>OY998238.1:75043312-75643312 GCA_963922005.1 Cornus suecica
TTTAGAGTTTTGAGACATCCAAAGCATGGATACATACCGTACGTGACGCTTGTACCCGAGTCTATGTAACATATGTTAGAAGGATACCACATGTAAACTTGGGGAGGATGGATCTAAACCTCTCCAACCACCTAAGACTTGCACAAAGTGAAGAGAAAACTTCTATAAGCGAGTCCCGACACCATTAACAAAATGTTTTTTTTATTCGCATAGTCAGCTTCATAACTAATTTTCCTTAGCTCAAGTCTTAGTTGTATATGACTAATTGAACCTATTTAGCTTGCACTCTTAGATAATCCAACATCAGCCAAGTCTTATTTCAGTACCCGGAAAACTTGTTTTGGACCAATGTGGTTTATTATCTAATGAACATAGTCATCATACATACTTCCCTTATGCCTCACAATTGTGATCAAACGAATTTGAGGAGGCAAGGGAGGGACCTCCTGCTGGGTTAGCATCCTCGGAAACACCGACTTATAATATCCATCGCAGAGTACATAAAAAGAAAAAGTTTGAGAAAGTCTTGGGAACTGGTGCCTTGGGAGACATCAGGTATTCAGGTCTTAGGTTCGATTCCCACTAGGTGCAAAAAATTTATTGGGACTACGACTGAGGATATAGTCCGAGCCTTACTCGATCTGTTTAAGTGGTAACTTTTCACAAGTCCTGTAGATTAGTCAGGGTGAAGCCCCGGACTCCCCAATTATTGGGGGGGGGGGGGGGGGGGGGGTGGGGAGGGAGGGGGAGGGAGGGGGAGACCAACAATGTGGACATCAGAAAATCAAAGAGCACATTCCTTTAATCAAACACGGGAAGTTATAAAAATCAGGTAACCAGGAGTTAAAAAAAAAGCTATAAAAGATAATGAGTTAGATAATGCTTTATCTATGGGTTACCTAATTATGTTGCTGTTGGACTATCATAAAGGAATAGTTATAAGTAAAAGAAAAAAAAGAATATGATAAGTGAAAGATTATATAATGAATACGCCTCAAGGTGTTATCTGTAGGTCTCCATGCTTGGCAGATGGCTTTCTCATCCTAATAAGCATGGTGGTGATTGTCTTGATTATCCATTGAATACCAAATGTCATTTACAACTCCCAAGGAACATCGTCGTTAACTTTCCATAACCACGATCTTCATTAGTTGAAATTTTCCATATAAAATAGAGTTTTACATCTTAATTTTTAGTTTTTTCGGTATTTCCGTAGCTAGTATAGCTAGATAGATGAGTTAACCTGTTGGTCCTTTTGAATTCAATTGTAAAATGTATATACGCTGAGCAAAAATGAAGTAAATTGAGGGAGTCATAGTGATTTTGCTCTAGTGTGTAGGATCTGACCCACCTGTACTGATTCGATCATAGCTCGAACTCTACTTGAATCTTTGAGTGGATCCAAGGTGATCTTAAAATAGGTTCATAATGAAACTAATATTAAGTTCCATAGTAAATGATTCCTGTTTAAGAGAAATTTGATTTTTGACGCCACTAACCTGCAGAGCGGTTGAGTCGACTGAAGATACTGTTAACTCAGCAGCACTGAATGAACTTTGAAAGACCTTAACTTGTTGTAATGTTCAAAATTGTGCAAAACATGTATCTAGTTAAAGCTCTTAAATTCTACCTTCAATAAAATTTGTTTACTTCAAACTTTTAACTATATTGAGCGTTATTAAGTTGGAAGTACGGGTTGGTCAAGAAGGGATCCTTAGGTAATCTAAGGAGTGTGTAACATTTTCTAATTTCACCGTGTGTTATTAATTGACCAATTTACACTAGTACTGAGGTTTAATGTTAGAAGATGTTATTAATTGATCAATATACGCCCTCAATTTGTCATTCAGGGAACGACACCATGCGTGGCAGATATATGAAATGCATTCTAGGTTCAAATAAAGCATCTCCTTTATCAATGTCACAATCTGAGCCATAAAATCTGGGAACTTTTACCCTCATGTTTTCAATAAAAATCACCCCAAGGTGTACATCTGTGACGCATTCTTTTCACAATCTTTTTCACCAAAATTTTCTTATATTTCTTTAATGTTAACAACAATAATGAGGCTTTTCCCAACCAAAGATTTTCTTGTGCATATTTATTCCATTGTGGGATCTGTGTCCTCATTGTCTATAGAATGAATGCTAAAATGCTGATTGTTGCTGAAGATACTGGATTTGGCATATCCAATTTGGTATTCTGTTTTCTAAATGATTTATAAGTGCATGGAAAGACTATTCTTTGCACAAAAAATGGGAGGGAAAAAAAGGTTGCTTCTTTGACCCTTGAAACGGAACTGAAGTAGACAAATGCTTTGTAGTAAAAGTCTACTTGTTTGGTCCTTCAATTGGACTGAAGTTGGTAAATTTTTTGAATTTTGAACTACAACCTGTGCAGTTTATTGAGTAAATTATATCTTCGCCCTATTTTATCGTTTTACGTTTTAGGTGTGATGGTTGATGGCTATTGTTTATAGTGGTGGATTAATTCAACCAGTACATAGCTAGCACTTGGAATGAAATTACTTTATGTCGATAGACTGACTAAAGTTGCAAGAAATTCATTACACAAGTGTCTTCTTGTGTCTACAACGGGTGAAATTTATTCTATAACCTCACTGACTTTCAGATGCTACTTATTCATCTATAGATTATTGATCCACTCCTCGTTTAATCTCCTGGATGTTTTCCGTTTGCATGTTCTTATAAATGTTGCTACTAATCAACAAACAAATGCATTTACAAGGTCCAGTCTCAGATTTAATCTGTTTTCTGGGGATCTGCCCTGCAGAAAGTTAAATTGTATGGTAGCACGCATTGACTTAGGTAAAAGGAAGACTGGCAGAATTTGATTATTTTGTTTACTGTTAATGACAATTTTTTTGCCATGAATAGCAGAAACGTTGGCTAAGGACCTTGAATTATTTGCACAGCATGCAGGTCGTAAGTCGGTAAATATGGAGGATGTCATACTTTCTGGTGAGTTTGTCATCCCAAGCTATAAAATAACATTGATTTCAGTAAAGTCATCTTCATTTCTCAAGTAACCAGTTTATTCAATATATTTCAAGTATTTGTCTACTTTTTATTTACTAGTGTTCTTACGGGAAGTCCAAAATCACAGTGATAACACATGCTATGATTTGGAACTACAATTAGAAGTAACTTGACGTCTAATGAGAAATTTGTTCCTTCGCTGTTTTCAATTTCGCAGTAAACATGTACTTATATTGCATACGATACTTGTTCAACTCGAAAAACTTTGTGGCAGAATATGACATCTTCAATTTAATTGCAGCACATCGGAACGAACATCTGGCTGCATCTTTGAGATCCTTCCGCGATGATCTGAAAGCAAAAGAACCCCAGTCAGATAGGAAGCGGAAGAAAGGCTCGAAAAAGGAAGCTAAAGCTGCTACTGGCGTAATCCATATTCCTGATTGTTAGCTTCACATATAGATTGATAATCAACACCACTGTTACTCCTAAACATGTTTTCTTCTTGTTGTCCAGGTTTATCATCTCGTAGTTATTTTAACAAAATTATTACCATATGAGCCACTGTCCATCTAAGTTTTTGGAACCATCACCTTGCATTACTCTCCAAAGTGATTAACATACGATCCAATGTATATGTGAGTGGTAGGTACTAGGAATCATCAACCTTTAACGAGTGGGGGTCTCGATAGTAAGACAATTTAGACAATTTAGGCGGCCGCCTAAGACCGAAGGCCCCAAAATTTTGGGTACCTTAAATATATATATATAATTTTTTAATATATATTATATATATTTCTTTTTTAAAACATGTCTTCATGATAAACTTTTAGAAAGAGTCTCTTTATAATGTTGTAAAAGATAAACTTTTATAATGGGTCTCCTTATAATGTTGTAAAAGATAAATTTTTAGAATGAGCCTCTTTATAAATGTTGTAAAAGATAAATTTTTAGAATGGATCTAAATAGTTTCATTTTTAAAATTAATTTTTTAGTACACATTTTCAGGGTTGTTAGAATCGGAAGTCTAGATAGAATCGTTTTGGAGTTCGTATAATTGGAATCGTAAAATCGTAAATAGAATCGTAAGATTCTATCTAAACGTATTATTTTTTTTTACAAAATATTATATATTAAATATTTAATTTAAAAGTTTAAATCATATTAGAATTTTTAAAATTTTCTAATACATTAGGCCTTTAAATATTTTTTCATAAATTTAGGTCATATATTGGAATATTGAACTAAATAATTAAATTTTTAGGCATTTCGTAGGGAGGGCTTAACCGTCCAATCATTATTATAATGTAGCAAAATCGTGGTAAAATAATAAAATCATACAGAATCGTAGAATCATAAGATTTTACCCGTTAAAATCGGGATTCCGACAATTATGGTTTCAACCATGGTGTATATTTTACAAAATGATTCTACATTAAGGTTATGTTTGGTATGCATGAATGGAATGAGAATGAGAATGGAATGGAATAACCATTCTCATTCTATTATTTGGTTGTAAACATGAAGCATATTGGGAATAGAATGAACTTGGAGCAAGAAATTCCAAAAATGTCCCCTTAGTGATGAATATATAACTTTAATACAATAATATTATGTTGTATTTTTTACAAAAGGTAATGAAGAATAGTAGTGACGGACAATGATAATGGTGGTGGTGGTGGAGGAGGTGAAGCGACGATAATGGTTGGTTTGTTTACTTAAAATGTGAGTGGGTTATTTTAGTACTTTTATATTTTAAAATCATTCTTTAAGGAATGGAATGATCATTTCATAGATTTACCATTCCTTAGAAATGGTCTTTCTCATTCAAAATATCGTACCAAACAAAGGAATAGAATGAATGGAGATTCCATTCTATTCCATTCTTGCGTACCAAACATGACATAAAATATTAGATTCTTTTCCAAATGCATGTATTGCTTACCGAATTTTATTGATAATACCGGTAATCGTTGTTGAAGCAAAAAAGATTTTTTTAAAATTAAAGTTGATAAAATCATACGTAAGATCAACACTGTCGCAAGAAATATTAAATGGATTGGTTATATTATTTATTGAAAAATAAATTTTATCAACACTTGAATAAAAGAATCTGATTAGCAATTTTGTATCTCAAAAAGCGATAAGGATGATTTTTAAATAAGTGTTATTAAAACTAATATATAATATACCAAAAGCTTCTTTTATATTTTTTTGCTAAGGTCTTCGATTTCACATTTTATACTTTTCGCCTAAGCTCCAATTTCATTATCACTCATCTTGAAATCAGTAGGGTGTTTCAAGTCATACCACATTTTTCCCATATCATATGTATTTTTATTTATTTATATATATTATCAACTGATATTATGAGTAGGTAAATAGTTGCAGCTGATCAATATAGTGTATGCTCTAGTGCTACCATTATCTAGGAAACAGGCATGGATAGGTTCTCTTGAGAAATTTTGTATTCTGAATATTTCAATTAAATATGAATTATGATGTTATGGGGTGCCTTCAACTGGGAATGAAAATATTTGGAGCGCACCAAGCAAATTGCTCATTGTTATTTGCCGTACACGGCAATTACTCAAATGACCTAAACGTAATACGTGACATTTTTCCAGTTATATATTGCACTCATTAATCTAAAATTTATGAAAAGATAAATATGTTATGCTAGGTCATACAAAGCAACATATATATATTTACCGGGAAAAAAAAAAAAGCAACATATATAACATAGCATGAAGAGCCAGGACATCAAAGTGGGCTTATTTTCATAGTAACTAATATATAGTGATAGGTCCTCACACGTAGTGTTGAAAACTCGAATCCTTTCACTCTCTACCATATATATATATATATAAGCATGAGAGAGAGAGAGAGGAGATCCTTGGTTAATTAGCACTTGGGGAATGAAACCCCACAAGTGGCAGCAACCTTTCTTGCATTGGGGTTGTTGATATACTTCTTGACACTAGGGTTGTTCAGATACTGGCAAATGCATGGCTTTTGTTGCTTGACCTTAGTGCAACACAAGAGTGATGGTGGTGCACCTGATGTGATCGACCTCAGGCATGGGCTCAGCTCTGATGGGTTACATGTCATAGCCATCAACACCTGTGCTTCAGCCACTAGCACCACCACCACCACCACCACCACTGCAATATTGTATGATGTTGCCTTCATTTTTTTCATTCAGACCAAAAATAATATGGGAGATGGGGACGAGGTGCGTATGGTTTTGGTCATCTCAATTTATAAGTGATAGATTGATAGGAAAATGTAAAAAATGTGATTAAATTGTAAAGGAAATTACATGCTCACATGTGGTGTTTTAACTTTACATGCTCACTTTCTATTTTTCATATTCCGAACCCTAGACTTTTGAAACGCACTTTCATGCTTCATTATAATTAATACGATTCCAAAGAAAAACCCATGTAGCTAACATGAATAGCTTTCAAGTGGGTGACCATCAATTTGTGGACTTAATTGAATGACCGACTTAGTAGGAACCAGGAACCATCAAACTATTTGGATGGACTATAAGTTACAGCCTATGAACCGCGGATACTGCTCCAGGCCCCGTGGCGGTGGCGGACACGTGTCCAATTCCTACATTCCTCGGACACGAGTCCGATGCTCCGTAGAAGTATTCGATTTTTTTTAATTAATTTTTTTATTTTTGAACACGGCAAGGACACGACAGAACACGCCTAGGATAAGGCCAAGACACGGCAATATATATATATATTTTTTAAAAAAAAAATAATGAATAAATAAGAGATGGAGAAGCTTGGGGAGTAAGTATCGTTGCCTGTAAGTTGGTTAAACAAAGCACTAATCCTCGAACCAAATTGTATTTTCGAGCTTTGAATAATTGTGGGACTGTATTTGCAGCAAAGTGGCCCAAGGCCTGACCACTAGCATCTTTGAATGTCTCCAGGTGCCCGAAGATGGTTCGGTGATGCTTCCTTAACGAATCGGTTACGTTCCCTTAAAGGCTGTCAGAATTGGGATTCTAGGTAGAATCTTTTTGGGATCTGTAAAATCGTAAGTAGAATCATAAGATTCTACCAAATTATCATAAAAATAATTCAATTCAACTCCTTAAACAATAATACATCTATAATACAATAAAAAATACTCAAAATAATTTATATAAATAAAAACATCATCTTAAAGTCATAGCAATGTACAAATACTTGAATTCTCTAACGTTAGTGCTTGCTTAAAAGCTAATTAAAATTAAAATACAATTTCTAGAAGTTTAAACAAATATTATTTAAAAAACTTAATATAAGTTTCACCAATGTATCATGTTAACTTAAAATAATAAACAACCACCAACTTAGAAACAAAAAGTTAATTGTACATAACATCACTACTAAATAAGATCATTGTTATGGTCAAAATCTCAATCTAATTCACAATCACCGTCGAAATCATTATCGCCAACATCACTGCTACTATCTTCCTCATTATCAACATCGTGGTTGTCCATTTCACCAAATTCTTCATCATCATCTATTTCATGAATTTCCTTCACTGCATACAAATAAACAAAGAAGATTATTATAATTTTTATGATAAAAATATAAATTTAAATTAAAAAGTTTGAAATTAAATTTTAAAATTGGAACATATAATATACTTAATGTAGTTCATTTTTTATTTTTTTAACATAATAATTAAATATTTAGTTTGAAAGTTTAAATCATATTAAAGTTCTTAATTATTTTTCAATATATTGGACGTTTAAATTTTTTTTTTATAAGTTTGACTATATACTGAGATATTTGACTAAATCATTACGTTTTGGGCCTTATATGAATGACACAACTCTAAAACTATTATTTTATTCAAAAAATACCTAAAACACATGTGAATACAAAGTGATGTGTGTGAAAAAAACTTATCTTTTAGGGGGGGAATAGTAGAATGGTACGATTCTACTACTACAATTCTAAACAATTTTACACAATTCTACCTATTTTAACCCAAAAACTCTCTAAAATAGTAGAATCGGTGAAAATTCTACCGATTCTACCTATATGAATGATTTTGGTGCAATTCAAATCATTTTTGGTCCTACGATCGTATGATTCTACAACCTAAAATCTCGATTTTGACTACCTTGGTCTCCTTTGTTCGTTTGAAAATTCATAATGTTCAACCTCGATTCATTTTAAAAAGTGAAAAAAAATAAAATAAAATAAAAAATTGACACTGCAATTACTTTTTACTTGGTTCTGGAGGACTCCCCTTAGATTGTAAAATGACAATAAATAAACAAAGACTTGTAATTAGTTATCCCCCTCTACTTTCTCTCCTATAAAGTTTGCCAAAATCTCTAATCCATCGGCCAAAGGTAAAACACTAAATTAATTGGGATGGTACCATTTAGACACCTTTTTATCAATTGATCTCTTTTACCATCATTCCCAAGTTTGTGAACAAGAAGAATGAATAAACGATTTTCCCACCACTGTTGGCCTTCCTAATAAGATGAAGGATAGTTCACTAGAAATGAAGAAGCCTTGAGCAGCACAGCCAACCATGGACTCGACGAAATCAAAATCATTCGGATTAACTCAGCTCAACCAATCTCAACAAAGCCCTCCTTGGAACTATGTTGAACTCAATCGGCATGAGAGCCCAACAACAGAATAAAATGTGATATATGTACAATGTCACTAGTATCACGTATTTGGGTGAATATCTCTGGTTCGCATGTATGTTAAAAATTGGCTAGGTAATTCTGCTAGAAGCGAGTGAACTATAGAGATCTCTCCACCTGCAAACCAAGGGCGAGTTGTCACCGAATTAGAATCTATTGCAAAATGCTCCACTAAAAGTTTATTTTGGAGGCTAATGAGAAAGCGACCTACTCTGCACATCGCGAAATGGAACAAATTGGACTATATCGCGTGATGCAACACGCCCAGTTGAACTTTCGAGCCTCTCCCCTTTGTCTGCATCTAAAATCTGCATAACAATAATAAGAATTTCCAGCAAATCAGACCTTCACCTTAAAGCTCAGGAGTCGGCTCATAAACTTTCCAATAATGTGGCATAGGAGTCGCATTTATACCTCCATCTCTTTATAGTCCGCTCCTCCAACTCCAACAATAAGGATTGACAATGGCAGGTCCGATGCCTTCACAAGGGCGTCTTTTGTTTCTTGAAGGTCTGTTATTACCCCATCCTGCAAAAGTTTAATAAAATGAGAATCCAAAGAACATAAGAAAACCAGGATATATAATGATTTTCCACCCTAAATAGAACACTGTAACACAAATACATTGGCAGCATTTGGACGTCCTCAAAGGACAATGACCCTCTTAGAGGGAGAATAAGAATAGGAAATCAAAGTCGTGGTTAACAAGAGTTTTGCATATTAACTACAAGAATGTCTATGCGTGGACATTTCAGATAACGGAAATGACAACTAGTAACACAGTAATAGATTCTTACTGTGATTATTAACAAAACGAAATACTTCTGTTGATTTTTAATAAGAGACTGACTGGCTATCTGCGTAGCAGCATTAATTACAGGTCCGAAAAGGGTTGGCCCTGCAAGTGAAACATTAAAGAGAGCACTTGTATATGCCATCATAATTCCTTGGATTCCTTCAACCTGGTACAAAAAGAAACATCATTTAAAACGACAGAGTATTGTTGATAGAAATAGGCACCGAAAGTTACACTGATGAAAGCTAGCTAAGACTAACTAAATTTATTGAAACAAAAACACGTGTTACAAGTCGACCTCACAGCAATTAGTGCTACCATTCAGGTTAAAACAGTGAGACACTGGACCATCAATTGGTCGTGCTCCAAAACCCCAAGCAGGAAAGCGCTTGTCCGAATCATAAAACTGCAATACTTCTCCAACCTCCAAGATTGCCTGAAATATTTGGATTATTGTTATATGTGTCCTTCAACGTTCAAAAATTAACAAGAAAATTCTGGAAGAGACCAGTTTCTCACACTCTGATATGCATTTGGCCGGCCTGTAGGGTCTATATAATGCAAGGAATCAGGCAGTCGTGGATTTCCGTTTGAAGCTGGAAAACAATATTTCACGTCAGTATATACATATTCCTACTCCAAATACAAAATAATTGTATGTCACTGTTTCTAAATGGTGTTCGTTAAATGGCAGAACGTAAAATATAAGGAAAAATAACTATCAATGGCCATGTCGTATGAAGAACTAACAAGTAACAGTTTCCATTAAGTGGGTCAAACATCAAGGATGATGGCGAAACTGAGAAAGAAGAAGCCTAATTGAAAGAGAGCATAAATCCTCTTAGTAGATGTTAAATCCATGTATCCCATAAATCGAAGCAAAACTATATAAGGCCCTGGCAATTAGGAGGAGCATCACTACTGGCAAAAAGCAAATGAGTTAATTGAGATCATTGGTTATGTACAATCAACATTGTTGAATAAGTGAGGCCAAAGAAATAGTGGCATAACAAAGTAGATCACCTAATCATCCAAAATAGTTGAAGGCTTTGTCGAGACAAGTTATGGTGAAATTTAAAGGTGTAACTACATAAGTCAATGCAACAAGTAGATGATTAATAATATACCCGACAGCCTGTGTCATCAATAGCATTGGTCTGAGAAAAAATCGATTGGGGGATGTGTGAATCCACCAAAACGGAATTAATTATGCCAGAATTGGGTGTTACCAACCATTGCTACGCCAAAACATTTTTTTTACCTATTATCAGCACATAATTATGACCGATGGAGATCGTTCGAGATCACACACAAATATGCTTGTGTTAGAAATGCATACATACTCACCTGTGAAATCAATGGCCACCATGAAGCTCATTTCCCATCCACCAGCCAAGTAATCCAGGAAAGTATGTTGGACACACTCAGAAAACTTGTCTACATATAGCTGAGTCTTCAAAACCTGTTCCCAAATTACAGAAGATGTTTAAAGCAAATACAAAACAATTGTGACAAAATCCACCTACTTGACATAGTCTCGACCTTGTTGTGATGATCATGCCCAGCAACACTTGGTAAAAATAGATGTTCCCCTTGTGCCATATTGTGAAGCTTTTCCAAGTCTACTAGTGATTTCTCAACTTTTCTAAACGATCAAGAACATCTTGTTACACCAAATCGACATTTTAGTCAAAATATTAGAAAAGAAGGAACACAAAAAAAAATGGTCTACACTTACCCAACCAAATCATGTTTCCCATTGCTACTGAAGTTAAAGCATTCTATTATTAGTGGACTTTCCTACAAAATTAAAAAAATAATAATAAAAAGTATCAGCTATCTGTAGAGTGTAGACAATTCAGGAAGATTGGTAAGTCACATGAATGTATCCCGCATGGGCAGCATCGAGGTTCAATAACTTAATATGCACATGTAGAGCAGATGACAGCTAATCTGTTGACAAAGCTCTGCAACGTACAAACTCAACACTACAAACTTCAAAGCTTGCTTCCAAAAAAAAAAAAAAAATCTTCAAAGCTCTCTGATTTCGGAAAAGTAATGTAAGCAAGGAATCGCTTTATAGAAAGAAAAAGGAATTTCTTCCTTGTAGGCAAGAAACTCACACCCCTTTGTTCCTATAGGGACTCGAATCCTCACACTCTCACTTTGGGAGATAGCAGAAATAGTACTAGGATACAGACTTTGGTGATCATAGACAGTATATGTTGCACATACTAATCAAGCAGCACCATCCCATAGGATGAATATGCTATCACACACAGAACAGTAACGGAAATTTGGTCATCCACAAAAAAAAAAAAAAAAAAAAAGAAGAATCAACGTATGCCTAAAATAACCAACATGAGGGTCCAGCAAATGCATATTTCAGGCTTCCAACTTGTACCTTGCTTCCAACTTGCTGAGTATTCAAAAATATTGGTTTCCACATTGGATTGAGATCACTTCTTAAAACTTCTGTTTTGCAAATTGGAATAGGAGATCCACTCTCCACAGTTTTTGACATTAGCAAAAAGGCATCCTGCAAGAAGCATCTATGTACATAATTGGCATCCCTTTCATCAAACAGCGAAAGAAAGAACAACAAAAACACAAACGAAGATAGAGATAAAAGCAAAAAGAACCCAGCAGTTCCATACAGTTCTTGCGAACAGATCCTTATATTCCAATTCTGAGCACCTCAAAATCAACTCTGTTGTAGTCTTTGAGCTAACACACTCTTCAGCGTGAACAGTGAGCTCACCATAGTTTCTGGGATGGGTTGCTCTTATTGATTCCTCTCTATTTACAAGAGGCAAGGACAATGACCTAATGGATTTTGTGAGAATCTACATACAAATAAAAATATATATGAGGATTATGAGGATAACAAAATTAAATTTTCTAGTATTCCATAGAATACTCTAGTAACTATGCCCTGCCCATGAAATCCGGAGAATATAGTTCCAGCTCTAACAATGCATATAAAGATGAGAAGGATTGAACTTTCAAACGAAACAAATAAAACATAACCAGAGGTCAAATAGAAAATTCCTAAATATTTTATTTTCTAAGGTGAATTATTCTTACAAGATAGGCTACCAAGAGAATGTCCAAACAAGCCTCTTGATATTCTGTACCCGATAGCCCCTGAAAGACCCCATGCCAGGGGATATTCTTCTTAAAAGGCCATAAAGCCCTTTCTTATTCAATTACACTCGATCACTTTTCTGATCAAACAGATGAAGCAAAACTTAATACTATACTCCATAAATTTGAATATAACTATCTTTAAATCTTGATATAATTGTTTGAATAAAAATATTATGTAAGTTTATCACAAGTTAAAAACCTCTTAAGTTTGATAATTATATTGCATAAAAAATAAGGTAATTTTTATTGAAGTGATATACTATTTCCATAAAGAAAAGTATGAAAAAGAAGGTAGTTTGCCAAATGTTTTTTAACTTGTTATAATAAGTTGCATGAATACTCCTCTTCCGTTCTTTTGTAGGATACCATCGAGAATATAGCCATTCAATACTGTATTGCAAGTCAGATAGGTAGTATTCAATACCTCAGACAATGCACAAGTAGCCTCGCCAAGAAATTGCTGCTCGTCCAACTTAAGCATCTGTATAAGGGAAAAACAACTATATATTATCAAACACTTTAGCTTGCATGCAGTTAGAAGATTCATTACGCATTCAGCTAATATGTAGCTGCACAAAAACTTGATGAGATGATATTTGAACTGATCCACCGATAACTGGCATGCATAAAAGTGAAAACACAAGAACAAGAATTGTCTTCAATGCATTAACATTTTTGAAAGATCTGGAAGTTTTCTTTTTCTATTAAATGGATGGTTCAACCAATCATATAAGACACATTGAATCTGGAGCTGCTTGCAGCCAAATTTTTAGGACTACATGCAGTTAAATCATCTAATACCAGTTGTAAGACTTAGGCCTTTACCTTCATATCTAGACAGTGTATGATTCGACAACTGATTTGGTTTGAGTTCCACCAATTACTCTGGAAGCGTCTTCCGTATCAATGTTCTCTTAGATTCCTAAGTAAATTTGACATAGAAACCCTTAAATTCACGAATTTTCTAGTTTGACTGAGTTTGTATGAAACTGAAAGTACCACTAAGATGCCCCAAACATTTGCCACAATTCTCAAACCATTTGGAATGATTGTGAAAAGACCTCAAGTATAGCTAGAAAGTAAACAATAAGGACTTTCTAACAGTATATTTGTAAATTTTAATCAGATAAGTACCCTAGTGTGTATGAGTGATTTTTCAAAAAACGACAATTACGTGTGCAATTTACCTTCAGTCATATTAGAGAGAAACTAAACCATGGATTTGAGACCTTTTCTCTATGGTCATACTCCTTTGATTCCCTTCAGATCACCATGATCAACCCATGCCGGAACATGATTGGCGCGGGTTAACTAACCTTATGTGATTAAATGGTGATTGATATGAGTGGATGCTGCCTACTATTCTGGTTTATATTATCTATGTTTTCTGCAGCAGGTTTCTGAGTTCACAAAGTGATTTTAGTGAATTTTATTTCACAAGATGCACATTATTCAGCTCCATCTTGTTTTTGTTTTCGCAGGGCCATGAGTTTTTCTAATTTGCCAGCATTGCTTTCCCAGTGTTAACATGGACACAGTAGGAGAGCTGATGCAGATGAAATTACTGGTGCTGAAAAGGCTACATGTCCAGTGGAAGATCTTCAGGGGGATGTCAAGTTTAATGAAGAAGATCTCGAGACAGATGGTGAAGCTGAAACTTGAGGAAATAGAGGAACAGCTCTATGCTTTTTGAATGAATCAATACACTGGTGGTCCTGGGGAGACACAATTTGACAGTCGACAAGATAGCCATAGAAATTAGTGGTCATAGTTTGTAAGTGCATATGGCGGTTATGGTATTAATATTGGCGTCCACAGATTTGATGGATGAAATGAAGAAATTGGCCGTCATGGTTAAGCCTATCACCCTACGATGAGTGGTGGCGATCAAATAGGCAGTGGTGGTGATGGCAGTTGCAAAAGAGATGGTGGTGCTGGCGGTGGTTATATTGGTGGCTAGCCATCAGGATATGGTAGCCACAATTTCAACAAGGAATAAGAGAATTCAGCAGCGCTTATTGATTTAAAGCTAGTTAATTACTTGGGGCCATGTGAAACTTACAGATCATTTCCCTACTAACACGTGTCCGCTTGAACAACCAATCGAACTGACTAAAGTGGGGAAAAACCGCAGCAGTCCAACTTGATTAGTAATGGTTAAGCGGATAATTAGAAGACCGAGGCATGGAAACAGGTTAGGGTTTGGGCAAAAGATGTTAGGCTCAGGTAGTTTGAATGGATAATTCCTCAAAACAAGCAAGTCCTAATTTTCCCTCCCACAACCAATGAAGATGAAGTTATGGTTGAGTCTACAATCTTGGTTCCAGAAGATGTAGTTACAAAGTGGAATCACTGCTTGGTAGGTTACCTTGATTTAAAGCTAGTTAATTACTTGGGGCCATGTGAAACTTACAGATCATTTCCCTACTAACACGTGTCCGCTTGAACAACCAATCGAACTGACTAAAGTGGGGAAAAACCGCAGCAGTCCAACTTGATTAGTAATGGTTAAGCGGATAATTAGAAGACCGAGGCATGGAAACAGGTTAGGGTTTGGGCAAAAGATGTTAGGCTCAGGTAGTTTGAATGGATAATTCCTCAAAACAAGCAAGTCCTAATTTTCCCTCCCACAACCAATGAAGATGAAGTTATGGTTGAGTCTACAATCTTGGTTCCAGAAGATGTAGTTACAAAGTGGAATCACTGCTTGGTAGGTTACCTTGTTGACTTGAGATTACCTTACTTCACAGTTAATTTGAACCCCCGTAAACTTTGAGGTAAATTGGGTCTTCTGGAAGGTTAGAGCTCAAAAAAGATTCTTTCTTCCAAATTAACGGATTCTCACGGCTATGATTCTGTAATTTAGCAAGGTCGCATTTTTTGAACAGTGATATAGTCCTGAATAACTGGCATGAAGGAATGGTGCTTAATAAAGAGAACGTTTTGAAGTCCCTGTTTGGGTGCAAATGTATGATATCCCCCATAGAGTACTTCAGCATTAGGGGCTTGAGTTATCTTTCTACTGCAATAGATAACCCCTATATATAGATTCTCAAACCCCTGCAAACAGGTGAAAAAATGCTAGGATGTGTTGAAGTGGGAGTTGAGAAAGGCTTGTCAAGGAATTCAAATGCACTTCGAAAACAGGTGAAAAAATCCCTATAAAATAGAATCCAGTGGAAACCCTCACACTATTTTGCATCTGTAAAATTTTCGGTCACTATCCCAGTAATTGTTCTGTAACAGTTCCTTCTAATAGTGGAGCTGGGACATCATGAGGGGTTGTTATTTTGTAACAGTCCGCTCCAACACATGATATGATATTGTCCGCTTTGGGCTCAGTCCGCACAGTTTTGTTTTTGGACTTCTCCCTAAAAGGCCACATACCAATTGGAGACACACATGCAAATATCAGCACATCACCATCTATGCACCCCGGTAATGTGGGACGTCACAATCCCCCCCCCCCCCCTTGGGAACCACCGTCCTCGCTGGCATGACCCGCGGGCTCGTGCACGCTCCCACACTTAATTCTGTCAAGGCTCTGGCTCTAATACAAATTATAACAACCCTCTCCCTATCCAGACACAATATTATTTACTTTTGGCTCACCCAAACTTGAGACTACCCAAAGAGTCACCCAGGGTTGTTACGAATTGTAACAACCTCCTCCCTATCCAAACTAGAGACTACCCGAGGAGTCACCCATTCTGGTACTAGTCCAGGTCAAATAAGCTAAACTTTGGAGTTCTGGTAGGTTCATGGCCAACACGGCTTTTAAACGAGTTATGTCATAGAAGGATATGAAACCAACATATAGCACATAGTCTTTCCTTACCCAGGCGATGTGGGATTGTGCACATGTAGCTTGCCTAGTGTGGTAGTCTGCTAGTGCCACAACACACCCGTCCACAAGGTCACCACAATCCACCCCCCTAGGAGGTCCGACGTCCCTGTCAGCACACTTCCGGCTGGGTCAAGCTCTGAGCAGGATGGGCACAAAGCGGATAATATCATAACATGTGTTGGAGCAGGGTGTTACATATTCCCCTTCGGAAATGTAGAAGATTGGTGTGAAACAGAAAGGAACACTTGGAGAAAATAGTCAGAAGACATAGTGACATACAGTTGATACTGTGAAAATTCAAAGTGCTGAATTGGTAGTAGTATTGGTACTAGGAAGGTTCTACAGCTAGACCTTGGGGAATGAAATTACACGCAATAGCTCAGTAAAGGATTTGAGGTTCTGGAAGAGTGCCTGGAGAAGCATGTAAAGAATACAGGGCCCTCTACATCTCAAATCCAGTAGTGTGATAATGCTAGGATTCCTTACAAGAACCTAGTTATTTCTAATGCTACTATAGAAGACTGCAAAGGGGGTGGGGAGGTGAAGAATTCAGCGATTTCGCCTAATATCCCTGCTCCAAGGGCGGCTCCTCAGACAACAGTTACTCTGAGTGACCAAGATGGGTTAATAGATTTCAGGCCTTCTCTGGGCTATTAAGGATGTTAATGGACTTTTTGCTGGTTTCAGTAAAAGAGGTATATAGCGATCGTGTGTAAGCCGAGTTACTGCTAAATTAAGTAATGGGAGTACAAAGACTTAGAAGGATGGTCAAGGAAGTGGGTTGTCATTATTCAACAGCACCACATTGCTAGCTGCTCCACAGCCCCAAAATTTTACCTTATGATGGGTTGTTGAACTGTTAGGGGCCTGAATATGCCCCAAACACAATAATAAGTTAAAAACCCTGAATCTGATGTGTTTACTAAATTCATCATACTTTCCTCATGAATTTCCAAACACCAATCCCACAAGGAATCGTCAACTCTAAAGAGCACCATCCTCCCCTTGTCTTTCCAAATCTAAAAGATATAGCGCTCCTTTACAATCTCTCCAAATGCTTGAACAAGCCACGGCATTTCTCCATGAAGCAGACAAAAAGTTCTGATACAGATGGGTTCCTACTCCTTTTCAGCAATTCTGGTCTATGGTGGGGCTAGATGCAACACATGCAGTAAGGCATTTCTTTACTAACTCCAAGATGTGACATGCTGTCAGCTCCTCTTTTATATGCCTAATTCGAAAGGAAGATAACAGCAGTAAAGCCCTGGAATTCATACCATTTTATGTGCTCCACTTTCAACAATTCATTACAAAGATAAATGGATATCAGATTGATCACAGAACTTGGAAAAGCGGTGGGGAAAAGAGCATAAAGTATCCATAAAGAGTAGGAGGCTTCAAGATAATGTCAATATGATAAATGAATTGGTTTGAGGTTTCAAATCTTCAGATATTTAATGTTTAGAAGAGGCCTATGACTCGATTCCAGGACTTTTTGATCTTCTTCAAGCATATGGATATTTGTAAAAGATAATTAGTTGGGTTAGGAGCGTTTATCAGAATGGATTTTAATCTTGGTCAGTGAAAATCCTGTTGGATTTTTCAGCCTTAAAAAGGCCCAAGACAGAGTTCCATCTGTCTCTTCTTACACTGGTTTCTCAATTTTTCCCAGTTTAGTCCAAAAAGAGATTGAAGAAGCAAAGTTCCTGCGTCAGGCTTTTTAAAGGGCAGGGAATAGTTTTTCCAATTGTTTTCAGCGTAAAGTGCACCAAACCATTTTAAAAGACTATCCTACCCTTTATATTTCATTTGTCAATTCTTTACATTATATCAATAATATTTCTCTTATTTCGACCAGCGAACAAGTGTTGCAATGGTATAACCTCACCTCCCAAATGGAGAGGTGAAGGGTTCGAGTCTCCTAGGAGACATTGTGGATGGTGTGTGAGTGTGTATTTACCAATCAAAAGAAGAAATCTCTTATTTCGTATATTAATTATACCATTCACATTAACTTGCTCTAAATTATAACTACTTTATTTTCAAAGTGATTAACTTGTTATTAAAATTTTAGTTTGATTAAAATAATTAAACTTATTATCCTAGTTAAATATATATATATATATATATGCCAAAATTAAAACTTCTTTTCATAGAAATATATTCATAAATAACTTACAAATTACTTAATTAATAAATACCTTTTAATTTTCTCATACTATATATAAAATAGTTTTGAGTATTACTTGAGCATTTTAACTTTTTTACTTGAGTTTTATTTAAACAACCTAAAAGCATTATTCAAACAATTGATTTTAAAAATTATTTGTAAATTTATGCAAATTTGAATGAAAAATATGCTATCAAACTAGTATCAATTATTTCATAATCTATGCTAATAAGAAAAATGCATTAAACAAAATTAAAAAAATATAGAATGGGTCATTTTGCAACAAAATGTACTAGTTTAGGAGGTTTGTTGCACAAATTATAGTTCGGGGGGGTTATTTGCAAATTTGTCCATAGTTCAGGAAGGTTTATGGCATTTTACTCTCGTTTTTATGCAGATGACCTAATTATTGTGTCTAAAGCTCACTTTGGTACTGCCAAGTATATCATCTATGGGCTTGTAGTGAACTATGGAAACTAACCAATTTCTTTTCTAAATCTTTTAGGCAGCAAAGATGTCTGAAAATTCTGCATATGAAGGTGGGACATCTTCTTATGAAATACTGGGGTTTCCTTTGCTGGATAACTATAGGTGAAGTCCCCGTGTCCGACTAATCTGGGTATGGGATAAATATCGGACACTTTTTGGATGGACATCAAACTACAACTATCTTCAATATTTCTATTTTTATTATATTAGTACTAAGATGAGTGAAATGGCTATTTTAAACACTTATGTTGTAAGAAAATAATTGTAGCCTTAAAAATAAAATGAAATAATCATTTAGCAATGTATGTGTCTTTTTATGTGAGATTTGACACATCTGACACTTGGATACATACCCATATCTGAGACACCTATCGAGTCCATTTAACATAGCTGGAAAAAGTCTGTCGCACTCCAAATATTATTCTCTTTTGCATAATTTCCTCTATCCTTCATCATGAGAACTCTCTAGAACTCTTTGTAGAGGGAGAGGGTGGAGCTGTTGAGGACAGTTTAAACACCTTCTCTAACAATGGTGTTACATTTTCGAAAACCTGCTTACACCACAGGCATAATTGATAGACTGTTGAAACATCTCTTGAGATGGTATCAGGTGGATAAGCCTAGAACCTGAGGCCTTGGTATAGGAAGGTGAAGGATATTGACAATAGTGCGGAAGGGGTATAGTTTTGGGAGTGTTTGCGAAAAGGGATACTAAGGACAAAATGCCAAAAAATCTGTATTACAATGATTCAGTCATTAGGAAGAAAACAACCACAAACATATTTACCAAGTATAAATAGTTATTTTATGTTTCCAATTTGCTTGAAGATTAGTTGGAGAGGAAGATTACTAATTAGTACCTGCAAGTCTTTTAATACCTAAAATATCCCCTAACATATTACTTAAGTGTATAAATTGCTACTTCCTTACATAAACCTTAGCAACCATAACAAAGTAATAACTGGTTACTGAAAAACATCAAACTTACAAGCTAGAGGTCGTTTGAAGTCTGAATTGGTTATTGCAAGTCTTTTAATACCTAAAATATCCCCTAACTTATTATTTCAGTATATAAATTGGTACTTCCTTACATTTACCTTAGCAAACATAACAATGTAATAATTGGTTAGCGGAAAACATCAAACTTACAAGCTAGAGGTCGTTTAAAATCTGAATTAGTTTAGGATTTAGATTATCTCCACCCTCTCTAACTTTTGTCCAATTTACCTATTTTTTGACAGTTTCGCCAACAATTTCCCAAATGTTAATAGGAAATTAAAAACCTATTTGTATTCATGAGTACCATACCAAATGTTATTTAAATTAAAGTAAATCCAACAACTGCTGATTAATTATGAACCACTTAGAAAATACAAATAAATAAATAAAATTCAGAAAGTTTCATCAACCAAGGTAAAATTAGTAATGGTAAGTTTTATCATATCACAGCCTCATATAAATATACCTTTACGTCAAGATTGTGAAACTGAGTGTCAACATCATAGACACGAAACCTGTAACAAAAAGCAACTTCTTAAGGTAAATAAAAAACAACTTACGTATTCCCACATAAAACATAGAGTAATATATTAAAACTTACACCAAAGTCTGCACCACCTCAAAATAATAGGTAACAGTATGCTTTGCAATCCACTTAGGATTCAATGAATTTAACAAAACTTCAGTACGACCAAGCTCTTGAAGTGCCCCATCTCTTCCTTTAGCATAAATAACTGCCAATGGATCACTCTATAACAAAACGAAGTTATAAGATAACAGCCTACAAACCTTTCTGGGGCAATAGTAGAACTTTTGTAGCTGAAAAGTAAAAGATACATAAGACTTCATACTACAATATGACATTTTGACTCGGTTTAACCAAGGTATGCAAAGATGCACAAACTGCCAGCAAAGTCACCCGAAAAAATTAAGCTTCCCGAAACATCATCAAAATAAAAAAACATGAGTTCATCACATAATTTGAAAACAACAAAACACATCCACAAGGTTTTGTGTCGGATGGCTAAACAAAGTGTCCACATATTTTACCTGTTGCTGAAGCTATCTCGCTATCCCCAACATTCTTCAAGAAAAAATATATGCTACAAAGAACCAGAATCTGAAACTCACATATGGAAGAGGTAAATGATCAAACGGCTACAAATAAATCTCTCACAAACTCCACAGAAGAATGCATGGACGTTAAACACTCGATGGCTGAACCAAGCTGTAGGACAAATAGTGGTATGATACCAAGTTATGCACAATCCCAAATAAATACAGAATGAGAATGAAAAACGGGGATGAGAATGAAAAGATAAGATGAGGCTAGAAGAAGAAGAAAGTGAGAAGACGGACGAAGGGGGTGAGAAGAAAGACTGAAAAGATAGACCAAGAGATGGAGGGAATGTTATGAACACTGAAAAAATTCTTTGAGTGCACACTCAGAGCTTGACCTTCGCTCTGAATACAATCGTTTCGCTTTCATACCAAATGGATGTAGAACCAACGAGTAAGCAGGAGGTGAGAATAATAGTTGGTACTACAAGAAAGCGTTGAGGAGAAGAACGAATGGGAGAGAAAACAGAGTGAATTGATAGGTTGGACATGTAGAGGGGTTTAAGCAAGAGCAGAAATAGGGAAGAAGACTAGAGAGGAACCAGAATAAGCAATAATCAATATTCCCCAAAACTGATAGGTTTTGTTACAAGTGAGCCTTCAATAGGCAAACCCTAATGCAGTTTTTGGTATGCGGGAATGGAATGCCCATTCCAATCATTCTATAGTTTGGTATGTGTTGTAGAATGAGAATGGGCATTCTCTTGGAATGAAATTTCATTCCAGATAATGCAAATCCATTCCATTTGTAAGCCCATGGAATGATCATTCCATTCCCTAACAAAAAAAAAAAACAAAATTTCATTCTCTATTTATTGATACTCTAACTAAACAATAGAATGGTAATGATCATTCCATTCCATTCTCAATCTCATTTCATTCCTACCTTCATTTTATTCCATTCTTCCGTACCAAACGCAACATAAAAGAAAATAAAACATCCCATAATCACAAAAAAATAACAAGTAAACATCAATAAGAGTAAACATCCCGTTTGAGTGTTCTTTCTATACACATTCTTACTTATCAAAAAAAATATGTCCCTTCGCCCACGCCTGACATAAGAGTGAAACACCTCACAATCTCCATCACATATCCAACTTCAACTTCCCACATTGACAACGCTAATGCTTCATCATGTGATATATGCAAACATCAAAGTTGTTTCCTCTCAACCAGCAGGAGTTACACCCTCCAGTTAGAAACACCCCACAAGTACCTCTAGCGAATAGCTAGATAACATTACTCATCAGCTTTCTAAGAGGATCCAAGCTACAACAGATATAGAGAATGAAAGTGCCTAATTATGATATCCGCATATTGAACTAAGAGAATCCTCTCATTATACAAGAGAAAACTGTGCACAGCTTCCAAGTATCTCTAACTTAATATATACCTTATTGTGTCAACCAACTAGAATAGGGGATGCGTGAGGGAAAATGCTCAGAACATGGTTAATTACATATTCAATGAAGGAAACACACTTCTTGTTTAATCCGCTTTTCTGAGTTTTTGAGTGTGGACCTGAAGCGGTGATGGGTTTTGTTTATGTAGTTATTTTTGGGGAGGAAGCATGTTTGACCTAGGGGGCCTTAATGAGTTGTATGTCCACAAACTATTGTTAAGCATTACGTCCAATAAACTTCTCCATTTGGTTTAATGGTTTCTCTTGTAGACTTTCCATGCCCTTCGGGTAATCCACTTTTGTTCCTCATTTGTAAAACTTTATCAAATTATTTGAATAATATAATAGTGTAATAATAATAATACTAATGCTAATAATAACAAACATATGAATACAATAATAACATGTCAATCCTTACATGCTTGCTGCTACCTCTTGCAAAGTTCTTTTTTTTCCTTGATATAGTATCTCTCTGTTTCCTTGCAATAATAAAAAAGGAAAGAAAAGGGAATGTTCCTCACTGCCATTATCAATGTCACTTTCCCGCGTCATGAGAGTGTTTGGTTCTAACAGGTCCGGGAGAATGTAGCATTTAACAACTTTCCCCCTTTTCTTCGTAAAAATAGGAAGTTATTCCTCGTGACTATATCGAACACTTCTTCCTCTTGACCAGTAGGATGCAGAAACAATTGTTGATAAAACAATTGCTTTTAGTTCTATGTTGTACACTTTGCCAATTGTCCCCTTGCATATGCTTTACAAGCATGCTATAAAAACTGAACTGTCATTCCTCGAATGGAACTGGTACAATAGTTCTTTAGCAAAAGTATGTAATCAGTACGTGCTCAAGTAACTTATCTCACAGAAGTGTATACATATGGTCATGTCCCCAAGTTTTGGCGTTTGGAGAATTAATGTGTTCAATATTGTCTTAGAGAGGAAAAATTGATCTTTTGGGTTCTGTTGGCCCAGGATTGTATATGTGTAATGGAATGCACTCCCCTTTGAGCGCTTTTTAATACATCTTATTATAAAATATAAAAAATAAAATTATATCCGTAAACACAACATTTTCTAGTTGTGGATCATATGTCATAGACCATTACTAGAAAGATGGCATTATGCTCAACTAATATATATATATATGCTCAACTCAATGTTTCTGCATGTGTAATTTCAATTCTACAATGCATCAATAGTTCTCCCTGTAGCTCATTTTTGAAGTAAAGGGTAAAAATTAGATCATACTTGTAAACAGTTTATCCTGATATCTCAAAGTTCATATCATAGTCGAGGTACAACGCAGGAACAACGAGGCATACATGACAGAAGTAAAGGAAACCTAGCACAAGTCAGGAAAGCATAATTTGTCACCGAAGAGCAAAACCTACCTAAACAAATATGGGAAGGTAACATCATGAAGTCATAAAACTAAAATTCACAAACCACTTCAGCATTAGAACAAAGAGTTATATTGCAACTTGCAAAACTACAAACACAATGAAAATTCTCCTTAGTATTCTCATCAAATAGATGAACAAACCTTTGAAAGCACATCCCGATCCCGTAAGTTTGTAGCAGACAATGATAACTGCACATAAATGTTGAAAAATTTAATGAAGCAGATCCAAAGAGCATATTATACATGACACAATATCCTAGATAGCTGATGCATCCCATCTGTCATGATTTTCTATGAAAGAGTAACAAAAATAATAATAAACAATGATTTCAAAACATTATATGTTCGAGGAGACGTGGTGTTCTATAGAATAGAATGAAGAAACAGAATCATTTGGTCCACCCATTCTTTGGGGAGAAAGCAATGATGATGATGATGACGACGACAACTTAGATTTAGCAAGAAAATTTTGTTTTTTCTTTCACATAAGTAAGATGTATATAAAGGCACTCAAAAGGGGAGCGCATCCCAATACAAAAACAGTCCAAAACCTAAAGGCCATGAGAACTCAAAAATCTATTATTTTTTTTCATTTATAGAAGTACAATATCTACCCTCCACCCAATAAAAATAGAAGATATAAAATATATCTTTAATGGCCCCAACAGGGGATCAATCCCGTCGAAGCAACGTTCCTTCCAAACACACCAACAAAGAGAAAGGGGCGCCACCTTCCAGAAAACACGGGCATGAGGGCCCACAAAACAACCTTTCCAAGCATCAAGCACACCGCAAACAGATGAAGGTATGTCCCACTGAACGCCAAGAGGACCAAAAAACATGCACCAACAGTCAAACGCAAACAAACAATGTATGGTGATCTACATATTCACTATCCATCTTGCACAAGGAGAATCTATTGACCATGATCAGATTCCGACGTCTGGGATTATCTAATGTAAGAATACCACCCACAAACCGCAATCCACCCGAAGAAAGCCACCTTGAGAGGAGCTTTGGATCGCCAAACAGTTTTCCAAGGATAGACCTGTCTGAGCTCACTCGAAAACAATGAAACAAAGAAGAAACCTGGAATACACCCTGCGTAGAAGGACGCCAAATCAACTATCCATCCCATCTGCCTCAATACTCTGTCTGTAAAGGAGCGCAAGAAAACAAACACCTCCTTGATCTCTCAATCCTGAAACTACAAACAACACATCCCAAACAAGCGAACCTGAACAGATCCTATAGCAATCAGCAAAAGTGGCATATTTGTAGCGGGCAATGCTAAATAACTTGGGGAAAGAGAGAGCCAAGGGTCGCTCAGCACACCAATGATCTAGCCAAAAAGGAACAAAATGACCACTCCTCACTCTGAAACTAATACGCCTAGAAAGAAAGTCTGAAGCAAACAGAAAATGAAAAAAAAAAAAAAAAAAAAAAGACAGAATACTCCAATCACCATTGGAGCCTAGATTCCTAAAGGAAAATTTAGGAAAAGCCTGAACAGAATACTCTAATTTGTAATAATTCAGAATTATATTGATAAAGACTTGATGATGTAGAGGGCTGTCTTATATATAATAATGCTATTAAAGACACTTAAATTCTCTAGACTGACTTTCAAACTACCTTAGACAGTTCCCATGACATTTTAAGAATTCTTATACCATCATTAATAACTTTAACCAAGAACTATTGACTACATTAATTCAATAGAAAATTTTCAAGACACGACAGATTGCATCAATCCCTCCTCCATAGAAGAAACTCATACTCGAGTTAATTTTTTCTCCAGTGATCCCCTCCTTATTGCCATCTTGGCATGGATACAAACCTGCAACATTGAATGTATGTTCAATATCCAAATGTTGAGGTAAATCAATTTTGTATGCATTTTCCTCAATCTTTTTGAGAATCTGGTAAGCCCCAATCTTTTTCTTGCTGAGTTTAGAAAAGAGTCAGTTAAGAACCCTTCCTTCCTTAAGTAAACCATCACCATTTCGCCCTCTTTAAAGCTTTGGACACGCCTTTTCATCAGCCATATTTTCTCCCTTTAGCATTGCTTTTCCCAATCTATGGTATGGGAGCCAAATCATAAAATGAGTTGGTTGCTTTCCATGTACTATTTTCAAAGGGACTTTTCCTGGTAGTTTGATTCACGAAAAAATTATAGGCAAATTCAGCTTGTCATTTGCTTCAAAATCCAGCAAACTGTCATCGTGCGCTTCATCAAATTGATAAGTCTCATCCTTCTAATCCCCAACACTTCCCCCTCCCTCACAAGCCTACACACCTCTTCCCAAGCAACCAAATGACCATCCCCCCCCCCCCCCCCCCCCCCCAAAAAAAAATAATAATAATAAAGTTCTTATGGATCTTCTCTGGCCTTGAAGACACAGAAGAAGGAATCAGAAACAAAGAAAACAAGTTGGAAGATGGAGAAGACACTTTTCACTGTGGTCAATCTCTCGACCTTAAAGATATATTGTCTCTTCTAACCAGCTAGCCTCCGCTACACCTGCTCGACCACTGAATCCCAACACCTCCTCCTCTGGGAAGGAGCACCCAGGGGCATGCCCAAGTACATAATCAGAAGGAAGCAAATGCCACAACCAAAAACCCTAGCAAGCATAGGAGGGTCCTCCACCTCTTCCACCTGATGCAAGGAACTCTTCCATACATTGATTTTCAAACCTGTGACAACCTTGAAGCCAATGAAGACACATCTCAAATATCTCAACTGAGCCTCCTCCGCATCACAAAAGACTAGGGAATCATCAGCAGAGAAAAGATGCGAAATCTCCACCAGTTGAACCTTTGTGGAACCAACTCTAAAGCCTCTGATAAATCCCAACTCCCTTACCCTCCACATCAGTTTGCTCAAGGCCTCCATGACAATCAGAAACACAAAGGAAGAAAGCGGATCCACTTGGTGTACACCACAAGAGCTCTCGAAGAAATTGGTCGGGAAACCATTTACAAGCACTGGGAACCTTAGAGAAGAGATACAAAACTCAAATTCATCACGTCCAGCTTGAACCGCAACCTATCCTCTCAAGCAAATAGAGCAGAAACCTCTTATTCACATGGTCAAAAGCTTTCTCAATATCAAGCCTAACCATGACACCAGAAATGCCACTAAGAAAGCCTCCCATCAATGTACTTGCTAGCAATGAGAGTCGAGTCAGGGATCTGCCTCCCCCAATAAAGGCACTCACAACCCCGAAAATAACACCATCCACCACCTTACGTAAGCACAAAGCCAAGACATTAGCAATCAACTTGTAAATACATCCCACCAGGCTAATAGGATGAAAATCTTTAACGCCGGTCGTCTCCCCTTTTGGAAATTAAAGCAAGAAACGATGCATTAATAGACTTCACAAAGCGGCCCTGCACATGAAAATCATGAAAAATGTCCATCACCTCCTCCCTGACCACCACCCAACTCTCAAGCAAAAAGCGTAAAGTGAAACCATCAGGCCCCGAGGCCTTATCATCGTTGTAGCACTTGAGAGCTCCCAACACCTCTTCCATAGTGAAAGGAACCTCTAAACCATCATTGTTCGCCTCTAAAATAAAATCAAAGAATATATCCCCCGGACAAGTCCTCCAACTACAGGACTCAGAAAACAACCTCCTAATAAGAAGAAATGCCCTCTCGCAGCTCCTCCTCACTACAAAGACTCAATCCCTCCACGTTGATGCTCCCCATATGATTCGACCTCCAATGAGCATTTGCTAATGGATGAAAGAACTTCCGTGGCACAAGCCCCTTCCTTGAGTCATAGCACTCTAGATTTCGAAGGCTACGTGGTCTCTTCCATAGCAGCAATCTCCTCAATCTAGGCAAGGCAAACCATCCCCTTGATACTATTATCCGATGAAAAGCACAATACTCCTATGGACAAATACTCCATATGAAATATTGGGCTAATACTTTTATCTAATGGCCGGTTGAATCAATATGCATTAGGTCCAAAATTACAAGTGACGTGGGAGTAAACAGTAATTTA
Source organism: Cornus suecica (assembly GCA_963922005.1). Classification (NCBI taxonomy): domain Eukaryota; kingdom Viridiplantae; phylum Streptophyta; class Magnoliopsida; order Cornales; family Cornaceae; genus Cornus; species Cornus suecica. Next base: position 75,071,398 of record OY998238.1, read on the forward strand.
CACTTGCAAAGTCTCAAAGAAGTATAAGGTTGTGGTAATACATGAATTGAAGCATAAATTCCTTCAATTATTTATTGACCCCTAATACGAGAATGTGCAGTAAGCTCATAATTTTAATTACTCCAAATACTATGTCGTCTTATATCATAAAACTCATGGACAAATTAGATAAAGGAATCAAATGAAACAGATGAGAAGACATATCGAAGGAAGTACGATAAAGAGCCCAAGGATTTGAGAAAAAAACAAGAATAATGGAGAAAAAGTCACAAGGAGAGAGAAGAGTTCACAAACTCACAATATTTCAATATTCTCAAAATTAAATTATTCATTTGCAAAGAAGCAATTACATAACAAAACGCTGAATAATTTAGTACTAAAACAATCATAAAGTCAATTAAATCACCAAGATAATAGACAAAATAAAAATAACCATTATTATATCAAATCCCTAGTTTCATTGAACTTTGCCCCTTCTTTTTAAGTAGAGGCAGGGCAAGGTGCGGTTCAAACATGAAGATCATAGCTTGTTCTCCATCTCTTGTGAGATAGAAAGTGCATCTTTCTTTTCAACATTCACCATATGTATTAATATTATTGGTGTTTTGTTGTCGTACTCATACGTGTTGATATATTCATTGTTAGGCTAAGCTTAAGCACATCAAAGCGATAACAGATTGTTAACTGGACGGCTAATAGCTGAGACTAATCATTACTAGCAAATTCATGAATTCGGGGGTATTGAATTGCAACCCTTGGTGTATCTCTTACTAGACAAAGGATAAGTTTCTCAGGGAAAGAACCATTTCTCGACTCTCAGTTGAGGGATTTTCCATGTAAGAATACAGTATCCATTTATACCGGCTCTATTGCTTTATATTGTTCGTTTTCATGCAAAGCTTATTTTGCACGATAGTTGTAACACCCCGGGCAATGTGAGACATCACAATCACCCCCCTTTGGGACCCAGCGTCCTCGCTGGCGACCAGCGGGTGATGTACATCATCCCATACTTAATTCAAGTCGGACTGTGGCTCTGATACCAATTGTAACACCCCGCTCCAACACTTGGTACGATTTTGTCCGCTTTGAGCTCAGCCCGCACGATTTTGTTCTTGGGCTTCCCAAAAATGTCTCATACCAATTGGAGACAACACTGCACATATAAGCACATCCCCAAACCTCTACCCGAGCGATGTGGGACATCACAATCACCCCCCTTGTGACCCAACGTCCTCGTTGGCGACCCGCGGGTGATGTGCATGCTCCCACACTTAATTTCGGCCGAGCTCATAGTTGTTAAAGGCGTGAGGCAACCCTAGGCGCTAGAGGTCTCCTATCACCTAGGCGCCAGGCCAGGCGCTCGCTTGAGTGAAGCGAGGCGCTCAATAATAAATTATTTTCACAATTAAATTAATAAATCACTTTTAATAAAAATAACAAATATAAGACATTTAAACTAATAAAACATTGCTAAGAAAGTAAAAGCCAATAAATTAAAATGTAGAAGTACAAAAATATCAAATACAAGACATTTAAAAACATTCACCAGCGCCCAGGCGCTAGGCGCCCCCAGGCGACGCCTTTCAAAGGTGGCATCGCCCAGTTGTAGGCGAGGCGCTAAACCCTCGCCTCGCGTCGCCTAGGCGCGCCCGTGACAACACTGGTCGAGCTCTGGCTCTGATACCAATTGTAACACCACACTCCAACACTTGGTACAATATTGTCCGCTTTGGGCCCAGCCCACACGGTTTTGCTCTTGGGTTCCTCCCCAAAAGACTTCGTACCAATTAAAGACAACAATGCACATATAAGCACATCCCCATACCTATATCCGGGCGATGTGTGATGTCACAATAGTTAATATTACTATTTATTCAACTAAATCGTTTTACCAGACCTATTCAGCACATCTAGTTTTAGATTCATTAACCTTTCACACTAATTACAAAACCGGCATCACCGTGTGGCCTAGTGGTTGAGAGCCCAGCTCCTTCAGCAGGTGTGCCCATGTTCGAATCTTCCCCGCTCCCCCATAATAATAAATATAAAAAATAAAAATAAAAAACATAAGGGCCTTATCAGTCTAGTAACTTCCAATTTCAAATTGTATTTAATTTTCATGCATCTCAACTTATTCTTTCAGAGTTGCCACTAATTTGGTCAATTTATAGAAAATAAATATTATTCAGACAAAAGAATGAACTTAAAAATAGATCCTATATTTTTACATCAAAGATGAATCGAGTCGGAAATTTCGAAGAGGAGCATTGGCATATAGTATCTTATTGTTGTTAAATAAATAATGAGTGTTTGCCTTACTTATCTCAGCTGATGTGTAACAAATAAATAATCAACAGCACTAACAAGTATGAAATCAAATTGCAATACACATAAATACTACTGATAGGTGATCCGTACTTCAAACTAAATCCACAATTTCTTTTGAGTCAAAATCAATGATAGCTCCATTTGAAATAGAAATTGATGAACTCTTGCAAATTCAACTCATCTGATTCAACTTACTTTACACGATGACTGTTAAGTATTGAAAATTCCTTACAACTACTACATTTAAGATATACATATATACATATAGAACACACATATGTATATGCACATGTATATAGGTGAAGAAAATGAAGCAGAATTGGAAGAATGAGGAACCTCGATCTGAGAGAACTGGGCGTGGTAGCCACGGGACTTGAGGAAGCAATCAACGGCGTCGTTTGGAGTATCAGTCGGATTAGAAGCGCCGCCGATGGCCGTCCGTCCGCCGCCGCCCACGTCGGAGCAGCAATTGCCCATTGGCGCCGCCGCCCACGCAGTTGGTGGTGTTTGTGTGTGTGAGAGAGAGAATAAAAGAATAGTTGGATAGATGCGATACAGAGTGAGAAAATGAATTTGGTGAAGCTAAACTGTAAACGTGAAGAGAGAGAAAAGACGAAGTTAGTACTACTATTTTTCTTTTCTTTTTTTCTTTTTTCTTTTTTGGGAACAGAGGGGGCCACATGCCGCGTAAGAGTAGGAAACGGAGTAAAGCGCGTTGATTTTGAATGAGAGAACGGGCAGGCAAAAAATTGTAGTTGAAATTAGTTTATAGCTATGTAAAGGCATGGAAATGGGAGTGTTGTATTGAAGGGAGAGTCTTGTTTTGTACTAATACTTATTTTTGACTTTGGAGTGTTGAATGGTTAGGACATCAATGCCATTTCCTTTTGGTGTACGTTTGGTAGTTTGGTACGATGGAATAGAATGGAATAATTATTTTTATTTTATTATTTGGTTATAAATATGAAATATATTGGGAATGAAATGAACTTGAATTTATTTTTCAAAAATACCCTTTTTAGTATTAAATTAAATAATACTATTTTTTAATTTTTTTACAAAAAAAAATGATAAAATATAACGGGAATAGTAATGACGGACAATAAAGATGGTGACGAAATGGCGGTGGTGGTGGCTTATTTTTTTGAAATATGATAGGGTTATTTAAGTAATTTTATATTTTAAAAGCATTCCTAAAGGAATGGAATAACCATTCCACAACTTTAGTAATGGAATGAAAATCCATTCCCAAGAATGAAATTTCATTTCTTGATAATGGTCATTCTCATTCATTATGTTGTACCAAACCAAGGAATGGAATGAATGGGCATTCCATTCCAACGTACCAAACATGCGGCTGATGAGTAAACTGGTCTTTGGCCGTCCAAATTTCAGCTTCCTAATCTTAATTTGTACCGCCCCGTTCGAACTTCGTTCCACCCATTTTATTTAAGAGTGTAAGATCATTTTTTTTCTTTTAAAGGCGGGTTTGCTAAAAAAAATTGAAAATGTCGGAAGTTATGAGACGATAACGGGTCCAAATTTCACCTTACTAGAATCTCAATTTGTATCGCTCGTCCGAACTTCGGTCCGCTCATTTATTTAAGAGTGTAAGATCGCTTTTTATTTTTTAAAGTCGGATTTGCTAAAAGAAATTGAACATGTCGGAGATTATGAGACGATGATGGGTTTTGGTAAAGATAATAAATCGCATTCGAGCATTTAGTAATATAAAAAATTTGTACAGAAAGCTTTTTAGCTTCCTAACATTCTGATAAGTTAAAAATTCAAAAGTAATAGTATCACTCACAAGCAAATATGAATAAATTTCAAGTATGGAACACGTACTAAAAGGCACTTTTGATGCAAATTTTTTAGTTGGTTTGGATTTTTTTTTAAATTATATCATTCCAATACTAAATAGAATTCAATGGGTATTAATATTGAAAGTTGTAAATGAAACTTTTGGGCTTCTTAACATTAACACACTAAAATAGAATTAAAATGGTAATAATGACACAAGCAAAATAAATTATTTTTAATACATTATACATTACATTATTAGAATCATTTAATGCTTGTAGTTTTTTTAAAAAAGAAGAAATAAATAAATGTATAAAAATAATCAAAATCCTTCACACTTTTGTAATAGTATATATATATAAATAGATATAGATATAGATAATAATTATGATAATAATATCATAATGGGAAGCTCAAAAGCATTACTCATTAAACATCACTATGCATTTAATAATCAAAATATATTATTTTTATTTAAAAAATTAAAAAAAGAATATTTGAAAATATTCCAAAGTCCTTGTACTTTTAGAATAATTATAGATTATAGATACGTATGTATGTATATATGTGTTGGTATCTGAAGATGAATATATATATATATATAAATCCTTATTCTTTAATATATATATATATATATATATATATATCATGAAGATGAAGACTGAATCTTGAGATTGGATTAAAATCCTTAGTTTTTAATTATTAATTATATATTTAGACACTTGTCAAGAACCTATTAGACCATATCAGGTGTAAGTAGGAAGTTCCTACTAATATGATCTAAAACAAGTATTGCCCATTATTTTATTTAAGTCTCTAGACATTACAAAATTATATGGCCCAATCCCAAACAAGTACTACCTAAAACAAAATAAGGGCCACACTTAAATGAATTAATTCAAATTTTATTCGGTTAATTTAAACTATTTAACTAGTCTAGACATGTTAGTTAAATAAAGAAATAATTAATCCCAACACAAATATAATTGGGAGATAATTAATTTAGAAAAAAATTCTTAGATTATTATTTTATTGTAATTATATAATTATCAAAAGGGATATATGTCATGCTCCCATCCATCCTGGATGTCTATAAATGGAGGCAAAAAGGAAGAAAGAAAAGTGGGGAAGGAAAGCTTACGAGAAAATTACATAAATTCTCCCAGAGAAGAAGAAACACAAGGGAACTCTAGCGAAATCTTCTAACTAAATTAATAAACAACAAACACACCTAAGGTTGTGTCGTTCTTCCCAAGTGATTCAATAAATCTTGAACAATCAAATAGAAACTCTACCGGATTCTTCTCTCATCTAACAAGAAAGAAAAAGGAAGAACGTTCTTTTCTCGTGATTTAACAAAGTCAAAGAATCACACAAATTCAAACTTTGAAGATGAAAAACAAGCACATCCAATTTTGTTCTTCCTCAATAACTTAAGAAATAAAAAAAAATCGTTCGAGATCAATCTTCAGCGGCACTCGACCAGAATTCAAATAAAATAGTCCAAGATCAAGTCACGACGATCCTTAGATTGTTTTCAACAAATCGATTCAAAATCAAGTTCCAACGAACCTTGGATGACTCTAACAATACTCAGCTCAGAATCACGTTCGTCGATCCTTGGAGATCGATAAAAAAGGAGATCGAATCAGAAGATCGTTCTATTGTAAAGAACAAAACAGAGGATAGTACCCATCATTCAAAATTAATCAAAAAAATATTATTTTATCCAATTTTTGTTATTTAATTTTCGAGCTCAAAATTTATTTTTGCAATGTCAATAACATCCAACCGTTAATATATACTTACACGTGGTTTTTTGTGTCATTTTGTACCTATGCAACAACGAAGTGGATGTTAGTGGCCCAAAAAAATGAAAATTTGATAAATTAAGTCATAGTGTTTACAAGCTTTTAACTCAAGTTCCTGTTTTTGGAAAATTTAATTTTTTAAGATGATAATTTTTATTGGTGTGATGATGAATGAAAAATCAATTTTATTTTTAGTCTCACCAAGTGATGTGATATTTGTAATTTAGATATTTTATAACTTGAATAATTGAAGGGTAAATTGATAAATTGATCAAATAAAGTGATATTGACTTTATTTATTTTGAAATGAATTAAATAATGAATGTGAACACTTAAATTATGATCGACACTTAAATTGTCACGAATGAAATATATTACAAAACTCTACCTTTTATCTGTCCCTACCAAACAATCATCGAACCTGTAGGGGCCAATCTCTCCCTCCAACCTTAACTAATAAAAGGCAGACACCAGATATGCAAACTAAAGCAAAAATTATGCATGTTTGCACTTTTAACAGCATGATTGAGCTGACCCATTCCACATATTTTTAATCGTTCACACCATTGTTGGTCTTCTCGGTTCGATATACACTGATACCGTGCAATATAGCACTGATATTCATATGATATCAGCTACCGCGATCGCGATCAAGATAAAAAATAGTACTGCGACACGCGGAACCATGATTCGCACTAGCCAATTGCTCTTGGGTAGTGGTATCCAAATCCCAATTGTTGATCAATGAATTCCCATTTTCATGCAAGTAAATCTCCTTTCATGATTCAGATAAAAGCACATAGCATTACAGAAGTAATTAATTGTTGGGTAAATTACAGTTTCACCCCTCTAGATAGGATATATTACAATTTGACCCCTCTAAATTGGATAATTATACTTACACCCCCTTAACCCAATCTGCGTCACTGAGAATAATAAATTACCAAATTAACCATGTTCTTTTATGATTTTTTTTTTTTATAACTATATCTTTGTTTCTTCCTCTTGTCAATGATACTATCAAATTGTTACGGAAATGGGTTTAATTGTTAAGTTTTAAAACAAATATTTCAAAGATTAGTAGAAGTATTGTAATTGAAATTTTGCAGTTTTTCAAAAATCCTCAACCAATGCAAAACAAATAATTAAAAAAGAAAACCCAAATTTAAAACCCATAAATTAGAACAGAAAACCCTAAAAATCTTGAACGGAGATGGGTGGAAGATGGTGTTGGTAATCATAATCTTGCAATTTTTAAGAAATTCTCAACAAATGCAAAAATACAGTGATATATATAGATCTTTATACGTATATATATATATACAAATCTATATATGTATACATATCCATATATATATATGTATATGTATATATATAGTGTTGTCACTGTCTCTGCTGGACCATTGTCGTTACCGCTATCCTCTCCCTCCTCGCCTCCGTCGTCCTCTTTCTCCTTCGCCATCTATATATGTATCTATATGTGTATATACAGATATATATATATATATATATGTATATATGTTCACTATATATATGTATATTGTCCACTCCATAACCTCCACAAACACTAGTCCATTATTGATTTGATTTCATTGTTAGTAGCAATTCTTGCCCCAGTGTTCAAGTCAAATGATTCTGGAAATTTGTTTTAGGAAGAAGACCCATAATATAATTTTCGTAAGAGTTTTTTTTTGAGTCAACGGTAATTTTATTAAGTAAAGGGTAACAAAGTCATTTCTCATCTAAAAAATGAATGACTTCATCTTTGACTGGCTTGACCTTGCCGGAATAATGAAGGAGGGGGGAAAATGTTACAAAAAATCAATCTAGAAGGAGTGCGAGTGTAATTATCCAATCTAAAAGGGGTTAAGTTGTAATATATCTTATCTAGAGGAGTGAAAATGTAATTTATCCTTAATTGTTTCCATACAGTTGAGTTTAGTGACTTGGATGTCCATAAACGTCATAGAGTCAATCACCAGGTCAAGGGGTCAACCACTAAGGGTTGACTGCTTGACTAATAGTGGATTGCTAGACCAATACAGACGTGCATGAAGGGCTAAGACACAATACTTAGCTACTTTATTCCAATTATAATTAAATTAAATTAATCCTGACTCTAATGATCAGAATTAGTCTTCTGTGATTCGGATGACATTTTGAAGTGTTTTATATGGTAAATTGGTAATGTAAAGCTTTTCTGTTGTTAACGTAAAATTTTCATGTTTCTCTAAAGAGTGTTGAAAGTTTGAAGTGTGAAGTGATGCGCTAAAAAGTAATGTAAGAGAATTTTCTTTTTTCGGTTTTTATTTCTATTGTCTGAAAATCTGTAAAAACACTATTTAATTTGGTGTTTCAAGTTTCTAGAATTAATATACAAAATGTATATATAACACGTTGCCGTCAAAAAATAGTGATGCATTACTTAAACAAAATTTATAGATATATATTTATATATATATATATATATATCATAAAAAATTAATTAATTAATACATAGGGTCCGTTTGCATACGAGAAAACAGTTTTTATTTTTTTTACTGTTTGGCAAACGCATTTACTGTTCACTTTTTTTTTTCCAAGAAAACTATTTTCTGTGAATAGTGTGTAAAAGTGATGAAAACACCAAATACAACTTTTAGTTGTTTTTTGAGTTTTTTCACTGTTTAGGGTACCACATCCGCCACCGCCCCCATCGCCGCCGCCACCAACCACCACCACCCCCGCCACCGGTCGCCGCCGCAGGCCGCGGGCCCCACCGTCGCCGCCTCCGCCCGCCGCCAGTCACCCACCACCACCGCCGGTCACCGCCGCCCACCACCGTCGCCCACCAATACCATTTTATTTTTCAATACAAATTTTCATCCAAACGCTTTTTTGTTTTTAATTTTTTGTTAAAAAAAATAAAGACAAATACAAAAACAATTTTTGTATTTGAAGACAGAAAACAAATACAAAAAACAGGCTTTACAAACGCACCCATAGTATAAAATAGAGGCTTATAGATATTCTGATTAATCATAAGTAAAAAAATTTTAATCCCTCCTATCCACATTGCCTAATTTATTTGTCCAAAATTAGTTGTCCAGTTTCGAATCCAATATAATATTATCATATATTTTTCCAAATTATTCTTTTTCATTAGCTTCAAAAAGCAATGGGTTCACTAAAAATCACAACTATATTACATTATCAAAAACAAAATATATATAAAAAAATAATATTAAAAAATTATTGACTTTTCAAAATAGTATACTATGGCTCATATTCGACAAATTGGACAAAAAAATTCATACTACACGTCTAAGACCCAATAGAGCTTGGACCAATATATTGGATTGGACCACTGTGTATGCCAGGATCAAAAACTTTCATGGAGTGTAAACGAATTTATGATCTAACGGAAAGCCACATACACATTTATTAGAATGATTACCGAGAGAAAAAGAAAAAAGAATCCTCATACTTAATTATCAAATACCATTAAGGTGTCAAATATATTGCAACAACACTATATATATTATTCGTAAGTGGCCACATAGTGCTTTTAAGATCGATACAATAATTTGTTACAACTTTACCGCACCCCGACTGCAAACTATGATTATACAATACCTGATGGCTAATTAACTAATCTTACTTGCAAGAATCGATACGGGCGCATGGCCCCCTCAAAAATTGATTTTTTTAGTATTATATATATAGAATTAAGCTTAAAAATATATTGAAGGTATAATTCCCCCCGGATTGACAACATGTGCGGTTTTGGGTTTGGGTGGGTGTACCTCCACCGTCCCGCCCCCGCAATTGTTAAGAAAATCTTACCCCGTTTCTGCCCAAAATCAACTAAACGGGGTGATTTCCCATCCACATCGGATTTTTTAAAACTTGCGGGTGCCCGTGGGTACTCATTAATTGTTGATTTTTTAAAGTGTGATATTGTAAATTAAATAATTCGACAAAATTATATACTTAAAATACCAAATTCAAATTAAATAATCTAAATTACAATATATTCTTTCAAAGAGAAGTATTGGTTGAGCGGCTAAGGAGTAAAGCGATATAAATAAGAATCTAAACTTCACTTATTTTTTATATATAATTTAAACAACAGAAGTATTGGTTGAGCGACATATATATATTATAATATTTAAGAGCGGGTTTTTCCCCTCAACCCCATCCCTGCCCAAATAGTATAAACAAGACACCCAAAATTGCTATAAATGGGATGGGATGGGACGGGGCAGAGCAAATTGCCATCCTCCCCTCCCAAAAAATAATAATTACAAGGCTCATTAAATTTCATGACCCAATAATTTTGATAATAAAAGAAATTAAAAAAAATGAAAAAAGTCTGTTTGTAGCCCTAAAAAAGGAAGCAATGTTTAAAGGAGTATCGCAAATCAATAAATGACAAGTTGTTATTATTAATTTCTTTCCATTATAATCTTGTTGGTTAATTGAATTCCAGTTTTAGCATCCCTTCAATTCTCATTTACCTTTTTTATTTTATATCTTTTTATTTTTTATTTGGAATACACACCATGTGGTATATTTATCCACATCATTCATGACTATATCATAAAATTAGTTACAAAATGTTTATGATTTTTCAATTAAATTAAAGAATATCAAATATGATGAATTGCAATATATTGAAGTTATTTAAATTTTTCATTTGATGGCTTTTGATGAACTTGAAACGAGTAGAGGTGCAAAACAAATTGGTATCAAAAAGGGCAAATTTTAAGGATGAAACTTGTCAAAATACAATTTCGTTACAAGACGAAAGACGAGTATCTCTTACACATTATTAAGTATCAGTATTGATTTTTTTTTTTTTAGCTTAGACATTAGTTCAGTTTCTATAATAAATAAATTTATTGTTCAAAAATTTTCCCGTTAAATTGTCATAATAGATATTGGATTTTTTTCTGGTAATGATTAAATAGGTTTTTTTTCATATATGAATAAATAGGTCAAAATTTAGTTAGTCATATATTTATAATAGATATCTATAAGTGGTTTTTAACTACGGACAATTTCGTAGCTAATAATGCAAAATTCGTAGCTAAAACTTTTTTCCCACGAAAAAAATCCGTAGCATTGTTCGTTGAAAAAAGCCCCGTCTCTAATTGTATAAGCCTACAAATTTTTGTTTCCGTCGCTAATAATAAAAAACAATCACTACAAATTTAATCCGTCGCTAATATTACTATTTACCACGAAAACATTTCGTAGTTAATAGCTATAGTTGCTACGAATATATTTCGTCGCTAATAATTATATTTTACTGCGAATAAATTTCGTTCAAAAAAATAGTATTTACTACGAATATTAGTCATCGAAAATAATTAAAACAATAGCGACGAAATTATCTCGTTGCTAATAGTAGTTTTGGCTACGGAAAATTTTCATAGCTAATAAATTTACTGCTTGCTACAGAAATTTTCGTATCTAATAACTCTATTATCTATGAAAATGTTCGTGGCAAATTCCTAAATATATTTTTTTTAAAAATATAAAAACTTTGATTATAAAATTATTGTATAATCAAAATTTTTAAACCAAAAGTTATATAATCACATTTTTTACAACTGTTTAGCTAAAATGGCACTTCTATTGTTCCAAAATCGAATTTTCGTAGAAATAGAAATTGAATGAGGTTATTACAGGGAGAAAATCAGATCATAGAAGTCTAGCCTCAATTAAATATGCTAAGATAATTAAAATTAGGGTTTTTTTTTACTTAAGCCCTACTATTTTGCATAGATTTTGATATTGGTCCTATTTTAAAAAAGTATTTGAGACTGATCCTCTTTTTAGTAATTTTGGTTAGTCAAATGACGGTCAAAGTTAACCTTCAAGAATATTTTTTGTATATTCCAAAACTACCCCCAAATATAATTTATCTCTTTATATCTCTAGGATTCCTTCTCTCTCGCTTCTTCTTAAATAAACCCTAGTTCTCTTTTGCTTATTTGCATCGGACTTTAAATTCTAATGCAAATTAAACGTGGGTGAGGTGGACGTATAAACAAGGTGATCAAAAAGTAATTAATTAATGACATTATCTTGAGAAGAAATGAATTCTCATGGATTTGGTTTCTCTAAACAACGCAGTTGGTGTAGGGCGGCCCCATTGTACATATGCTTCTCTTGGGAGTTTTCGGACTCAACCACTCTTGTCCCCACTTCTGTTTTGTGTCTTTGGGCTCCAAATTCATTGATCGGGTCGGTTTGGAAAATCTATTTTTTGTATTTGTTTTCTGTTTTCAAATATAAAAATTGTATTTGTATTTATTTTTAATTTTTTTAATAAAAAATTAAAAATAAAAAAATATTTGGATCAAAATTTGTATTGAAAAATAAAATGGTATTGGTGGGCGACGGCGGGCGGCGGCGGTGGTGGGTGACTTGGCAGCGGGCGGCAGCGGCGCCCAACGGCGACCGGAGGTGGTGAGGGCCGGCGGCGGTGACCGGTGGCGGGGAGTGGTGGCGGCGGCGATAGGAGCGGTGGCGGAGGTGATTAATAATTAATATGTCATGTTTCATGATGACCAAATTCATTCTATAATCCAATATAATTTGGACACGTGACTAATTTGTTTTTAAAAAATAAAATTAAAAATTAAAGCCAAAATTTTGATTACATATTCAAATTATATTAGACCACATCATTGATGATGATGAATTTCGCTCTCATAGAGTTGGATCCAAATATATATTTTTTTAATAATACTCTATTATAGAATATACCAGAATGCTGATATCCTAAACAGTGAAAAAACTCAAAAAATAACTAAAAGTTGTATTTGGTGTTTTCACCACTTTTTCCACTATTCACAGAAAACAGTTTTTTTGGGAAAAAAAAAGTGAACTGTAAACGCATTTGTCAAACGTATTTTTATTTTTAAAATGGGTGAACAGTAAAAAAAAGAAAACAGTTTTCTTGTGAGCCAAACAGACCCTATGGGTCCGTTTGGATACCCTGTTTTTTGTTTTTGTTTTTTTACTGTTCACAAGACTAAAAAAAACACACGTTTGGCAAACGCGTTTACTGTTCACTATTTTTTCCCCAAGAAAACTGTTTTCTGTGAATAGTGTGTAAAAGTGATGAAAACACCAAATACAATTTTTAGTTGTTTTTTGAGTTTTTTCACTGTTTAGGTGGTAAAAACAATGAAAACACCAAATTCATAAAATACAATTTTCACCAAATAAAAGTGGTGAAAACACCTTCATCCAAACGCTTTTTTGTTTTTAGTTTTTTCCTGAAAAAATAAAGACAAATACAAAAACAGTTTTTATATTTGAAGATAGAAAACAAATACAAAAAACAGGCTTTCCAAACGCACCCTATACAAATGACGCTTGCACAATGCAAGTAATGTTTGTTTGATTTATATAAACAAACTTAGGAAGAAATAGGATTTAGGAAGAAATAGGATTTACTCTGACAGTAGAGAGAGAGGGGATTAACTTTTGGGGGTAATTTTGGAATATGAAAATTATGTTGTTTAGGGTCCGTTTGGATACCTTGTTTTCTGTTTTTGTTTTTTTACTATTCATCATATCAAAAAAAAAACACGTTTGACAAACGCGTTTACTATTCATTTATTTTTCCCCAAGAAAACTGTTTTTTGTGAATAGTGTGTAAAAGTAGTGAAAACACCAAATACAACTTTTAGTTATTTTTTGAGTTTTTTCACTGTTTAGGTGGTAAAAACAGTGAAAACACCAAATCCATAAAATACAAATTTCACCAAATAAAAGTGGTGAAAACACCTTCATCCAAACGCTTTTTTGTTTTTAGTTTTTTGCTGAAAAAAATAAAGACAAATACAAAAACAGTTTTTATATTTGAAGACAGAAAACAAATACAAAAAACAGGCTTTCCAAACGCACCATTAAGGTTAACTATTGACTAATAAAATTATTAAAAATAGGATCAATCTCAAATATATTTTTAAAATAGGACCAATATCAAACCCTATACAAAATATTAGGACTTAAAGTAAAAAAACCCTTAAAATTATCATAACCCCCTTTTAAATTCAGGCAAAAAATGTACACATGGGCACACTGGGACCTAAAAATTCATATAAAAATGCATAGGATAAACAAATATCACTAACAAAAGTGAGTTAAATGTGACAACTCATTCACTGATCAATATATAACCCCCTAATTCTGATGGTACCTTAATGAATTGGCAAATTTCTGTGGAAGAAAATTAACAAATTCCTTTTTCATTCAATGGCAATGGCATCAGTTAGCAGAAACAAATCACATTGCAAAATTATCTTGAAACTATATGAATATAGTTCCTGCATTATGGTCTGAACACTACCAATTTCTGTCCATTTCAATTGTACACGTATACATATGTATACACACATATGTATATATGTAGCGTATAATTAATTCCTATTAAATCATTAACATGGTATATATAAACACACATCAATCAATCCCAATAACATAATTATACAAAGTAGCTTTAATTTCTTATCCGTTTCAAAAAAAGATTATGTTATAAATGAAAGAAAAAGGGTTTTCCGAAAGATATATGTTGGTATGATGCTATATTCAAAACAAATATGGCCCGTTTGGAAACCCTTTATTTTTGTATTTATTTATTAAATGAAAGAATAAAAATTATTTTTATATTTATCTTTGTAATTTTTCCTAAAAAAATAAAAATAAATGTGTTTGGGGCAAAAATTATATTTGGTTCATTCACACATGTAAACACCTAAAAATGTTCAACACTTCTTCGACCCCTTCCATTAATTTCTGGAATTTCTTTATATACATCTCCTAAATGGACTCCCTCCTGTACATTTAATCAGGGTCCTTTATTACATACCTCCTCTGAATGGGCTTTATTATTGGGTTCATAAATATCTTGCTGGCCCATAAACTTGATGGGCCTGATGACAGATGGGCTCAATTGGGCTGGACATTTTCACTATTACAACACACATATACATATATATTATATATATATATACATATGGACAACGATCAATCATTTGCCTCTACTGGTGTTTACCACTGCCGCGAAGCAGTCATCTGCTGCGGAGATGGACGACGATCAATCACAGAGTGACGAACTCTATGGGTATGGGGACAAGAAATTGAATGGTAAAATTGTGGACCAAATGAGGAATTGGGGGTTAGGGTTCTGGTGGTGGTGGTGGTCGTGTGTGTGTGTGTGTATACAATGGTGGTGGTGGCAGGAGGTGGTAGTGTGTGTATTTGGTTGAATTGAGATAATGGTTATAACAAAGAAAAAAAAATTCAAATTAGTGTTCTTTGATTTTAGTCCAAATTTGTTTTTGTTCTTAACACTGTTTACAAAAACGTTTTTCCTAAAATTGCACCCAAACAAGGTTTACAGGGGAAAAAACAAGAACAAAAACAAAAACATGGGTTTCCAAATGAACCCATAACAAAAATTAAACGATAAGATTTTCAGACAACCGAGGGTTTGTCTTCAACCTGAGTATTGAAATTGAGATTATAAACTGTAGTCCACATACATACACAAACCCTAATGTTTATAAGAACAAACCACAAAATATTAACTACAATAGAAAGAATTATAGTGGAAGATTTAAGAATAGAGATAGAGATATACATATAGAGAAAGAAAGGGTACTAAAATCAGAAAAGATGGGAGAGAAAGCAACCTGATTGGTGTGAGAGAAGAGTCGCTCCCTCCATTGCAGTTCGATATAATTAATTGTCAACTACGTTTGTAATATATATAGTCAATTACAGTTTGGCCCCCCTACCTTGAAATCCTGGCTCCGCCCTTGCATGATACTATGTTTAAAGGCTTTCTATTTGACTAATATATCGAAAGGCCTAATGGATTGGGATATTTCCTTCATATTGATCATCGCCTTAATATAGTATTTGTAAAAACATTTATTTGTAATGACATGTTCTGATCAAAACCATGTTGAGTGTTTAGAGTTAGGAAAGTTTGACTTGGCCAAGCAAAGTACGTGATCAAGTATTCGACAAGTTTCTTCAATCACAAATCAATATAAAGTAGTCAACAATACAAGAGAAGTGAGTTTGAGTTAGTTGGAAGCGGTAATGCGAAGAAAAAACATAAATGGATTTTTTTGCAATTTCATGAGAACTCGCCAAAACATTCGAGAACTTGACTTTCCCAAGAACTCGGAACCCAGATCGAGATCCTGAGATAGTAACTCGTCATTAGAGATATTATCTCGCCACTGACCGCCATTAACTCGGGGATTTAATACGAGATCTCAGGCTCGCCGATTACAGTTTTTAAAGATGGTTTATTCTGATGTGTTAAAGACTCCTAACCACTTTGGAACATGATTAAAAGGTATTATTGGTATATTTTCCAATACTTGAGGACTTTATGGTAAAAAGTCAGAGTCTTGGAGGAAAAGAAGCCCAAACCCTAATTGGAGACTTTTCTCTCTCTTTATATATATATATATACAGGAGTTAAACTTGAGAAAAGAGGTGTGGTTCGTAAGTTGTGATTTTTGGCCTATGCTATTCTTTTACATATCAGATTCGTTTGCAGAGAAAGAAAGAAAGAGATTGCTCAATCATCCTATATCAAGGTTCTCTCTTGTTTTTGGAGGGTATTCAATTGTGTTTCAACTCTTGAGATCTTTATATACAATTGGATGATTTAGTTGCTGAAAAATTATCACACCACCAGTTGCAACGTATTTGCATTGATCCGTTGAGAAATGGAGCATTTAGAGTACAAAGATCGGAGCGGAAGCTTCATGGTAAATTGATCTGTTGAGAAGTGGAGTCGTCAGAGTACAGAGATCGGAGCGAGAGCGCCGTGGAGTGCGAGTGAATCAAGACTTTCAGACGTCGAGTGAAAAATGACAAATTAGAGTTATCGTAAGTCCTAACTTTATAGAGTATGTACGAATTCTTTGATTCATTGTGCATCGATACCAAATGGTATCCATGATTTTTTACTTAAAACTTTTTCAATGTTTTTTCACGTAAAAATATTGGTGTCGTCTCTACTTTATTTTCTGCAGTTATATTTATTGTTGTGTGGATTATCTTGCTAAAGAATTTGATTAAAATTGACTATTCTGACAATTAAGATTTTTATTTGTCAATTAATCCATAAAAAAACCTATTCACCCCCTCTAGGCTTAGTTTATCGTCTCCTAGGTAATTGCAGTATTACCTCACCAACTAGATAACCGTTTTTTTTTCTTTAATACTTTTTAATTGTGTATTGATTGTGAATGCAATTTTTTCGACGTGCACTTATATTGAAATTTTCCAGCATGTTGGGTGAACATTATTGCACTTATTAGAGGGTAATTACATATGACAAAATTTTACAATACAACTATTTAACTTTGTTTTATAAATTGGTTATAATTAAATTTTACTAACTTTTAATGCATATGTTTTATTATAATTAAAACTAAATCTACAACAAAAAAACTCATCGATATACATTTACTAATAAATTCATAGTAAGAAATATTAAATATCTTGAGGGTCCGTTTGAGTGCGCGGATTTGGAATTGAATTGGAATTACATTGAAATTGGAATGTCATAATATCTCAATTCCACAAATACAATTCCAAATACATTGTTTGGATGTTTCTTGGAATTCAAGTGTAATTAGAATTCAATCTCAAAGCCAACCCAATTTAAATGTAAAAGGTTATAACTTTAAAATTAAAATAAAAAATATAGATAAATATATATATATATAGATAATTATAGATATAAGTATACAAGTATAGGTATTCATATATATACATGTGTATGTATGTGTATATATACATGTATGTATGCGTGAATTTATATATATACGTTTATGTGTATATATATGTGTGTGGCTATATATTTGTGTGTAGGTGTGTATTCATAGTTGTATATATATGTATATATGAGTTCATACATATATGCATACGTATATATAAATGTGTATATATGTTTCTATATATTTGTATATATATGTGTGTGTGTATGTGTATATATATAGGCATATGTATATATATAGATATTTATGTATATGTATATATGTTGGTGGTTGTGAAAAAATTATTGTTAGAGAGAATATTTAGTGGGTCAAGGTTTGAAGAAGATGTGGAATTGAAAATTACAACTTCTCCTTGTGAAATTCAAGTTGTGGAATTGGTGTCTTTGGAATTGTATTTCAAATCCAATTCCAAAATATTTTGTTACATCCAAACAATAAATTTGAAATTGGAGCCTCCAATTCCAATTCCAAGGCTCTAATTCCATGATCCCAAATGAACCTTGAAACTAATTACAATATGGAATGATAGAAATCAAATATCATACATTTAAGATTCATAATTATACATTGTTATGTCTATATATATCATTATATTGGTGGTTTTATACGATTTTTCGTGTTTTGAGACATTTTAGGTCATGTCATGTAAAACGAGTTAAATTCGGTGAGTTAACTGGATTTGTGATTCAAGATTTTTTGAGAGACGAAACCATGGATAAAAAACCTATAAAGGACCAAAAATAAGTCAAGGAAACAAAAGGAGTGAAAAAGAATAAAGTCGAGAAGAGAAAATGAGCAAAGAAAATGAAATACAATAATACAAGGTGAAGAACTACCGAGTACTCGGTAGAGCCTTCATCGAGTACTCGGTAGTAGAAAAATGAGAAAAATTCCAGAGACATACGCGTGTTCTCGCACCCTTACGCGACCACTGAGTACTCGGTGGAATCCTCACCGAGTACTCGATAAGACCAATACGGCCAGATCACATTAACAACTTGTATATACAACAGTGGGACCCGTTTCAACCAGACTCAACATGGAATGATCTCTAGGCTATCTTGGACATAATATTGATCATATTTGATGAGATTTAACACTATTCTTCAAGGAATATCCTGATACACATTCCTGACTTAACCGTGAAACAATCATATTATCAAATAAAGATGCATTTTTTTTTCTATATAAAAAGAGTCTCCATTCTAATAAGGGACTTCTCTTCACATAATTTCAGAGCTTCCATGCACATATAATTTTCAGAATAACTTCTGGAGATTCATTCAAGGAGGAGTCTGTCATGCCCCGCCATCCGTTAACCCAAACGAGGTCTCCGAATAGCAACACGCGACGTCAAAACAAATAATTAAAGTTCATAATAAATTGTTCCTTAGCCCACTTGTTATGAAAAACATATTTCTAACCCCATGTTAGGAGTAAAATAGTCATTTTATATTTAATAAATATCATCAAAGTCGCCCACGACTCGAAAACAATTTAAAAAGAACAAAATAGTACTTTAAACGGACCATTCCGACACTCCATGCTTGCCCAGGGGTAAAATAGTCATTTCAGGGACAAACGGTTCATTTCCAAGTTCACCCATCTAAAGCCGACATAGGAGAGGTAATAGGATCAAACGAAACTTAACTTGAGCCAATGAGGTGGAAGATATGAATTTTCAAAGTTGGGACGAAAAACTGGAAATTTCTGTGAACAGTGTTTTTAGCCACTGGAATTCAATATTCACAATTTACTCAAAACTTTCAATTTTTGCTATTGGTCATCATTTTCGACACCTCCGGTCCCAAAATTTCACAAACAGTAGAAAAATGATTTATATACCTTTGGATTTCAATAATACTAAGCGGGGCCCGGGGGTGAGCGAAAAACGTCATTTTCTTTAAGACTTCTGCAAGGATATGTTTGAAAAGTTTGAAAAACAATAATAGTTTTGACTTCAAATGCACCTAATAGACAAATTCAATTCTCAATATTATCTTTCACTTTGAAAATTTAAAACCCACACTCAAAAACTCGTAAAACATAAATATTTAAAGAAACTACATTATTTAGTCAAATAAACACAAAGTTTTATCAAATCTCCAAAATATACAGGTTTTTGTAATTAAGGCTAACACCCTAGCCCGCCAAAATAATAGATACATGCCCTTGTTCATTTTGGATACAAAAGTATATAAAATATAGCGTACTTTGGGCTAGAAATACACTAAGCGTTCAAAATACACAAAAGAGAACTTAATGCTTTCGTCGCCAACCCGGACCTCCTAAAGTCCATCCTTTCCAATGTTAAGACCTGAAAATAGTAAATAAAGGGTGAGCTTCAACTAGCTCAGTATGAGATGTTTCCCCACTTCAATCTTGGTCGTCCGAGTGGTACACACCCAACCCATGTGCATGCAACTTAACCTAGGTCAGTCCGATTGTCCCACATGGCACGTGTGCCAATCTGGGACCCCGTCGCACCCACAAACAACCCCACATGCTCAGCAAATAATCAACATCCAAGATATCCGAAAATAAACAACAATAAATATCAATGCAAGTGATATGATGAAATGTGACACTAATGCACAACCCTATCACTAAGGAACACAGATATTAAATGTCGTCATTCTTAAAGAACTCGGGGACCACAAGACCGATGGGAACAACCACGGGTTTGGACATAGTCCTCCCCCACCTCTCGTTTTCGGGAGATACTAGCTCCACCGGTCACGAGAAATCGACTGGCCAGTTGTTGCGACTATCCAAACGGTCTCAAAACCACAAGGTCCATGAATACAACATAAAAATGATATCAACATTCAAATGCACATACTCTTGCATTTCATTCAAATATACATTATGATTCCATATTCATAAGTATAAATCTTATTTTTCAATTAAAGATCACTAATCATTCCCACAAGTATATACCAACCAATGTATCATAAATCAAGCATTTAAAAGGGGGTTTAGAGCATGTTTCTAGATTATGACTCAACTAGTATGTATAAATATACACACAAAGACGCACACACCCGCATAACCTGGAAATAAAATGGAGCGTCAACTCCTACCTCAAGTCCAAGCCAAACGGAGCCAATAAGCGAGGGCAAGCGGTGGAATTCCAAAAGCTTTTTCCAAAAAGTTTCCAAAAGGCGCACCAAATCTCTATGATTTCTCCAAAGCTATCAAGACACCAATAATTGGAAATAATAAATTTTCTAACATGAATTTACCAAGGAAGCTCCAAAAAAATGTATCAATTCCCAAGAGTCGACCAAAGCTACCAAATATCAACAAATGAGCAAGAATGAGTATCAAGAATAAAGATTTGCCCAGAACTATCAAAACTAGGAACCAAGTTCATTTCTAGAGGTTTATGAACACAAAGTTAAGGTTTAAAATAGGTTTAATCCCAAAATGGCACAAGGACTTTCAAGAAATCCTCATCAATCAAATTAGTAAAGAATGAAATTAAGAATAGTCTTCTTAGCACAAATTTACAAGAATGAAATTAAGGTGCCAAATATGTGTGGAGATATCCATAAACCAACAATATAGGATTTCAAAAGGAATCAAATGTCACATAACAAAAGCTTGGAGAATAGAGTTTCAACTATAATAGTAGGAATATGCAGGAGAAACATTAATTACAAATGTGTTCCTAAGAAAAAATTTGAACACATTTTAGATAATGAATTCCAAAGTTTAAGAATCAAATTAAGAGGGCTCACAAAGAGGCTCCTTCAAGAATAGAAATCCATTTTACAATATTTATGAATAAATTTCGAGAAGCAATAGTTAGGATTTGAAAGTGAATAATCAATAGAGGAAAAAAAACAATTTACCAGAGAACTTTCATGGAAATTTATCAACAAACATACTAAATTTCCAAGAGAAAGAAACTTGTCCATAATTATGACAATCAATATGGATTTTTATAGCAAATGAATTTATTCTCAAAGATTGTAAATCAAATTCTCAAATTATTCAAGTTAGGGTTCTTAAAAGGAAAAGAACTCAAAAACAAATCAACTTACCAATTGAAGCTTCTAAACGTGGGTTGATGCAAAGAGGAGTTCACTAGGTCCTCTTGTCAAGATCTTCAAGAAAAGAAAAACAATAATTCAAAATAAATCACAAGATTTGCAAATAAAGAAGTTTATGAGAATTTTGGAAAGAAAACTCATAGAAGAAAGAGATTACTTACAATCTTGGAGTCAATAGAAGTATTAGAACATGAGGAACAAATATGTAATTGAAACCTTCTTCAAATTCTCAACCATAATGAAGAATTTCTAAAATTTGAAGTGGAAGAGAGAGTGAGAAGAGGGTCTGCCGAATTGGTAGAGAAAGGGGAAAAGTGATGCTTTGTTTGGTGTGAAATGAAAGTGGAGAATTCTGGAAATGCAGCCCCAACAATATATATATATATATATATATATATATATATATATATGTGTGTGTGTATTGAATTCTCTTGATCCAATGGCTAGGAATGGAGCTTGGAAAATGAGGTAGGTTAAGATTGTGACAACACACCATCTCTAGCATGTTCTAGTAAATATCCAACAATGTTCAATGTCTTCTTAATATGCTCATGTGGTCTCAAACTAATTTACCAATATGCCATGTTCTTATAGCTAATTTTTTAGTAGGATAAACCCTTGGAAATTTTTTTATAAGTCTTCACATAACCCTTAAACTTTAAATTAATCCCCACGATCAATCATAAGCTCAAACAAATCACGAAACTAATTTCTAAATTCCTTATTTGGTATAACGAAGTGAACGCAACTTTCGGTTTCGAAATCCAACACTCCGGGGACCTATTTCCACTACACGTTTTGTTTCCTAGGTTCCTAGGTTGTCAGATAGCGAAAACCTTAAAATAAAATAAAGTCCGATTTCAAAAAAATTTCCAAACTTTAAATCTAACACATACAGCATATAGGAAAACATTTAACACTATCTTTTATAATTAAATAAAATAATAAAAAAATAATCGCGAAAAATTCACTCAGAATTTCAGGAAAATTAACGGGACGTTACATAGTCATTCAAGACCTAGAAATCTGGAGAAGAAGACCATGGATGGCGATTCTACATCAACGATGCAGTCTCTTCCTACCATAAACAATTAATTCGGTATCTAGGGTTTTCTAGCAAAATCTTAGCCAAATAATGTAGTTCTTAATTTGTTTTCAATTATAACGAGGGGAAGCTGTGACCATATTGTGATGATTGATTATAGATGTGTGATTGTTTTTATTTTTGACACAAGATTATATATTTGTTCTTAATTCTTGTTTTAGATTGAATGAATATATCTTCTTACACGATCATGTTATCATAAACATAGTGTGATTTTCTACATTAATGGTACTTAACACTCGAAACCCTAGGTTTACATAGGCCATGCCTCGACGAGATGAGATAAACATGCTTTAGTTTAATTTCATGTTGTAGGAGTAAATTATAGTAAAGTAATTTGCATGTATTAGTCATACTCTGTTCGGAGATGGGTTGTAGCGAATCCGGTTGACGGTATCCTTTTTGGTGTTGTATTCGACTATTTGTGGTACGACTTGATTCACAGTTATGGATCACCCTCTTACGATTGAGCAAATTGAGAATTGTATTATGTGGTTAGTGGTGGAGTATGAAAACCCTATATTTTGTTTATATTGTTCTTGTCTTAATCTATCTTTATTTGTTTTTATTATTTAAATAGTTAATCAATCACAAATCAAAAATCACATTTTTATAGCAATTTAGAGTATTATTTTACGAGAATTCAGAATACGACTTAGTCTCTGTGGGATCGATAACCTTTCTCAAGCCGAACTATACTATAATACTGTTAGTTATAGTGTGTGGGTGTCTTTGGGCTTGACCCAATATGGGTCAGGCCCATATGATTTTGTGTACCCATCTATGTGTTGCCCTAATATTTATATATATATATATATATATATAGGACTGCTAACCAGAAAGTAAGTAAGTCAATATTACACTAATTTCAATATGGTATCAGAGCCAGATACCGAAGTTTAAGAAACTCTCTTCTCACAAAACCCTAACCCTAATCACCATCCTTCTTCCCTAACCCTAATCCACACAAACCCTAACCTTTTTTTTTTGAAGGCAAATTCCGCTACGCAGCGCTCCGGTCGGGGATCGAGCTTGTCTTGATATATATAGGGGTGCGGTTCCCCCTTATTTATGTGATTAGGGGTGTGGTTCCTCCTTGTTAGTTTTTTTTCTGTTTCAATTCGCAGGTTCATCTCTGGATTTTTTTATTTAAGATTTTATTATGGCGAATTTGTCATCTTCCGACGGTAGGGCTGTTGAGAACAAAAACAATCCCATTATTTATGAGATTGTTTCTGCTACTGCCTCTACCAAGCTTACAGATCAACGTTTGGATGGATCTAATTTCCAGCATTGGAAAAAGATTATTCTTTTTGTTATTCGTGGTATGGATAAGGAAGATCATCTTACTGTTGAATTCCTAAACAAACAATCTGACCCTGCAGGTTATAAGATTTGGTTACGTGATGATACACGATTATATAACCAACTTATCAATTCAATGGAGTAAAAGGTAGCCATGTTGGTTACCCACTGTGATTCAGTTAAATAGTTGTGGGGGTATCTACAAATTCTATATTCTGGCCGAGATGAAATGAACAGATTATATGATGTATGTCAGTCCCTATTCTGTCCTGAGCAAATGGAAAGTATCAGTGATTATTTCGCTTCGTTTAAGAAAACATATGAAGAATTTAATATGTTGATGCCTATTACGTCAGATATTTATCAGATGCAGAAACAGAGAGAGCAATTAGTTATTCTTGCATTCCTGAGTGGTTTAAAACCTGAATATGAATTGGCTCGGTCTTAGATTCTAGCGAGTCGCGAAACATCACTTACAGAGGCATATTCTAGGGCTCAACGCTCTACTCGACAATCTTTAGGATTCAATGATAATGGTGATAGGACTGCCCTAGCAGGTCAATCCGGAGGCAATGTTGGGGAAAACGAGGGGGCCGTGGGGGCCGAGGAAAACGTGGACCAGATGGTCGAATTGTTTATTTTCACTGTGGTGGCATTGGTCATATGCGTGACAGATGCTGGAAGTTACATGGTAAACCACCTAATGTTCGGTCCGCAAATATGATATCCGAGACTGATCAGTTTACCCATGATACTACTGTTGATGATGGTCGTGTGACTTTATCCGCTGAGGATTACTCTTGCTTGTTATCTAATCAGGCCTCTATATCTAGCACTATTGCTCAGACGGGTCCATCTACTGCTTGTCTTTCAGCTTCTCCTCGGGCATGGATTATTGATTCTGGAGCTTCAGACCATATGACTAGCACCACAGGTATATTGAGTGCATATTCTCTTACATCATATCTTCCTGATGTTCGGGTGGTTGACGGATCATATATTGTTGTTCGAGGGATTGGGAAAGCATCTCCTATACCTAGTTTACAATTGTCATCCGTTTTATATTTGCATGGTCTTCCTTTTAATCTGATTTCTGTCAGTGCACTAACCAAAGGACTTAATTGTTGTGTAATTTTCTATGGTGAATATTGTGAATTTCAGGATCGTTCGATGAAGAGTACGATTGGTAGGGGTCGTCGCACTTCAGGAGGACTCTACGTGCTAGATGAGGAACATCCATGGCGTGTTCTGGTGTGTCATCCTCTCCTTTCGACCTTTACTGTCGCCTTGGTCATCCTGCTCTCCCCAGTTTCAAGTGTCTATATCCAGCTTTTCAGTCTTTACTAGAGTTGTTTTGTGAGTCGTGTCAGTTTGCGAAAACATCATCGCGTGTCATGTGTGTCTAGGATAAATAAACGAGCATGTGCTCCATTTGATCTAGTTCATTATGATGTTTGGGGTCCATGTCCAGTTCAGTCTAAGTCTGAGTTCCGTTATTTTGTTACATTTGTGGATGATTATTCCCGTGTTACTTGGTTATATCTAATAAAACAACGTTCTGAGATTTTTTTCTGTCTTTTGTGCTTTTTATAATGAAATTCGTAATAAGTTTTCTGTGTCTATTCGCACGTTGCGTAGTGACAACGCACGTGAATATTTTTCTTCTCCCTTTACATCATTCATGATCCAATAGGGTATCATTCACCAATCTTCATGTCCAGATACCCCCCAACAAAATGGAGTTGCTGAGCGTAAAAATCAACATATTATGGAAGTTGCTCGGGCACTTATGTTTCATATGAGAGTCCCAAAAATATTCTAGAGCGACGCAGTATTGACTGCAACATATTTGATCAATCGGATGCCATCGTCTGTTCTTAAGGGGGAGATTCCACATAAATTATTATTTCCTAACCAGTCTATTCATTCTCTCCCATTACACATTTTTGGATGCACCTGCTATATTCAGGATATTCGACCTCAGATGACTAAACTTGATCCCAAGTCCTTACGATGCATATTTCTAGGATACTCACGTACTCAAAAGGGCTATCGGTGTTTCTCTCCTGAGTTAGGGTGATACTTATTGTCATCAGATGTAGTTTTTCATGAGTCTTCTTCCTTTTCGTCACATCTTTCGTCTGCGAATCTACCTCCCACACCGTAAGTTGATGAGTTTTTGGTCTATGACTTGATTCGTGTCACATTTGTCCCCTCAGTTCGCTCAGTTCAACCTATGTGTCCTCCCCTCCGTATATATGTCCGTGGACCACGTCAGGTGTTTGGTTCTACTCCCGTATCTGATCCTGAGCCGCCCTCTGCTGCATCAAACTCTTCGTCCTCTGATCCTCTAGTGCCAGTTCAGACATCTGACGATGATTTTCCCATTGCTCTTCGGAAGGGTAAGCACAGTTGTGTTAGTTATCCTGTCTCTACGACCCTCTCCTATACAGGTGTTTCTTCATCATTACAGGCTTTCGTATCAGCTCTGAACACTATTTTTGTGCCTCGAAATCTATCCGAGGCTCTCTCTTCTGCAGATTGGCGAGCAGCGATGCAGGATGAAATGTTCGCCCTAGAGGCCAATTATACTTGGGACTTGGTGCCCCTTTCATGGGGCAAAATACCTATTGGTTGTAAATGGGTATATGTTGTTAAAACGAATCCAGATGGTTCTATAGCTAGACTCAAGGCTCGCCTAGTGACAAAAGGCTATGCTCAGACTTATGGGGTGGATTATACTGATACTTTTTCTCCTGTGGCTAAATTTGAATCTGTACGCCTGAATTTTTGAGTGAACAAGGCAATGTCTTCATCCTCTTCTTCTTCACTCGGCTCATTGATTTCATTTTTGGCGGAGGCTTGCAAAGCTATCCTCTTTCTTGGCTTGATGTCACCCTCACGAGATTTTAATGTGATTTTCCAACTGAGTAGAGAGCCAAAAATCTCATCAAGACTCATGGTGTTGAGGTCATGAGCTTCTTTGATTGCCGTTACTTTTGCATCCCATTTGGCTGGAAGACTTCTAAGCACCTTTCGTGACGCATTGGATCTAGGAACAATTCTACCAAGATGTTTTAGTCCATTAAAAATATTTGTAAAACGAGACATCATAGAATTCACATTTTCATCATCTTTCATAGCAAATAATTCATATTCATGCATGAGTATATCAATTTTTTATTCTCGAACTTGAGATGTACCTTCATAAGTTACTTCAAGTTTATCCCACATTTCTTTTGCCGTAGAACATGTAGATACACGATTAAATTCATTTGGGCTCAATGCATAATTCAAATTTACTTTGGCTTTAACATTGTAGGACATAAGCTTTCGGTCATCATTATCCCATTCATTTGGTAATTTGGGGACGGTTTTTCCATCAACGATTTTGGTCAATACAAATGGTCCTTCAAGAACAACTAGCCATATTTGGTAGTCAATAGCTTGAAGAAAATCTATCATCCTAGTTTTCCAATAGCTATAGTTTGATCCATCAAACCATGGGGGCCTATTATTCGATTGTCCTTCAACGTGAGTGACTAAATTAGATGACATAATCGTTCTCTAAGACGGTTAATTCTACAATTAATAGAGATTAGGCTCTGATACCAATTGTTAGTCACTAATTAACCCTAGAGGGGGGGGGGGGGGGGGGGGGGGTGAATAGGGTGTTCAAAAATAATTCTACTCCTTTTCGAAATTGGAACAATATATAATCAATACACAATTTTTTCAATAGTCAAGTGAATAAATTCAATTCAATTTAACTAACAATTAATCACAAGACTAATTAGCATACAAGATATTCAACTAAATATAACATGCAAATTAATGAAATAAGGAGAGAGAGATAGAGAGATTGACACCGTAATTTTTCGAGGTTCGGTAACTCCTACTTCTCGGCTCAAGAACCCCTTCTTGAAACTTTTCCCGACCCTTTCACTATGGCCCTTCCTTCACAGGTGGAATGACAAACCTTTACAATCCCAAGCCTCTCGAGTTTGTCTCTCAATCAAGAGAACAATCCTCTCTTGAACAATCGGTGGAATTCACTTGTCCGAGATTACAAATTCGTATGTAATCAATAAAATTACTCAAGAACAAAAACACTCAAAACCCAAAGGTTTTTTTTATGGAAGATAAATCAATATAAGCTCAAGTGTTTTTGGTGATTTTTGAATAGCTCTAGAAATATATTCTCAAATGATATAATTAATGGATGATGTTTTGAGAATAAGAAGAGATACTAGAGGTTTTGATTTTCAAAGAAACTTGAAGAAAATCAAAATTTCAATGCTTGGTTTCAATGGATTTTGTAGAGAAAATTTCTGCAGATTTTTGAGAGCTTTTCTTCCTCTTCTTTCTCTTTTGTTTTTCAAATCTCTTAACCTTCAATACACATATCTCATTCTATATATATCAATACATTTAGGTTTTGAAGAATGAATATTGTATTTGAGAAAACAAAGCCGTTTGAAGTCCATAAACATCTGCTTAAAACATGGAAAATGTTTGTGCCGAATCTGCAGAATTTAAGGAACAACTTAGTCGACTACATCAATATTTTAGTCGACTACTTTGGACCAACTAGTCAACTAGATTGAGTTCTAGTCGACTACTTTGGACCATCTAATCGACTAGATTGAGTTCTAGTCGACTACATGATGTAGTCTAGTCGACTCAAGTTCATTTCAGTCGACTACTTTGATGTGGATGAAAAACCTGTAGCTACTGATTGTTTTAGTCGACTATTAGAAAATACACAAGGTGATTCTAGTCGACTACAACTTGAAAAATATTTAATAAAAATATATTTCTTTTCGTTTAAGTTCGGTAAAGCGTTTTTCATTCCATTTGAGTTCGGTTCATCTTATACTTGAGCTTATATGATAAAATCGACACATAAAATTACCTTGTTACAATGATCGCTCCCCGACCTATCTACCCCAAGTCTTGAGTCTTCAACTTTAGCCTTTGCCGTTGAATTATTTGATTTTCCATTTGCGCTTCAATTTCTTTCACAACTTTTTGTTTTAAATCAAGCTTTCTTTCCAAGCTTGTTTTTCGAGTCGTTTCCTTTCCGAGTTTGATTTCTGAGTCGTTTACCTGTCTTTTGCTGAAAATATAAACTCGATAATTCATTAGTATTAAACACTCTTCAATGGTTTGTTATCATCAATTTTGGAATTGTTTGCCGAAAGTAAATTTCAAAGCCAACATATATATATTTCAAAAAAATAATAAACAATTCAAAATATATATATTTTCAAAAACAAAATTCAAAAAATTAAATAATTTTGAAAAACATATATAAATTTCAAATTTTATATATGCAATTCAAAAAAATATATAAAAGTTGAAATATATATATATAATTCGAAAATATATATATAAAATTATAAAAATATATAAATTCGAATATATATATATATATATTTCAAAAAAAAAATTCAAAATATATATATTTTCAAAAATAAAATTCAAAATATTATATAATTTCGAAAAACATATATAAATTTCAAAAAATATATTTTCAAAAACAAAATTCAAAAAATTTTATATATATATTTTCGAATTATATATGCATATTTCAAATTTTATATATATTTTGGAATTGTATATATTTTTTTTGAAATTTATATATGTTTTTTGAAATTTATATATGTTTTTTGAAATTATATAATTTTTTGAATTTTTGTTTTGAAAATATATATATTTTGAATTTGTTATTTTTTTTTTGAAATATATATATATTCGAATTTATATAATTTTCAAATTATATATATATATTTTCGAATTATATATATATTTCAAATTTTATATATATTTTTGAATTTTATATATATTTTTTGAATTTTATATATGTTTTTCAAAATTATATAATTTTTTGAATTTTGTTTTTTAAAATATATATATTTTGAATTTTATATATATTTTTTGAAATATATATTCGAATTTAAATATTTTTCAAAATTTATATATATTTTCAAATTATATATATATTTTTTTATTATATATATATTTTTTGAAATTTTAATATATTTTTCGAATTTTATATATTTTATTCTAGTTTTATATATTTTTTTCAAAATTTAAATATTTGTTTTCAAATTTTATATCTTTTTTCGAATTTATATATATGTTTTTCAAAATTTTATATATTTGGGGTTGGGGCATAAAGGTCATTTCACATTACCCTTAATATTTTCGAATTTTATCAAGGGTATTTTGGTCATTTTATTGACCCAGGGGGTGTCATTGCAAGCAAAACTAAATCTCAGGGGTGTTAGTGCAAACTTTTCAAAAATCAGCATAAAAGTGGAATTAATGCAAACCTCAGGGGGTGTTAGTGCAAATTACCCTATTTTTTATATTTTAAGCTTAATTTTTTTTGAAAATTTTCCAAAACTCCTCACTAAAATTACCAAATGCCCCTACTGAAATTACAAAAAATACACTTATACATCAACTCAATTAGTTTTCTAGGTCGATCAGTGATCAAGCCCCTCTGGTTTGCAAAGATTCATTCAAACCCAGTGTAACATTGCTCATATATAAGTGCATGCCAACATATAAAATTTCAATAGATATTCTTCAAGAAAAGTGGACAATTTAAATAAGTTATGCCAAGAGCACTTGTTTTAGTAATTGGGGTGTCGGAGTTTTGTATTGACTAATCAACATAATTCATGTAAAGTGACCTCAAACGGATTTTGTAAGGTTTAGAGTATTCTACCGATATGACTTCAACGAATAATTTGTACCCAAATTTAATATCTAATATAATACTTGATGCTTTATGAGAAATTAAGTTATTTCAAATATACTTAAAATAAAAAGAAAGTGAATTTGTAAGATGACAAACAACTACCAACTCTTACTATATTTGATGCAAAAAAGAGTTTTTACTAGTCAATCTGCAAAGCATAGCATATATATATATAAATTAATAATCGTTTGCTCAACCGGAGTAAGATTATTCTTACTCAATGGTCACAATAACCGTTAAATATTAATTTACATTTTAAATATTCAGTTCTTTATTTAGACCAATCAAATTCAAGGGTAATGATAATGAGTGAGTATGAATTTCTTAGTCACCTTTACGGAAGAGAACAATTTTGTAAAAATATGTCTTTTTCTTGATGGACAACTTTGTAGCATGTTGGCAATAAATAATCGATTTTGTTTTACAAGTTGTTAGATTCTGAATGCTTATACATGGCAGCTAAATTAATCGGCATATGATAGCATTTGTAATTTTGTACAGATCAAGAAATACAATTACAAAAAGTAAAAATAATTAAATTTGCAATGTAAAAAGATAAAAGCTATATAGGCTCACCAATGTATAGTAGTGTGTTTAGCAATGAGGTTATTGACCTTAACCTCAACACTGTCACCTTCATGAACAGCTATGGTTGGTCCAGGATACTCCTCGTTCACCGTTAGTAGTGCTTTTGTATGGCACAAACGGGTTAGATTTGTCCATTGTACCTGAAATTACAAGCCATATAGACGGAGATAGAACTTTAGGCTGTATTTTTTAAAAACAAATTAAGAAATATACTACCTTTTAGTAGGGACATAAACATAAAAAAAAATAAAAAAAATTCAGTGAGGACATAAACAAAAATATAATAAATTTTGGGGTATATAAAGACAAAAAAAAAAAATCAATGGGGCCCACCCCCACTCGTCTCCATGCATGTCCGTGGCTGTGAGCAGTGATACTTGCACGGATTTGGTAGACAGAATTGCTTGACGTACCTAAGAGATAATATTCATTTTATGCAAATTTTTGGTCCAATCATCTTTATATGTATTCATCTAATCATTGTTACCTCTTCGCGTCCATATCCTTCCTAATAATTTGGTGCAACTAATTAACATGTTCCTATAATCATATATAGATACCTCGTGTATTTCTTTTCCCTTCATATTTCTACTTTTTATGGTTCATAGAAACTCAAAATACCTAGACCAACATTTTTTCAGCAAAGATTGCAAGTAATATCAATTCTTATATTCGGTAAGATGAAATACTACACTAAGCTAGCTAGGTAGCGAGTACATATATACTTCAATCACTGTAGTTTTCTTTAAAATGTGCAAGTTCATGGAACCCAAATCATTTCTAAAACTATTTTTCGCATAGTGCGTCGCAGTGTCACGTTTATGCTGGAACTTCAATCATAAATTAACTTAATCACCTTCCACACAGCAATGTTCAAGGGGTAAACAATGAAAAAAAAAATCAGCAAGAAAAGTAGTAAAAATTTGGAAATAAAAAAAATTGAGGTAAACTAATATATACTCCATCCGTTCCATATTAATAGTTAATATTTAATTTTATGACTTTTTTAACCATTGCATTTTATTAAAATGTATTGTATTAACAGGACATATTGTATGGGATGAAAGGAGTATTGTGGTACAAAAAAAAAAAAAGAGTAACAAATTAAGAAAATCTTTGTTTAATTTCCCTACGTGTGTCTTGTACGTATAAAACTTGATAGGGTATTAGGAAAGCTTACATTGAATTGAAAGCGCCTTGTGAGGAGTGAAGAAGAAGGTTGAACCCCAACAACTACAAGTATTCCAACCATTAACAGTAAATAGCAACGACCCATTATCACCTCCTGAATTGCACCCTTGGAATTGAAACTATATATATATATATATATATATATATATATATATATATATATATATATATATATCACTGTCGAAAACTTTCTATAGTTACACCAATACACCTCAGTTAGAAGGCCAATATATAGGTTGAAGTTATAAATAAGTTATCTATAGTTCCTAAATGGATGTATGTATAACTACAAATATCAACTTGCTATAGTTGTCATTATTTTTCTTGTTTGTTTTGCCTTTAAAATTAACTTGTTTTTTTATAATGACAAACAAGTATCTATATTAAGGACAAAAAAATGAAAATTGCCACCAACCTAATATTTCGATCACATTTGTTTGAAATCTTGGCTGCCGAGATTCTTTATTAAGAGTATTCAACCATCGTCTAAAGGAATATTGGTACATATAACGGTGCACACGTACGATTTGTTAACATACTAATTTGGAACCAAACTATATCGATCATTCTTTGAAAACCAAAATAAAAGATTAAAATTGTTAGTGAAGGAACCGTACCAAACCAGACAGTAAAACATTGGTTTGGTTGAACAATGGTTCTTTAAACCGTCCTTTCCAAATATATATATTATATATTTTAAAATAAATCTTGAAAAATAATCCTTCAAATTTCAAAACTAACAACAAGAATTACTTAAACCAAAACCTACTGTCAATTTCCAGAATCAGAATTTAATAAATTTTTATATGGTGTTATTCTTCATTATATATATATATATATAAATGATCTAAAGTGAATAAGAAAATTCAGACAGAACAGTTATAAGGTTTGTGTATGATAAGATAAGACATATTTTTTAAAATTAATTACTTTATTTACGTGAATCACCTCCAATGGACAATTTACTTGGTGTGTTTGAAATTTATTTCGTCCGTTCACAAAGATCATTACTCTCCCTATATAGATATATTTTTGGTGGTAACTATTATTATTATTATTTTTTTTTTTGGGTCAAAACCCACCAACCCTCAGTTAGCCGACACATGTATCTATGTAGATTCACTTCATCTTTTCAACTAAAAATTGAATAGAAATTATATATTTATTGGGTTGTTAAAAGGGTCTGAATCAAGACAAACGTGAACTTGGACATGTGAGCTTTTTTGGCCTATATAAAAGTCCTGTACCGATCGGATCGATCCAAAACAAGTCTGAGATAATGATCCGGTCATTGTACCAACATCATAACCCGACCAACACGTCAGCCTTGTAGTCCGTCCCGAGATTCGACTACCAGGCTCATCTTATGGCCCGACCCGAAGAGCATTCCAGAAAAAACTCAAAGATTCTAAAAGAGACTTGCAGCTTAAGATAATGGTATAATATAGGGACAAAATAGCTAACGTGTAAAGTAATGACAAAATTTTAAAGTAGAAAATATTGCCCTTATGGGCCAAAGAAAAAATGTATATAATCCAACAAAGAGTAATGAGAAGAGATTTTTTTGTGTTGTGCAAATATTGTATCCCGTAACTAAATTGGTATCTCTTACAATTTGCTGTCTGATTCATAAGGAATTCTTTTCATTAGTGGTGTCAACACCATAGTGACCATAGATTGGCGGCACTAACGTACATATTAGTTCAACTCTGGTAGTCAAACAATTTTTGTTGTTATTGATCAAAATTTATTTTTAGTCCTTTTATTATTCTAATTTGTATCATGTAATTACCATATATATATATACCAAATGTATATGAATAACACCTATTAATAATTAGTTCTACATGCAAATTTTCATGAGATTCGAAAATGTCGCAACTTTTTACATTCTATATTACTATCCTTCTACTTATTCTTCTTCTTTGAATATATTTCATGTGTAACTATTTATTTTTTTTGAAAAATAAGAAAATTACATACATTGTCTCCACCGAGATTTGAACTCTGAACCTCCCATTTGAGATCAGGAGTAGATACCATACGTGTGTATGTCCATAATAAAGGTAGATCCTAATATTTGTTGTCTGTGTTAGGTTGGAATGACCAAGTTGAAATCCTACGAGTGTATAAAAGTAGCTAATCAATACAACACAACTAAAAACAAAGTTAGAGGCATGGTTTCATATGGTTATATATGTTTTATGTTACAAGGAGAAGATACTCATTTGCCGTTCACCTAGTTAGTAGTGCTAATTACAAGATGCTAACATTAACTAATCATATATTCCAATAAGTGTGTATAAATAATTACACACCACAAATTATGCATTTTTTTCATTATCATTCAAAATAAAACAGAAAAGAAAAAAAAATCCTTCTGCAATTCCAAACAACAAATAGGGCTACCGGAAAGTATTTTCTTCTTCTAAAAATGGAAATATTTAAATATGTCATTATAATTTCAATACCGTCCTACTGGCGGAAGCTGTTTGAAGCCGTGACACTCCACATAAATGAAGGGCCGCTGAATTTTTTATTTTTTATATTTTAAGCTTAATTTCTTTTGAAATTTATCCAAAACTCCTCACTAAAATTACCAAATGCCCCCACTGAAATTACAAAAAATACCCTTATACCCCACTCTTCATAAAAAAAATACTCTTATACACCCACTCAATTAGTTTTCTAGGTCGGTCCCCTCTGGTTTGCAAAGATTCATTCAAACCCAGTGTAACATTGCTCATATATAAGTACATGCCATTGTTTGCTTGATGAATCGTGAAGTTCCATATATAACTTTTGCTCCATGATAAACCCTATCCATGTCAAGTACACAAAGCTCATACATCCACCGCTTATCAACAGATAATTACCTCCATTAGCACAACGGAAGATCTTCAGGCGGAGGAAGCAAACACTGAGATTGGTCCTCCCCATCGTACACTATCAGCCCCGTGGCTAGTCCCCACGAAGTATGCTCCTTCAAATGACAATGTATGAACCAAACCCCCGGATTGTCCGCCTTAAACCGAATCGCCGCCCATCCACCAACCGGAACCGCCACAGTATTCCTCTCCGGCGGATCCACCAGATTGTACCGCCGCCTCTCCACCGCCGCCTCGTAGTTCCCAAACCCCCTCCCAACAATAAAAAAGTTGTGTCCATGCACGTGGATGGGATGGTTCTCCACATTCAGAAAACTCGTATCCTGAAACACTATCTCCAAGTTAGTCCCGTAAGGCACTGCCATTAACTTCGTACCAAACTCCGTATTCATGTTTTCCGACAACGGGTCCACCCCGGTATAGTTAAAGTCCCTCGGAGGCTTCTCGGGGAAATTACTAGAGTAACCAATCTTGGACAAGTTATGATAATGGTTTTCAAGTAATGACAACAGTGGACGAACAAAAGATTGGTTGTTCATCGAAGCATAAAATCTTTTCCCGTTATACCCCTTGCATGTTTGGTTCTCGGGACAATCTTGTAGATTTAGACTTATAGCTATGACTACTTGTTTGTCAACTTCTTTGGGCACGTTGCAAGGGTACTGAGCTGACCCGAGGCTTCGAAGCTTGTCGGAGAATTGGGTGGCGAATGCAGTGTCTTCGAGGCGAGGGAGGTTGAGAGGCGTGGTGACGGTAGTAGTAGTAGTTGTTGGTTCGGTAGTAATCGTGTTGTCTATGTACTGGAAGAAGCCGATGGTGGTGGAGTTGTCGAAGGGGAAGGCGGAAGTGAGGTAGGGTCTGGCGGCCATCGTGTATTTTGGCGCAAGAGGGGTGGGGTGGGCGGTGAGGAGGACGGTGGTGGTTTGTCCCGGAGCGATCATGACGGCAGTGGTTGCGAAGGGTTTGGTGTAGACTGCGTCGATCTCTACGACGGTTAGTGTGTGGTTGGCCACGGCGAAGAAGAGCTCGTCGTTGAGTGCAGCATTGATGAGTCTGAGCAAGTAGGTTTTGCCGCGCTCCAGAGTTTGGATAAACGTATCTGCATCATTGATTTAATTGGGAGTTAACGGTCGTTATGAAAATATGGTTTTTAAATAAAAAAAAATATTCTCCAAATGCAATTTAAATATGTTGTTAAATTGTTTTAAAATACAAAGGCAAAGGTGCAAATTAGAGGAGGATAGGCCAAAGTAGTAAAAAGAAAAATATGAGCTATTTATAATTTTGGTTTGCATTTCTAAAATATTCATTTTCTAAAAATTGAATATTAGAAAACTGTAAAAAACGATTTGTTCGATTGACTAGTCTCACAACAATTTTCAGCAAACACAGTGAAAATATATCTCTTTTATTCTTTTCAGAGAATAAATTTTTATTTTTAAAATTCTCGACAACATTCAATTTTTAAAAATACAAACCAAATAGTACTTTACTTTTATGTCAGTTCCTCCAAAAGGTACAAAATTTTTCTAATTTCAAAATTAGTCAAACTTTTAGGCTTTCAACGGTGTAGATTCTACTTTAATTTAACAAAATAGTTAATTTCATTTACACCCCCTAAACTTTATCTATACATCAATATGAACCCCCAACTTTGCATAATGTCATTTATACTCCTTATTTTTTTAAAAGGTACTCATTTACACCCCTTCACCACTTTTGACAGTTGACTTTCAATGAAATTACTTTCATGCCCTTTGTCAAACATCCATATTTGCTGGTACAAGGTTGTCCGTAATAAGGATAGTTTGGATATCCTAAACCCTACCCAAACACCCAACCCATCTTCCTCAATCCTAACCCTAACCTTAGTTTCACCATCGCCACCTCTGCCACCACCACCTACCTCATTTCAAACCGCCACCTCCCCTCTCCCTCCCCCCTCTTCACCAGACCACAAAACCCTCCCTTTCCTTAAGAGGGTTATGCATATATAGGTTTCAATTTCTTCAATTTTTCATTATTTATATTTCCAACTAACACAAGAAATTGGAACACAAATTGTCTCCAACTAAACCTACAAATAGGTCCATTCTCCTCTCGCCGCGACCTCCTCTCCATCCGGTGGTTCCCACAACCCTCCGTCACGACCTCCTCCGCCACCTCCCACCTCTTCCTCGCCGTCGGCAACCACCATTGCCGCATCGCCTCGCCCTCCTCAACCTCCGCCTCAAAACCCTCTCCTCTTCTTCAACTGTTCTACACCTAGCCCAAGCTCGTGTATCCCCAAACAAGTTTGATGGTGGTGGTGGTGGGAGGAGGTGGATAGGAGAGGAAAAATTGAATTTAAAATTATTAAATTATACAAATTATAATATATTAAAAATATTAATCTATTATAGATTTATATGAATAAAATATTTCAACATTATATTTTATTTCAACATTAAATATTATTTTATATTATTATTAAAGTTACAATTGACAAGTAATCTTTCATTTACATAAAAAAATAAAAATTAATTTATTTTATGATAAAAAATTGTTATTTATGTGTGTAATTTAGTATTTTTTTTGGCAAATTCATATATTTTGTATTTTTATTTTGAGTTAAAATAAAATAATTTTTATTTTATTTTGTGAAGTGTGTCTAATATTATAGGAAATAGGTATTAGTAATGTCAAATATTTTTCAAGATTAAAATAAAAAATTAAAACTTGTGTTAGTTTACAAGTTTGATAAATGTAAATATAATATATTTTTGCTACTAAATAATTTTTATATTATTATTATTTAAGAATTTATGTGTGTGACTCATACAATAATAATAAAATTAAATTTACAATTGACAAGTTAAATCTTTTATATACATAAAAAAATGTATGATAAAAGATTGTTATTTATGTGTGTAATTTAGTATTTTTTTGGCAAATTCAAATATTTTGTAATTTTATTTTGAGTTAAAATAAAATAATTTTAATTTTATTTTGTGAAGTGTGTCTAATATGTCTAATATTTATTTTATTTTTTGAAGTGTGTTTAATATTATTGGAAATATGTATTAGTGAAGTCAAATATATTTCAAGATTAAAATAAGAAAATGAAAACTTGTGTAATTTGATAAATATAAATATTTAAAAAATAAAATAAATGGAAATATAAATAATGAAAATTTGTGTTAGTTTACAAATTTGATAAATATAAATATAAATATAAATATTTTAAATGTAAATACTTAAAATACTTAAATCTAAACCGAGGGGGTCAAATTGATATATTGATGTAGGGATAGTGACAAGGGTAGTTTAGGTATAACACATTAAAAAGTTGCCAATAGGACATAAGAGGGTGCAAATGAGTCCAACTTTTTTAAGTAGGGATTTGACTGACGTTTTGCAAAGTTTGGGGGTCAAAGTGACGTATAGACAAAGTTTAGGGGTGTAAATGAAATTAACTCTTAACAAAATTGTGAAAATACTTTTATTTATTTATTTGCATTTTCAACTTATGTTTTATTAAAATGAAACTAAATTGTCAAAAATCATATTTGATTTTATTTAAATGTATCTTATACATAGGCCCTGTTTGGATTGGCTTTTCAAATGCTGCTTTTGACTTCCTGAAGGTAAAAGCTATTTTGAACGGTGTTTGGCAAAAATTTTAGAAGAACTTTTGGGCCTTGGAAGAGCGTTTTAGAAAAGCTGGTAGGTACCAGCTTCTTAAAACAACTTCTGCTTCTCTTTTTCTTCTGCGGGAAGCCAGAAATAGAAACTATGTCAAACAAGGCCATAATCAATTTTAACTTATTTAGTGAGTAGAAATAAAAATTATAATATGAATATAATTTTCAGGAAATTTCCTTGAGCTATTTTTCACGCAATTAAGTTAGCCCCTCATTTTTGCAAAAATATGTTATATATGTATGTATATATTTATATATATTAAGCTATTTTATGGATTTTATAGCCATCTTATTTTTGTAATTTGTTTTATTAACTTAATATCTAATTTGTATTTTTGTTCACCGTCTTTCGAAAAATCCAAGTATTGTAGCTAATAAAAACCATACTGGCCTTATCACTCGTGAGGAGAAACTTTATTTATAATATATTTTGAATTGTATATGTATATTAAAGGAAGTGGGAAAAAAAACCTTGACTATCCTCATATATATCTAAATTTTAAAATATACTGAATTTGTTTGATCATTGCATCATATTAGTCATCGTGAAAGGTTTCATCTAAAAAGGCAAATACTATTCTTTCATTATTTAACCTTTCTCAGAGCACGGGTAGAGCGGTCCTGGCAAGCCGTTCATGGTGTAAGCATCCGAAGAATTTGGCCCTCCCCCATAAATCATCTCATTTTCCACTGCGTCAATATCTGAATTCCACCATTCACCTGTATTCACAACACAATATGATTTTATGTATCACTGTGATTTTTTCATTTTATTTATTTTTATTATTTTGATATTATTAATTTTTATATTTTTTATAAAATTGTTGGATGGAGAAGGGTATGGAGGCAGATTCACTTATGAGAGTAGCTGACATTTTACTGTTAAAGAGAGAAATAATAAGAATTAATAATAATAATTGTCATCACAAATTTCTCAAATTACAGTGGTTAATTAATTGATACTCTAGCAATATTAGTTCAAACTTCTTTTTTATTTTTTATTTATTTTCAATAAGTGGTGTCCCGAATTTTTACCTAATTAACTAATTTATGAAATTCGTGCAAAACGACATTCCACACATATTGGTAAGGCTTAGATTATGTCCCGCAATATTGAAAAAAACTATGATACAACAAATTTAAAGTAAACTAATAATCAATTGCTAGAAGAAGTGGGATTAATAAATTGTAAGATAATTAATTACCAAATATAATGGGTATTTGAGCATGAATTGACCGTGGTGGTGAGAAGGGGTAGGGCATTTTCGGGTAAATAATGAAGGCACCGTAGACAGAAGCTCGTTGCCAGAAGAGATGGGCATGCCAAAGGAGAGTGCCCCTCTGGTTGATGACTTGGAACTTGTACGTATAGGTCTGCCCTCCTCTGATGGGGCATTGTGTTACATAAGCTGGACCATCAGCCCATCCTGTTCTTAGCTGCCTTATTCCATGCCTATATAATTATACACAAAACATGCATAGGTGTTAGGTCTATGGAATACACGAAGTACATATATATATATATATATATATATATATATATTGGAAGAATATCTATTGAAATTTAAGTTCTCACCGAATAAGTGCATGTGTAATTGTGTATACATGTCCAGTAACGGATCTAGGGATCTAATTCAGTGGGGGCTAAAAAAATTTACATTGAATTTTTGGGTATAAATGACATATATTTATTTTAGTAGGCTTAAAACAAATTTTTATTGGGGACTTAGATGTAAAGAAATTTAAATTATGTAATATCTAAGATAAAAAAAAAATAGTGAGGGCTTAGATGATAAGATCTCTAACTGGTTCCTTAATGTGCAGCGTACCCTATATGTGAAAAATTATTATATGATTAGCTAGACTTTTTCTTCCAACATATAAAATTTCAATAGATATTCTTCAAGAAAAGTGGACAATTTAAATAAGCAATGCTAAGAACACTTGTTTTAGTAATCAG
Source organism: Cornus suecica (assembly GCA_963922005.1). NCBI lineage: Eukaryota > Viridiplantae > Streptophyta > Magnoliopsida > Cornales > Cornaceae > Cornus > Cornus suecica. The sequence continues at coordinate 75,112,706 of OY998238.1, forward strand.
GGTGTCGCAGTTTTGTATCAACTAATCAACATAATTCGTGCAAAGTGATTCGAAACGGATTTTGTAAGGTTCAGAGTATTCTACCGATATGACCTCAACGAATAATTTGTACCCAAATTTAAAATCTAATATGATACTCGATGCTTAAGTTATTTCAAATATACTTAAAATAAAAAGAAAGTGAATTTGTAAGATGACAAACGACTACCAACTCTTACTATATTTGATGCAAAAAAGAGTTTTTACTAGTCAATTTGCAAAGCATCGCATATATATATAAATTAATAATCTTTTGCTCAACCGGAGTAAGATTATTCTTACTCAACGGTCACAATAACCTTGTTAAATATTAATTTACATTTTAAATATTCAATTCTTTATTTAGACCAATCACATTCAAGGGTAATGATGACGAGTGAGAAGAGAACAATTTTGTAAAAATATGTCTTTTTCTTGATGGACAACTTTGTAGCATGTTGGCAATAAATTATTGATTTTGTTTTACAAGTTGTTAGATTCTGAATGCTTATACATGGCAGCTAAATTAATCGCCATAGGATAGCATTTGTAATTTTGTACAGATCAAGAAATACAATTACAAAAAGTAAAAATAATTAAATTTGCAATGTAAAAAGATAAAAGCTATATAGGCTCACCAATGTATAGTAGTGTTCTTAGCAATGAGGTTATTGACCTTAACCTCAACACTGTCACCTTCATGAACAGCTATGGTCGGTCCAGGATACTCCCCGTTCACTGTTAGTAGTGCTTTTGTATGGCACAAACGGGCTACATTTGTCCATTGTACCTGAAATTACAAGCCATATAGACGGAGCTAGAACTTTACATCCGTGGGGTGTATTTTTTTTAAAAAAATTAAGAAATATACTACCTTTTAATAGGGACATAAACATAAAAATATATATATATATTGAGCGAGGACTTAAACAAAAATATAATAAATTTTGGGGTGTATAAAGACAAAAAAAAAAAATCAATGAGGTCCACCCCCACTCATCTACATGAAGGTCCGTGATTGTGAACAGTGATACTTGCACATATTTGGTAGGCAGAATTGCTTGACGTACCTAAGAGATAATATTTATTTTATGCAAATTTTTGGTCCAATCATCTTTATCTGTATTCATCTAATCATTGCTATCTCTTCGGCATCCATATTCTGCCTAATAATTTGGTGCAACTAATTAACATGTTCCTATAATTATTTATAGATATCTCGTGTATTTCTTTTCCCTTCATATTTCTACTTTTATGGTTCCTAGAAACTCAAAATACCTAGACCTACATTTTTTCAGCAAAGATTGCAAGTAATATCAATTCTTATATTCGGTAAGATGAAATACTACACTAAGCTAGTGATGCAGGGGGATCCGAGTCAGACGATGCCGAGCTGTCAGATTGCTCATTAATGGCGCTGGATTACCTGGAGCAGGAGGATCAGCGCAAGAATGACAAGAAATCGTAATCCAGCCTAATTGGGGCAGTTTCCGTGCACGTGTCGGTTTTTTGGCCATAACTGGAGCTACGAGTGTCGGATTCGCGCCCGTGACCCCAATTCGGAAAGCTAATCTCGGCGCGGACGTCGTGGCCACCAGCTACGCTCGGTGCACATCGTTTCGAGCCCCAAATCCGCTGTTTTCCTTTTCGATTCTTTATTTTTAGTTATTTTTTGCTACTTATGGTAATTTTTTATTTGTCAATTAGGAGATGATTCTGAACCCGATTTGGGCCAGATTTTTGGCAATCTTTTTATTTTTTTCCATGTTTTGTTTTGGTAGGACTTTTAGGGTTTTGCTATTTTTGGCAAAAATCCCATTAGGGGTCGATTTTCAGCTATTTATACCCGGCTTGTGGGTTGTTTTTATTGATTCTTGATTATACATAATTATATAAAATTCCAGAGTGTTCTCTGAATTTTGGGTCGAATTTCTCCCTTTTCTTTCTTGCAAATTACCCGTTGCGCTAGCCTACAGAATAATCTCTATTCTGTCCGGCGTCAGCTAGCTAGGTAGCCAGTACATATATACTTCAATCACTGAGTTTTCTTCAAAATGTGCAAGTTCATGGAACCCAAATCCTTTCTAATACTATCTTTCGCATAGTGCGTCGCAGTGTCACGTTTATGCTGGAACTTCAATTATAAATTAACTTTAATCACCTTTCACTCAGCAATGTTCAAAGGGAAACAACGAAAAAAAAAACAGTAAGAAAAGTAGTAAAAATTTGGAAATAAAAAAAAATTGAGGTAAACTAATATATACTCTCCATCAGTTCCATATTAATAGTTAATATTTAATTTTATGACTTTTTTAACCATTGCATTTTATTAAAATGTATTGTATGAACAGGACATATTGTTTGGGATGAAAGGAGTATTGTGGTAAAAAAAAAAAAAAAAGAGTAACAAATTAAGAAAATCTTTGTTTAATTTCCCCACGTGTGTCTTGTACATATAAAACTTGATAGGGTATTAGGAAAGCTTACATTGAATTGAAAGCGCCTCGTGGGGAGTGAAGAAGAAGGTTGAACCCCAACAACTACAAGTATTCCAACCATTAACAGTAAATAGCAACGACCCATTATCACCTCCTGAATTGCACCCTTGGAATTGAAACTATATATATATATATATATATATATATATACCACTGTCGAAAACTTTCTATAGTTACACCAATACACCTCAGTTAGAAGGCCAATATATAGGTTGAAGTTATAAATAAGTTATCTATAGTTCCTAAATGGATGTATATATAACTACAAATATCAACTTGCTATAGTTGTCACTATTTTTCTTGTTTGTTTTGCCTTTTAAATTAACTTATTTTTTATAATGACAAACAAGTATCTATATTAAGGACAAAAAAATGAAAATTGCCACCAACCTAATATTTCGATCACATTTGTTTGAAATCTTGGCTGCCGAGATTCCTTATTAAGAGTATTCCACCATCGTCTAAAGGAATATTGGTACATATAAGGGTGCATTCTTTGAAAACCAAAATAAAATATTAAAATTATTAGTGAATGAACCATATCAAACCGGACTTTAAAACATTGATTGGGTTGAACAACGGTTCTTTAAATGGTCCTTTATATATTCGAAATAAATCTTGAAAAATAATCCTTCAAATTTCAAAACTAACAAGAAGAATTACTTAAACCAAAACCTACTCTGTCAATTTCCAGAATCAGAATTTAATAAATTTTTATATGTTGTTATTCTTCATTATATATATATATGATCTATAGCTCAAAGATGAACAAGAAAAGATGAGACATATTTTTTAAAATTAATTACTTTATTTACGTGAATCACCTCCAATGGACAATGTACTTGGTGTGTTTGAAATTTATTTCGTCCGTTCACAAAGATCATTACTCTCCCTATATAGATATATTTTTGGTGGTAACTATTATTATTTTTTTATTTTTTTGGGTCAAAACCCACCAACCCTCATTTGGCCGACACATGTATCTATGTAGATTCACTTCATCTTTTCACCTAAAAATTGAATAGAAATTATATATTTATTGGGTTGTTAAAAGGGTCTGAATCAAGACAAATGTGAACTAAATTGGTATCTCTTACAATTTGCTGTCTGATTCATAAGGAATTCTTTTCATTAGTGGTGTCAACACCATAGTGACCCTAGATAGGCGGCACTAACGTACATATTAGTTCAACTCTGGTAGTCAAACAATTTTTGTTGTTATTGATCAAAATTTATTTTTAGTCCTTTTATTATTCTAATTTGTATCATGTAATTACCATATATATATATATACCAAATGTATATGAATAACACCTATTAATAATTAGTTCTACATGCAAATTTTCATGAGATTCGAAAATGTCGCAACTTTTTACATTCTATATTACTATCCTTCTACTTATTCTTCTTCTTTGAATATATCTCATGTGTAACTATTTATTTTTTTTGAAAAATAAGAAAATTACATACACTGTCTCCACCGAGGTTTGAACCCTGAACCTCCCATTTAAAAGCAGGAGTAGATACCATTTGGCCATTAAGCCGTTCTAACTTTATATTTATCTTATCAAATATAAGCGCAAGGACATAGTAATAAATATATCGTACGATAATATGCGTGTATATTTGTATGTGTGTATGTCCATAATAAAGGTAGATCCTAATATTTGTTGTCTGTGTTAGGTTGGAATGACCAAGTTGAAATCCTACGAGTGTATAAAAGTAGCTAATCAATACAACACAACTAAAAACAAAGTTAGAGGCATGGTTTCATATGGTTATATATGTTTTATGTTACAAGGAGAAGATACTCATTTGCCGTTCACCTAGTTAATAGTGCTAATTACAAGATGCTAACATTAACTAATCATATATTCCAATAAGTGTGTATAAATAATTACACACCACAAATTATGCATTTTTTTCATTATCATTCAAAATAAAACAGAAAAGAAAAAAAAATCCTTCTGCAATTCCAAACAACAAATAGGGCTACCGGAAAGTATTTTCTTCTTCTAAAAATGGAAATATTTAAATATGTCATTATAATTTCAATACCGTCCTACTGGAAGGAAGCTGTTTGAAGCCGTGACACTACACATAAATGGAGGAAAACTGGTAAGAGTGGATAATTACTACCATCTCACTCTACATAAGTTACTGGACAAAAGTACAAAATCAATTCGAGAGGTTTGATACTTTTTCGGACAACACGTCAACCTCTTCGTCGTTTTTCTCGGCAATTGGTTCTTCCTGCAAGAAGTGATGATGATTAACAACATTGCTATCATAAGGAACAATCATGAAACTGCTAAAGATCAAACATAATTTGGTTCTGAAACAATAAATTACTTATGCAGCATAGTAGTTTTTCCTTCTGCTTGGAAAAAGCAACACTTTCCTGCTTGGTTTGTATTTATGAGAACAGTTTTCTGTTTTCTAAAAACTGAAAATCAGAAAACTGTACAAAAGTCTACTTAAACTCAGCTATAAAAATGCATGTTTTAGAGAATTCATTTTATTGTTTTCAGAAAATTGTTTTATGTTATCATAATTCTCGAAAATAATTTTCAGATATACAAACCAAGTAAGCCCTAACTTTTACATTTTTATTTTTTTGGTTCGGGAATTATGGAAATACCGAGGAATGTGCACATAGCTTATAAACAGTGTTGTGATTTAGTAAGGATCAATAGCATCTAAAGGCATAAACTTTCTTCAAGAATATGTTAAACAAAAATCGGAAAGGAAAGGCAGCAATCTTAAATAGAAGAATAAACACCGTGCCATTTGAAAGGAAAACATGATCGCAAGTGTCATAGGGACGTAACCCAAATTAATTGTTGTCCGGCATTTTCTACACAGCATGATACTATTTTATCCAAGGTATGTATCTCAAGAAATTTCTGCTATATCCTAATATCCTTGTGTTATTTTCCCCAAATAATTTGATATCACTTCTATAGAAAGGAGATTATTTTCTACGCAGCATGCTATAGATTCATCTAACAACATGGCTATCGAGAAATTTGTGCTATCAATCAAATATCGAACATAAATCTCAGTTTGTGGTGACAGTAAAATGAACAAGCAACAAAGAAACAATTAAAGCAATGCAAATTACCTCTGAATCTTTTCTTCCTTTTACAACTACACACTTTGACGCACTAATACTAGCGCTTTTTAATAGGCTACGAGCACTGTAGTTTGGCTTGTTTGGTCCATTTTGTGTGTTTGCCGATGCATTTTCTGATTCCTCAGAGTCCTTCGGAGGACTCTGAAGTGTAGAAGCAACAGAAGCCGCAGTTCGCTTCTCAAAATCATTACTTTGGGCAGCATCATCATCCTTGGGAGCGGGAACACGCTCTCTGAAGGGAAGAGGGAAAGAAGCAGAAGTTAAAACACGGAACCCATCATTAAATTAGCAGAAGTGCTGAACCAGGGTCCTATTACGTAATCCACAAAATCAGCCCATCTTATGGTGGTGGCCAGACTTGGTTTACATCATGTTCAGTAAACATGCAAATTTGCGAGGTGAAAAGCAAATGTTGCTCGTATATGTGGAATTGGGAAAACATTTCTCAACCACCTGACCTGATTTTGCAGTTTCCATAACAACACCATATAACGTTCAATAAAAATGTTCTACCAACATTTTACCTAGGCAAGGAAGCATGCTGCCTTTGGAGTGGAGTGCTTCTTTCACCTTTGCCATAATGCTCCTCAAGATGGGCAAACTGTCGCTTGAACCGATCAACACCGCTATATTTGAGCAATAATATTCGAGTGAGCAGTGGACCAATCCCAGAACAAATAACTAATAGATGGAAAGATCAAAAATAAAAATAATAATTAAAAAAAAGCATCTTCCATTTTGATATGAAATTGACCACATTCAAACTGAATATTGAATAACAAAAAAAAAAAAAACCAGATGATTTCGGAAATTTCAGGGACCTGTGAATGTCCTCAAATGTGAGGAAATGAAGACGTTAATTTGCTAGTTTCAGAAACTTCAGTTGGAGATCAAAGGTTGTTAAAACTTCTATGCATTACAATAGGAGCATGACGGGCAACACACACATGCACCTACTTGGCACCTCTCAGCTTGATTGGCCATGCCATATTGTGACATGTGGAGTGGTGTTTACGGAGGGTCAGCGTGCTTCCTCTATCAAATGCCTCATTTCTGACACTTAAAATAGAAATAGTAGATGACAAAGAATTGTGGGACAGTTCAAAAAGCACAACCGCTGTATCGGTTTAAGCCTATTTATGCAAACACTCATTAAATTACACACAGACGAGGACTATCAGCTTTAACACAGCAGAGAGGACTATCAGCTTTAACACAGCATGCCTCAATTAGGCCGGCTTTCTTCAATTCACTGTCATTCTCAAACAATTACTTAATCTCAATTGTCCAACTTAATGCAGTGTAACATTGGTATAATTGTTCACACTTGTAAAGCTTCTTTGCGGCATCATTTTCTTTGCTGTACTTTTGTTTGTGAAGTTTAATATTTGTGAAAAAGAACATACCACATATTAATATTTTCATCGAATTAGAATTTCCACAAACAATTTCTTTCAGCAGCAATCCTCAAGTAATACTCTTGTAACAATGAACACAATATCTAGTCGTGAAAAAAATTCCGCCTTTTTATGATAAATGGAAGATGGGAGATATTGCTAACTCAATGGAAGCTGCTTTGGCGAAAGAATTCCATTCTAAAAGGAGAAAATAATTTGTTTAGCCACAAAATTGATAAGGAAAGAGATGTTTAAATAAATGCGGGGCATGGAATAATAGGGTTAATATTAAAATAGGATTGAAGTATTGTTGAACCTCCAAGAAATACATCAAGATAATTGACTTATGTCTACTTTAAAGAGACATCAACTTTTCTATTCTAATTATTAGGTTCTTTCCCAATAAAAAATAACTTTAAGGTGACAATTTCTTCTGACCCAGCAACCCATTATTTGGAAAAGGACTTTGTGCGTTCACTGATCAGACCCGGTTCAGGAGCGGTTTCATTCTCCCACCCTCACTGCCCAACTGTATAGAATAGTTACTCATTTACTCTTAATTCTCTTTTGTAATACCAAAGTCACACTTTAAATTTAAATCTATAATAAAAGTTTTTAAACATCTCTCACGTCTCGAAGTTAAGTCATCCACCTCACCCCGCACCTGCTGATCGCAGTTTGCCGATGCTCTCTCTCTCTCTCTCTCTCTCTCTCTCTCTCTCACACACACACACACACACACATTCCCTTCATTTTGTCTTCAAAGTCCTCTGCTCTATCAAACAATGACCCTCAAATCAGAAGGCAAAAACCTCGATCAGTCGTCTCTCTCTTGACAAAACACTCCTCTCTATAGCTGTGAAGCCATATATAAGGATGTGGAAAGGGTGAACCCCACCCATTTCACTCAATCTGATCGCATTTCATAATCAATAAAAAAATGAATGCAAATCAGTTTATATATATCTATCTATATATATATATATACACATCCTTTTGGCTTTGTCCTGCACATTAAACGGGCCTAGACAGGTAAAGATGGGTTGCATCCATTGTTTTAAAAATAGGGATGGGATTGAAAAATGAAGCATGTTCCAAACCACGGGATAATTAATACGTTAAGCATACACTTGTTGGAGGAACTCTTTTCTTTATAAGCTAAGGTTCTCAGCTAGGCAAGTTTTAAATGCTTGACTATGAGGCTTATTTGAGCAGAAAAAATACCATGTACATCAGATGTAGTGTGTATGTCATTCAAATTACATGTATCAAAGAGCAAGCCGACAGATGAAGCCTGCTCCCGTATGTTGGTGAAATACCGGATGGTCTGCTTGGCATCTGCTAAGACCAAAGTAATGCTGCCTCAGAAAATTTATCAAGCCAACCCTTAGGGATTGATTCAATCCTTATAAGGTCGTCTTTAGGAGACGAGCACTAAAAAGATAACTCATTGAGCAAGAAACCCAGGTGGTTGCTCCAAAGGGTCCTCTTCAACTCCAAGGGGATAGGCAGAGGTACTCGAGCCTTGCATTGTGTAACACTTCATGAGACTCCCTCTTGCTATCAGTGATCTCTCTGCTATTTTACCAAACTCTCTCCCTCATGAGGCTACCCTAACGCTATATATATCTTCACTACTGTTTACACCATCTTCTCTTAGAAAGGGTGAAACCTTATTATTTAAATCCTCAACACGCCCCCTCACGTACGAACTTTTTTTTGGTTTAACACTTGCTTTAATTGTCAGGGTGACAGTGTGTTTTGATCTCGATACATTTGGCTTTGATACCATTTTGAATTTAGGAATAAGAATGAGAGAATACAGTGTTTTAACACTTTTGCATAAAGATTGATTTGGAATCTAATCTCTCCTTGTGACTAATATGCCATACCCACATATACTTTCTATGAAGGCCCATTACTGATATGATTAGGCACAAAATAATTGATCCTCTCAACTACAAAGTTTGACCACCAAACATTGACAACCTAACAGACGGATCGCTGTATACAGACCACCACCCATGCAAGTTTCTCTCTCTCTCTCACTATATATATATATCTACCTACCTATATATATACATATATATCACAACTAGTCTCACATTATCTTATTCTCTCGTATAGACCTTAATTTTATTATGAGACGATTAGAATGTTGAGACGATGGAGATTGGGAATCGAAATAGAGATTTCATAAATAAAAAATTGACATAAATCAGCAACAACTTTTGGCACTGGGGATTTAGATATAGATTTACCCATAAATAGATACATGGGAGTGTACATAAAAAAGAAAAAGTTCATCCATAATCCTATCTCAAATTACTTGTGCACACGAGCTTGAACGGGAGTAGCCCCAACTCACCAAAGCACTGCCCACAGAAATTCAAGCTCGAGCTTAACTAAACCACGCATGTCCAAGCAAGAGCCAATCCCTCACTACTATAGCTGTAGGAGCAGAGCCTATAGAACCGACACCTTGGCTCAACCTAGTTCATTGGCAGCCTTAACGGGAGGTGATCCCAGCAAACATTGAGGAATGAGCATTATGATCAGTGCCTATGAAAACTGAATAATTTCTTAGTGCAATAGAGTGCATTTGTGTACTTAAATATAGAGATGCTAATAGTGCAATGGAGTGCATTTGTGTACTTATAGACAAAGATGCTTAGCTAGCTCATAACGAAAAGCAAGTCCTTGATTGACTTGGTCATAGGTGAATCGGTGAACTATAGTTGCTTAATAGCATGGCAGAAGAGAGAAGATCATCTGTGCAAGTTATGTAAAGATAGGAGGTTAAGGCATGCAAGTGTCAGTGCACGCGGGCACAATTTCAATTCCAGGTAAGAAAAAGAGCTTGGGCCTAGAAGCAACCAAAAGGAGGGCTAGCATAAAGCCATCACCTTAAAGGCTCCTGATATGTCTACTGGGCATAGAGATGGTAGGCTGACTTAAAGGTTATCAACATGTATGATCCTCGGAAAATGATCACAATGAACGTGCTGGACAAGATCAATATTGCATTGGTAAACAATGAGAATGCTTGGTACCAAATGATGGGACTGGACTGTTGCAGTCAGCACATCAAGTTCAAAATAATGTTGCATGATAGCTTCAAAAAGAAGTGAGGCCGAAGACTTATGTTGGGTGCTAAGGCCACTCAGTAGACATGGATAGCTGGAGGCATGAAGAGAGAGTCTCAAAAAAGTTTCAGGAGGGTGCCAAACCCTGCCCTGCCTAAACAGTTATATGCCACACAAAAATTCAATATAATTGTTTATTGGAAGAGTGGTTTCTACAGGGCATATCCTTGAGTCTAGAATTAAGGTTAGTGACAAGTTCTCTCTGAGTCATGAATTGGATAAATTAGTGCCTATAGAAAGGATGGGTTTAATCAGCATCAATCAAGTACCCATTCCTTGCCAACCTTATGCATCTAACTATGTGAGTCGGTAAGATCATGTGAAAGCATGAGTCAATAACACTAGCAGTAAGGACACTAGCAAGTCGTGTTGCCATATATAGGGGAATAAGGCTGACCGAGATCTTGTGTAGGAGGATACACAACCCAAGTACCACACAGGTTCGGTATTGAACCATCATTACATTTAAGTTCCAAACACATACAAAAGTGCCTGACCTTGGATACATAAAGCTGGTTTGATCTGCACCGCGAAGATACTCCTGAAGCATCTGGGGATGGTACTCTAAAATCTGTTCACTTCAGATGAAATTCATTGTAAGTATAGTTTAATATTCTAGACCACAATATTATCACAACAACAAATTGTAATGTTTGAAGGTTATACCTCTCGATAGATCAACTCTCTAACATCATCTTTTGTTACTTTCCGCCTCTCAAACTCAAACTCAAGTTTTGAAATAGGTTGAGTAGATGGTTCGCGGTCCACGTTTGCCAAACCATTAAAGTATGGATCAGCTAATGCCTGAGAACATAGAATATGCTGACCCTTAATCATAAAAGCAAAAAGGATTCCTTTGAAGAATTTATTATATGTGGAGAAACAGTGAGAAGTTTCCACACATTACCTCTTCGGCAGATGGCCGATCCTTAGGATCAAATGCAAGTAGCCGCTCCAGTAAGATGAGAGCCAAAGGATCTGCATGGGGGAATTTCTGAGAAAATGGAACCGGTTGCTTCTTACGCATGCTACTTAGATATCTTCTCGCCTTTTCATTTCGAATCTATCATTGAAATGAAAACAATAATCACAAACAATGAAGTACTATAAAAAAAAAAAAAGCCTTGCCTGAGACTAGTGAATTATAAGGACAAGCAGGGTAAATCTCATTTTTAGTTCCTATGCGTGGCTTGATAATAAGAATAAAGAAGATTTAACAAATAATTAAAGTACAATGAACCAAAAACATTTCTTAAAGCCCCAGCTTAAAGATTGTATGGTTTCGGTAAACGATATTAGCAAACGATAGAAAGAGAGAACTAACCCTTGCAATGGATTCAGGGGCGGGAGTGCCAAGCAAATCAGTCATGAGATCCAATTGGTGCACCACATTTTTTCCAGGAAACAGTGGTTTTCCTGTAAGCATTTCCGCAAATATGCATCCGATGCTCCAAATATCAATTGCAGGAGTATACTGAAACAGAAAATATCTCAGAAACTGCATATACGGCCTAATGGACACCGAAAAGCATTGAGATCATTTCATTAACACTGCTCAATGCACAGAAAGCCATAAACCTACTATTTAACATTTATAAGATTACTGCAACTTCCTTTTTATCTACAAAGAAATGACAGGTTTGAAAAAAACATCCATTAATTACAAAGGCTTAAAGTTATGATTTTAATTATAATTCGTCTTAATTTCACCAGAGTAGGATTCATATTCCAAATTTTGATTCAATAGTGCAAATGGATACAGACAAAAAGAAACAGATCCACCCAACCCCACCTTGCTTCTCTACACATATACAAACTGGATATATAAATAAATGTGCAGTAACTAAGCCTTCGAACCAATTATTTGACATCATCTGATGCCCTTTTGAAAAATTGTACAGTTAAAAGGACCGAGGATCCGAACACTCGGATGCATAATGATTATAGCAGCTTGTAAAATTGTCATCAAGAAGTTTTTAGACTAGTGGCATATTTATATTGTGCTGATATAGTGTCTGAAGAATAAGCTTATATGTTAAGTGAAAACAAAATATGCATCTATTTGTCAACTCCAAGGTTTGAAGCCAATGGCAACATGGTAATTTTGATGACAGAAAATACCTATATTATATTAGAGTGTTCTAAAGGGGAACACATCCCAAAGAAACTACACAAGATCCAAGAGGGACTCTAACGACCAAAGGAAGCCAAAAATCAATCGTCTCCTAATATAGAATATAGATGACAATATCTACCCCAGACCCTACAAAAAGGAGAACCAATGAATTGTTAAAATTTCACTATTGAATATTCATTTCTGTCGAAGGATCTTCTATTCCGTTCCCTCCACATACACTACCAGAGGCATGGGCCACCCTCCAAAAGTCACAAGCGTGAGAACTCACATAGCATCCTCTCCAATTGTCCATCAAGCCTCTCTCAGTCCGAGGCAAAACGCACTGATACCTGTACGGTCGCTCGCCTCTCACAGTTCTTTTGATGAGAACAACATCTTAATCTAATTTATCAAAACAAACAACCTCTTCATTTGGGAATCAATAGTCTATCTAAATGTAATAATTTTCCGAAAATACTACAGAACCAAAGTAAAATGCAGATCCATGGAATCAAATGCCAAGCTTCAGCTAAAATTCATATAAATGATTAACTGTATCTTTTCTAAAGTTGTATGGCTATTCAGACAAATTTCTATATTTGTACTGTTTATTAAAATTTCAATCTCCCCTTCACTAAAAATTTTCCACGGATACGGAGATCTCTAGCTGCAATATTGCGAGAGCATATATTTCTTCAGCATCTAGCATCTTGCATTAGATAATGAATCATTATTTAGAGTACTGATCACCATAATCCGTTTACTACACAGAAAAATAAATGCTGAAATGATTCTACATGACAAACATAAATCTTGGATGCCTAGTGATAAAGATCGAAGTTTGTTTGTTTGTTTTTTTTTGTGATAAGTAAAATGTATCACAAAGCATAGAAAAGTGAACGCATCTCAGAAACTACAGAAAAAAACCAAGCCAAAAGGCTCCAAAGAGTTCGAGGAACCCCATAATACCAATTATTTCCTATATGGGTTCACAATTCCGACCCATCAATTATTTCCTCTATGGGTTCACAATTTCGACCCATATACCAACCAAAAATAGAGTAAAGGATAAGAAATTTTCAGGACTCAATAGTAGATTCCTCCATCTAAGGTTCCGCTATTCCGTTTCTTTCCAAATGCAACACAAAGCACGAAAGGGTGACAAAATCACTGGCATAAGAACCCACAGGGATATCTTCCAAAGCATCATTTTATCACGTAGATCTAAGCATGACTCATCGAACTCTGAACAAACCCCAACGAGGTCCAACAAGCATGAGCCATGAGACAATACAAAAGAAGATAATCCACCAACTCCCCATCCCTTTCACACAAACAGCACTGCAATGATAACCAGCCCTCTCCTTGTCCAGTTGTCAAGATGATCCACTGACCAAGCAACCTGCTTGATAGTCGAGTGGAGAGTTTAGCAAACCTCCAGCATGCATTGATTGGAAACTAGGATTCTCTAGGATTTGGAAAACTGATAATCTGAGTTGTATAATTGGTAACGCAGTGCATCAGATCTACCTCAACTAGGTCCTGTAGTTAATTTTCCACTTTTGGGTTTTTCGTGTCAAAGTCGTGTGTTTTAAGTATGGTTATGCATGACTTATTTATGTTTGCTCTCCTTCACGACTTCGTATTAGTGTGTTATAGAAGTAATTATGAGAATTTGAAAATCACTTATTGTTAATTCATCTTGGACAAGATCTGCTCGCCTCCTCTAGATCTATTCCGGGTCTTGTGCTAACTCTAAATTGGAGCCTGAAATTATGGTCAACTTATCTCTCTATTGGTATCAGAGCATACCAGTTGTAGATTCGTCACTGCAACTTTTTTCCCTACTCAGGTATGCCATCATAAAGTTTCTATAGTTAAGAAAGGATAAATACACCAAGCCAAAGCCCGAAGCCTTAAGCTAGGGTACGCCACTAAGTTTCGTGTACACAGCTAGGGCACACACATTCTAGTCAAGTTTCCTTAATGCCTAACTCAGAACCGAACCAACCAAATTAATTCTAAAAATCACAATCCAGAACTTAAGAACCATGAATATAGTAATTCAAGAATCGAAATCTGAACAGAAGGTTAGAACATAAACGAGAAAACCAGCTTACTTTAGAGAAAAAAGAGCCACAAAGTTCAGGAGCACGATACCATCGAGTTGCAACATAGTCCTTTGATAAACAAAACAAGGAAATCATGAAGTATCAGTTAAACAATACACAAGTTTTACTCCAAAGAAGAATAGGAACAAATCAAAGAAGGTCCATAAGGTTCGTACTTACAGTCCAGAAAATCGCTGATGGGGCATCATTAAATGATACACGAGCAAGCCCAAAATCACAAATCTTTAATTTGCAATCAGCATTAGCAAGGATATTTTTTGGTTTTAAATCACGGTGAAAAACATTCGCTGAAAGAAATAAAAAGTTATATATCAATGTCAACGAGATGTAAAAGTCGAATAGAGTGACCATATCACTGAAGGATTGCAACCTGTGTGTATATATTTCAGGCCACGGAGAAGCTGGTACAGGAAAAACTGATAATGTTCAGGTGTAAGATCATCATTTGCCTTGATCACTTGGTGAAGATCAGATTCCATCAACTCAAATACTACATATATATCCCTAAACTCTCTCCGTGAAGGAGGAAGCATGCAATGCTTTATTTCTACAATATCCGGATGCCGGAGCAGCCGAAGGAGCTTGATTTCTCTGAGAATACGTGTGGCGTCAGAGACATGCTCAAAGACATCATTGATCTTCTTTATTGCAACCCTTTCTCCAGTGTGGGTGTCAATAGCAGAACCAACGATGCCGTAACTTCCTTTGCCAATGACTTCTTGAATTTGATATCTGCTTGCCTCCCCATACTCTGTGAAGAATTCTGAGTCCATTGTGCTCTGATAAAGACTGATCCATCAGAAACAACAGAAGCGATGCATATGTGATGCAGAAGAATAGAGAAAAGTGGTAGAAGAGGCATGGGAGTATAAATAGAAAGTTGAACAAAGTTGAAATGATATGGTGATTTTCAAGTTAATGAACTTTGAATTAATGTTTTATCTCTAGTAGTTTATAATACTAGACATTCTATTTTAGCTGAAAACCAGATAAATGAGAATTAAAAAATGTTAATAACATTAGGAGGATAACCATCCAGAGAAACGAGGATTTCTGGCATTCGATTATTCTATATAGACTGATTAAAGTTGAGAAAAGTAAGATGTATAACGTACTAGTAGAGGCAGTGGTGAAGCCTGGAATTTTATTTAGTGGAGGCAATCTCAGACAATATCAAGGTTACTAGAATTAACTTGTTTTTACTAAAACAGAAATGCAAAACATATATATTGTTTGGTTGCACTTTTCTTTAATGCATTTGTGATTGTCCTCGACCAGTTCTTATGTTCTAGTATTGCATGACAATTTGTATGAACCAATTCCAGCAAATTACAAGATTCTCTTATAGGACTAACAATTTTAAAAATCAATTCACATACACACACGGAAAAAAAAGAAGATAATAAGAATATCAATCTACTGATGTTACCAAAAGTTTTTCTTTTTATTGTGTAACCTAAAATGAAAATATTAATGACAAGATGTGGGACCGGGTCAAAAATCAGTTTTAAGGATTTTTCTTACTCAATAAATATATTTTAAGAACAATAATATCATTCTTTCTTTTCTTCCGCTCTTGAAGAAAGTATGAGAGGGTATATATGAGATGTTTGGACTAACATGATTGAGATGAACTAGATGTGAGTTTCGGAAAACTGCATCCAAAGAGACCTCATGGAGAAAGATAACAACCAGTATCTTCTAAAGTTTAGAGATTAAAAACCTTTAATTTCTTTTTCTTCGATATTTGAAGTGACAACATTTTACAATTTTGGGAACTTATGTATTCAAAACTAACATATAATAAATATTAAGTGGGGGCAAATGCCTCCAATGAACACTAAGTGACATCCTTTTATACATTTCAATAGTTATGCATTCGTAAGAAGTGATTTAACACTCATTGACCCCTTTACAAAATAAGGCGGGAATCCCCTATTCTGAAATCTCAAGGCACTGATTGGCACTAAGAACCAAACTATTACATAGAAAGGGTTCTACGAAAATCGAAGTCCCTATTTCTTCTACTTGGTGGTACAAAATGGAAGGAAAGCCAGCGACGATAGCTGCACAAGTCTCTTACATCCTAAATGACATGAATTCATATTATACCACTGTGAAATAACAACACGAATATATGCATATCTTGTAAAGTTACAGTTTGACAACTTCACAAAACGGCCCTGCATATTTAGTGCATTTCAACTCCCAAATTAGAGGCTATACAGTGTCTAAGAGATCAACCTATCAAATTAATTTGAATGCAACTAGAACGGCTCATAATTTCCTAAAAGAGTTAACTTCTAGTACCCTCTGAATATTTTTAATAGATTAAGGAGATCCAAAAATATAAAATGTAATCAAATAATTTTTTCTTTTTTGATAATCAGGGTTAGAACTTTCGGAACCCAACGAATATTTTGCACCCAGTATGATTCGAATTCCCAACTGGGTCAACCCGTTCAGGTTGGAATGAAATCATATCCATTATATTAAGCAGAGAAATCAGATTATAGAAAATAAAATCAAAATGTGAAAACAGGGAATAGATGCAGCATGTAAATAAAAAAATAAAAAAAAAACAATATTGGCAGCCAAATTTAAAAGGAAATCAAAATTACATAAAGGGCAAAATAAAAAATAAAAATAAAAGAAGAGGATCTGAATGAAGAAAGAAATGACCTTTTTGTGAAGATCCATGGAAGTGGGTGGAAATTGAATCCGTTGGGGGACTCTGATGAGGTTCAAAGCAGAGATGTCAAAGTCTTCTCGGATGAGAGTGATGTGGTGTTTGTTGGGTTTGAGATAATGGGTATTATTAGTATGATCATCATTAGTAGTATTAAGTGATGATGAAGATGAAGATGAGGATGTTGAGGAGCGACGTTGAAACCAGCGACGAACACCGTCCACGAATGTTCCACTCCCCATACATATACCACTTTTTTTAGTATCGATTCTAATGGCTTTTCCTCTTCATTCACAGCCAATCGATCCCAGCATTACCCGCTCTCTCTCTCTCTCCCTTCCTTCCTATTTTCCCTCTTCTCTCTTCCTATATTTAGTATGTCTCTCTATATATATGTCTGTCTGTATGTTTCTCTGGTCCAATGGGTTGAGAGGAGAGAGAGAAAGAGAAAGGGGAGCGATTGGTATGCTCTGACTTGGATTTATTACAACTTAAAGAGAAAAATGTTCGCTGCCTTTATTTTTGGTGCTATAAAACTGTTTAAGAAGAAAAATAAAATTTCATTTTCAAGTTTGATTACCTTCTATAAATGCCACAGCCTTCCAAGCAATGTATAGTTGTGTAAAGTTGTGTGTAAACAGTCTGGTCTCACATGGAAGGTCTTGATATCAATAGATTCTTTTATATTAGATAGCGAAACACACCATTAAAATGGACAAAACCATTGTCACCTTTGATTTCTGGTCTGGTCTGGTTTTGTCTTGTTATATTGATTTTGTTTGGTTTTGTTTGGTTTTGTAAAAAGTAGTGGCCAGTGCGGGGTCCACCATGAATTGTATATATAGAAGGGTAATTTGCACTAACACCCCCTGAGGTTTGATTTTGCTTACCATGACACCCCAAATGACCAAAATACCCTTCATAAAATTCGAAAATATTAAGGATAATGTGACATGACATTTATGCCCCAACCCCAAATATATAAAATTTTGAAAAACATATATATAAATTCAAAAAAATATATAAAATTCAAAAAAATGTATAAAATTCGAAAACAAATATTTAAAATTTGAAAAAATATATAAAATCATAATAAAATATATAAATTTCGAAAAATATATATAAATTTCAAAAAATATATAAAATTAGAATAAAATATATAAATTTTGAAATATATATATAAATTTCAAAAAAATATATATAAAATTCGAAAATATATATATATATTGAAAATTATTTAAATTCAAATATATATATTTCAAAAAATATATATATAATTCAAAATATATATATATTCAAAAACAAAATTCAAAACATTATATAATTTCGAAAAACATATATAAATTTAAAAATATATTTCAAAAAATTAAAAAATATATATATAATTTGAAATATATATAATTCGAAAATATATATATATAATTTTAAATATATATAAATTCGAATATACATATTTCAAAAAAAAAATCAAAATATATATATTTTCTAAAACAAAATTCAAAAAATTATATAATTTTAAAAAACATATATAAATTTCAAAAAATATATAAAATTTGAGATATATATATATATAATTCGAATATATATATATATAATTTGAAAAATATATAAATTCGAAAATATACATATTTTTTGAAATGATTATATGTTTTTCGAAATTATATAATTTTTTGAATTTTGTTTTTGAAAATATATATTTTTTGAAAAAAAAAATTTGAAATAAATATATATTCGAATTTATATATTTTTCAAATTATATATATATATTTTCGAAATATATATATATATTTCTAAAACATATGTTTTTGAAAATATATATAGATGCAAACCTCAAGGGGTGTTAGTGCAAATTATCCTATATAAAAAGAAAGAGAGAGAGAAAAAAGATGATGTGTAGTGGAATGCGGGACCCACCTAAAAAAAACATTTGGTCTTAAAATGTAAAGACCAAAGTACATTTGGTCTTTAAAAAAAAAACAAAAACAAGACAAACCTAAACCAAACTAAAAATCAAACAAGCCAACTTGGTTGAGTTTGGGTTTGGGTTGGACAGCGAAGACTAAAATCCTTAAGAACTATAAAATAGTAAAGGGTGGCTAGCATTTAACACCCTTGTAGTATAAATATAGTGCGTATAAGAGCATCCACACTGCATGGCCAAGTGGCGCCTGGCCATGCTCTGTGACGAAATGTGGAGGCTGGAGTGGGCTGGAGCGCGGCTCGCCATTGTATGGGTCCCATGCCAAACCCTTCATTTGACTCTCCACATATAGAGGGTCAAGTAGCCAATGGTGATTCCAAATGTGGGTCCCAAAAATTTATTTGTATTATTTTTATATGTTTAATATTTACTTTGTATGTGAAAATTTATTAATGTATATTTTTTTATTTGTAGAAAGTAATATCTTATTTGTAGAAAATTTGATAATATTTTTTTATTTATAGTATTTAATGTACAATGCAATCTTTTTATTGTAACATTCAATTAATTAATTAAATAAATTTAGTTTATTTTATTAATATTTTAATAAATAAATTTAACTTTAATTAATTAATTTATTAAAAATTTAATTAAAATTTTAATTAATTAATTAAAAAAATTTATTGTAACATTCAATTAATATTTTATTTTATTTTAAAAAAACAAAACTCTTGCCTTTTAACTTAAATATTACAATATTTAATTATTCAATTGATAAAAATAATAATTATATTTATTGTATCTAATCTAACTTTATTATTGTGATATTAATGTATTTTTTTATTTCTACAAAGTAATATCTTATTTATAAAAAAAAATTGATTCCATATAATTGTGACATAATAAAATAGCATAATAATATTAAAAATACATTTTCTGCGATTACACCAATTTAAACATCTTCATCACCAAATTGATTCCACAAATTTTCCATCAAATCTCTTCTAAGATCAACATTACTTGCTTTATTGCGAATCTTTTTAAGCCAAATGATGGAAATCGAGTCACAAGAAAAAATAAAAATAATGGAGCTTGAGAAGGAGAAAAGTCTTTGGGAAAGACAAATGATGGAAAAAGATTCAAACGATGCTCCAACACCGATGATTAAAGCATGGATCGAGGCTCAACAGAAGATAATTATAGCTCGTTTAAGTCAAGGGAATGTTTAATTTTATCATTATAAGTGATAAAATGTTAATGTATTTTTTTTTATGTGTATTAAATTATGTAATGTATTTTTTTTGCATGTTTATTACTTTTTTTCATGTGTGTTAATGTGTAATGTATTTTTTTTCATATGTGTAAAATTATTTTAATGTTAAATTATATAATTAAATTTACTTTATAATAAAATAATATAAAGTGGAGTGAATCATACAATCCCCATACCATACAATACCCACACTCCAAATAAAATAATGGGCCCCACACTCTAAAAATGTGACATGGCACTCCACTTTGTGAAAGTGGAGTGTTTAAAAGGTAAAATGCATTGTGGATGCTCTAATCCCATATGGTTTGAATTGATCCCAAACCTTTCAAATATGTGCGAATTGACCCAATTTCATGTAAAATGACATATATGCCCTTACTATATAAATTTCAAAAAAAATGGAAAATATATTTTTTTTTTGAAAAATATATAAATTTCTAAAAAATCATATAAAATTCGAAAAAAATATATAAAATTCGAAACAAATATATAAAATTCGAAAACAAATATATAAAATTCAAAAAAATATATAAAATTATAAAAATATATATATATAATACGGAAAAAAAATAAAATTTGAAACAATATATATATAATTCAAAAATATAAATTTTGAAAAGAAAAATATAAAATTCAAAAAATTATATAAAATTGGAAAAAACATATACAAATTCAAAAAATATTTATAAATTTCGAAAACATATATAAATTTTGAAAAAAATATATAAAATTCGGGAAAAATATTAAATTCGAAAAAAATATATTAAATTTCAAAAATAAAATATAGAATTCGAAAACGTATATAAATTTCGGGAAAAAATATATAAAATTCGGGAAAAATATTAAATTCGAAAAATATATATTAAATTTCGAAAATAAAATATAGAATTCGAAAACATATATAAATTTCGGAAAAAAAAATATAAAATTCGTGGAAAATATACTTCTATTTTCTACATTTTTTTACTTTAAATTTTGTTTTGGTGTATTGTACTTTGGTCACTTGTTTTTTTTATACTTCTATTTGCACAACTATTTGAATTTTATATATTTGTTTCGAATTTTATATGTTTTTTCAAATTTTATATATATATATATTTCGAAATTTAATATTTATTTTTCAATATTTATATATATTTTTTGAAATTTAATTATTTTTTTACGAATTATATATATATAGGAAATAGAAAATAGAAGTATATTTTCCTCGAATTTTATATATTTTTTTCCGTAATTTATATATGTTTTCGAATTCTATATTTTATTTTCGAAATTTAATGTATATTTTTTGACTTTAATGTTTTCCCCGAATTTTATATTTTTTTTCCGAAATTTATATATGTTTTCGAATTCTATATTTTATTTTCGAAATTTAATATATATTTTTTCGAATTTAATATTTTCCCCGAATTTTATATATTTTTTTCCGAAATTTATATATGTTTTCGAATTCTATATTTTATTTTTGAAATTTAATATATTTTTTTCAAATTTAATATTTTTCCCGAATTTTATATATTTTTTTCAAAATTTATATATGTTTTCGAATTCTATATTTTATTTTCAAAATTTAATATATTTTTTTCGAATTTAATATTTTTCCCGAATTTTATATATTTTTTTCAAAATTTATATATGTTTTCGAAATTTATATATATAAATTTCGAATTTGAATTTTAAGAGAAAGGGTAAAATGGGTATTTAAGAAAGTTTAAAAGTCAAAGAAGGGGGTATTCGCACGTTTTCAAAACTTGCAGGGGGATTTTCGCACGTTGCAGGGGGTATTCGCACGTTTTCCAAAAGTATTGGTGTCAATACACATATTTTTAAAGTATAGGGTATTATTCGCACCGTATTTATACTATAGGGGTGTTTTATGTACTTAACCCAATAATAAATTGTTTTAATCCAACGCTTTGTTTTTAACTAAATTTTTAATGATCTTTAGATAACTAAATCAAATATATTTTTCGTACATTTCTTTAGTTTTTAGAAAATAGACCGTTTATGGTACATTTTGTTTAGTTTTATGAAAATAGACTGTTTAGGGTACTTTTTAGCTCTCATATAAGAGTGTACTCTCTCAGTTTCATTTTAAGTGTCCATTTGGGTATCCAACTTTTTAAGTGGATGATTTTTAGTATTTTTTATTGTATATGAATTGTCAACTTTACTCATGGTGGGGTTCTTGATGATGTGATAGTTTGTAGTGTAGGGTTTTATTATTTTAATGCATGAATGTTAAATTGGTAAATTAACAAAATAAAGTATTTGACTCTTCAAAGTTAGACACTTATTTTGGGACGAACAAAAACATGAAAGTTGACACTTAAATTGGGACGGAGGGAGTATATTTTTACATAGTTGTCTATTATTATTTTCTGAAAACATAAAATCATTTTCAAAGTTCTTGAGAACTAATTTTTTTAGGTAAAACTTAGGCACCGTTCAGGAAGAGTTTGTTTTTCGCCTTTTGGTTTAAGCCGAAACAAATCAGGCATTTTTATTGTAAGGTGCCTTGAGTTTAAATCAAAATCATGTTTGATAGCATAAATTTGAATTTGTTTTAAGTTTGATCCTAATATATTTTAGCTAATGTGTTGAATTAAACAGAACAAAACACCAAATTAGTGTTTTCATTTTTTTTCCTAAAACGTTTCAAATATTAACGCTACTGAGCAGAATTAAACCGACCATGCCAAACATGCTTCAGGCCAAAAAGTGCATTAATTTTCAGCCAAAAATTAAAACACCAAAAACAAAGCGCATGCCAAACAGGGCCTTAGGGTCTGGTTGATTTGTAATTGTAAAAAGTTTTATATTTGTTGATTCTGAAAATAAGAAAACTATGAAAGGTTTTGTTTGATTCATTTTCTAAAAAATATTTACAGAAATTTCCTCATGAGAGGCATATGATTATGACAAAAAATAGGAAAACCCCAAAAATAAAAATAGAATAAAAAACCATCAAATTTAAGAAATAAAATAAGAATAAAAGATTTTTTAGTAGAGAGATTTAACCATTTATAATTTTAAAAATAAAATAAATTAAAGGAAGAAGAAGAGCATATAAGAAAATTTATGAAGCATGAACACGAAAATGGACATGGACACGACACGGACACAACGACACGACAAATTCAATATAGGACACAACACGCCTGTAACACGTCTTTGAAAAAAAACATATTTATATATATATATATATATACATATTATACACAAATACTTTATTTATCACTTAAAGAATGAGAACCAAATAAACTTACAAACAAAAATAAACAAATGTCTAACATGTTCAAAATTCTTCATTTCACTACTATCGAAAGAACCAAATGCATCTCCCCTTAGTGACGGATCCGGGAATTAGTCTGAGTGGGGACATAATAATAATTGTTTTCTTTTTTAATTTCAGTGGGGGTGTAGTGCAATTTTAGTGGAGACTTTTCATACATATAAAATTTTAGAGATAAAAATTTGCAAAAGAAAAAAATGTTTCAATTGCCTCAAGTGGTCACCTGAATACGACGACTATCCTAGACAAAGTGTCCGTGGGGAAATGAACTTTTTTAAAATATATATATTATACAAATATAAGGGGTGGGAGACGGGGGCAAGTGTTGGGGAGGGGTCCATGGCCTCTCCCAAAATTTTCGAAAACTCCTTTTAGTACCCAAAAAATGATATATTTTATAAATAATTTCATAAAAATTTCATATGGCCTCTCCCAAAGTCTTAAAAAATTCCTTTTACTACCTCAAAATATTTTATATTTTATGATTAAATTCATAAAAATTGCATATGCCATTCCAAAAATTCTTATTATTACCCTCCAAAAATTATATATTTTAAGAATAATTTTATAATAAATTGCATGTGACCCCTCCTATATATTTCTGCTCCGCCCCTGGGTGGGAGTGCAAGTCCCCACTCTGGGTCTTAAATGAATGCGCCACTTAGTGTAATAGTACTACCTTACAATTTTAATATAAAAAAACTCCTTATAGTTTTCAAAAAGTATTAAATACCCCCTACTCTATCAACAAACACCCTATACTTTCTAATTTGACCAATCTCCCCCTCCATTGTGAATTGGGTGATTTTATTCCCATTTTTCCCATGAATCCATTCTAGAAATTCAAAATTTAACTGATAAGTATTACTTGTTTGACACGATGGAGATAAAGGTCACCAACCGACTACCGAAGTGGACTCCTATTAGAACTCTACCTAGAAGCTACAATCCTAATCAGGATAACTCCTAAAGGTCACAACCCTATCAAGTTAGCTACAATGAGTTGCAATCCTATTAACACCACCGCATTAAAGTCCCAATAAATATAGGGTCGGGGTCAACCTAAAGGGGTACACCACAATTATCCTCTCCATTACTGCTACTCTATTTCCTTTCCCCGATGTTCAAATTACTAACTTGACCGTTTGAGCCTTCTCGGCCGGTACCACTCCCGGTTAAAGTTTTCTCTTTTTGACAGGAACAACATTGTTTTCAGCCCGACCATTCTACGCATCAACTGTAAGCACCGTCTGTGGGAAATGATTGTTTCCTACCTCCAAATAGAATGCTCCATATACAAACCAAAATTAAGGTTGGTGAGGCCTCTGGACAACCTAGAGATCATCCTCAACCCAATGACCTGCTGCTCCCAACCAACCAAGGAGGACTACCACCCTCCCAGACTGGGCTACCTCCGATGTACCCTCTACGACATGATGGCCAAGAGGAAGAGCGTGTTTTTTTGAAAGAGCATGAAGTTAAAGATGATTGATCACCACATAACTCCGAGAATCCTCGAGATTCAGACCTAGTTAGACAAGGCGTTCCTACGGAACGTGTGGCGGTGTTAGAGCAACAGGTCCACATTTTGAGTCAAGGGATGAACCAATTGATCTAGCAAAATGCGGCGATCCTACAACGTCTGGGTGTACCTATCCTCCCTCCCCTGGATGGATCTGGGCAACACAATCCAGATGAGGGGGCAGAGCATAGCCATATCCAGGATCAACAAAGGAAAATGTTTCGGAGTACACATAAAGGCAGGACTCATCCGGAGCCCGAGGATCCTACGGAAACAACATAAGTAGATCAACAGATCCAAGATCTCAAGGCAAAAATAGAGGATAAAGCGTATGGTATAAAAGGAAAAAGCCCTGCGATCGTGGATGAACTCCTACAAAAGACCAACTCCCCTTTCGATGCATTGGTGAAGAGCATCCCTCTACCCAACAAATTCAAGATGCCTCAGTTGGAGAGCTTTGATGGAGCCAAAGACCCCCTCGACCACCTAGAGACTTTCAAGGCACTCATGCACCTACAAGTTGTCCTAAATGCCATCATGTGTCCGGATTTTCCCATCACCCTGAAAGGGTCGGGCCGAGTCTGGTTCAACAAGTTGAAGCCTGGCTCCATTCATGATTTTGACGAGCTAAACAAGAAGTTTATCAGGCACTTCATCGCTGAACGGAGACATAGGAAGCCTGCCACCTACCTGTTAAATGTCAAGTAAGACAAATGAGAATCCTTACGAGATTATATCAGTCGATTCAATGCAGAGATGTTCCAGGTCGACGAGGTCAATGACAACCGTAAAGGCTTTTATGGGAGGGCTACATTATTCTCAATTTCTATTTTCTCTATCAAAGGAACCACTATATACAATGGCCGAACTACTTGTCAAAGCCCAAAAGTATATGAATGCAAAGGATGTTGTGAACTCTCGAAAATGAAAAGGAGGTGAAGATAAGAAAAGGGAGAAGAAGAGGCCAAGAACAACCACAAAGGAGGAAAGAGAAGCTAAGGGTCAAAAAATCCAACCTATCCAGGTTGGCAGGTCATCTCGACCTCCGAGGAGCCAGGATAGGTTTATAAGCTTCACTCCGTTGAACAATCCAATTAGTGAGATTCTTCTCCAGATCTAGGATGACCACTCCTTAGTCTGGCCAGCCAGGCTGAAATCAGATCCATAAAAAATGGTGCAAGTTGGTATTGCCGCTTTCACCGCGAGCATGGGCATACAACGGATGAATGCATCAACCATAAAACAAGATCAAGAGCTTGATCCAAAGAAGGCATTTAAGTTAGTTCAAAACTAATGGCGATAAAGAAAAAGGTCGGCAGGATGCTTCCCGCAAAAGGCGCACACCAGAGAAACAACTGATTCGGGAGATTAGGGTGATTTTTGGAGGGTTCACTAGAGGCGGTGAGACAAGCTCATCTCGAAGGGCTCATGTGAGAAGAGCCAGAAGTACGATGAAGGTGAAAGGGGTAGATACCTCTACTCCAACACCTAAGTCCCCCCGACTAGAGGGGCAAGTCATTACTTTCTCCAACGACGATGCACGTGGAGTTCAACACCCCCATGATGACCCACTAGTGGTTACTGTGGCAGTGGTCAATTTGACCATAATAAGGGTTTTAATCGATAATGGGAGTTCTACGAATTTGTTATTCTTCGAAGCTTTCGACAAGAAGGGTATAGGAAAAGAGAGGCTGAAGCCAAAGCCATCCAAATCACCTCTGGTTGACTTATCCGGAGAGAAGATGTTTCCACTAGGAATAGTGACCCTTCTTTTAACTATCGGGGTTGCACCAAGACAACTCATAGTCATGGTACATTTCTTTGTAGTGGATTACCCTTCTACCTACAATGTCATCCTTGGAAGAGCTACTATCAATACTCTAAAAGCAGTGACCTAAACTTATCACCTCTTGATGAAGTTCCCGACCGATCATGGTGTATGAGAGGTAAGAGGAACCTAGGCTATGGCACAAGAATGTTATGCGACCATACTGAAAGATAAAAGGTTACGGGAAACATTCGTCATTGAAGGTCTCGAATCAATTTTGGATGAATCCACTCCGCAACCCGAACCGTATTGGGGATGTATTTAACACCGATACTCCTCGGATACACTCGGACACGTGTCCAATACTCCGTAGAAGTATCCATTTTTTTAATTAATTTTTTATTTTTGGATACGGCCAGGATATGACTAGATACGACACGGATACGCTATGATACTTTTAGGATACATTTGGGAATGCGGTAGTGGTCAGAGTGTAATATTAAAAACTTTTAAATGAAAAAAGAGGTCAATTAGTAATTTGCAAACAAAACCCTTTTATTTAATATTTGCAATTAGATATATGAGGGTCAATTGGTCATTTTAACACAAAACCCCTTCTTTAATATATAAAAACAAATACATGTATATGATATATGATACGTATATGATATATGATACATATCTGTAGTCGTCACGAGAGAGAAAAGAACCAGAAGAATACGAGAAAACACATGCAACAAGCTTCAACCCATCAACAGGTATATTTCTAACTCGTCTTTTCCTTATCGTTTTCTAGGGTTAGGGTTATTTAGTAATGATTAGTTCTTCTTCTCTCTTTCCTTCTCTAGGGTTAGGGTTTTTCATATCTTTCTCTATTATAGGGCTAAGGCTTTTCAATTTTTTTTTTGTTTTTTTTTTCTTTTTCGATTCTAAGGGTTAAGTTTCTAATATTTTATATTTTATTTTCTAGGGTTGAGATTTTACATTTGTTATTTTTTTATTTCTTTATCTAGGATTAGGGGTTTTCAGTCCAGGTCTCTTTCTCTCTTCT
This sequence comes from Cornus suecica, assembly GCA_963922005.1. Taxonomy (NCBI): domain Eukaryota; kingdom Viridiplantae; phylum Streptophyta; class Magnoliopsida; order Cornales; family Cornaceae; genus Cornus; species Cornus suecica. Next base: position 75,140,668 of record OY998238.1, read on the forward strand.
AGATTTAGGGTTTTTTAATTCTTTTATATTCTCTCCCTTTATTTTTCAAGTTTATGGTTTAAAATTTTTAATTTTCTATTCATCTTTTTTTTTTTCCAAGCTTTCTGGTCTATTTTGTTTTCCATCTTCTTTTTGCCCTGTGTGTTTTGTCCTCTTATTTGTTTTTCTTTATTCTATATTGCTAGGTCATTTGTATTTTTGATGTTTTATATGTGTTGTTAATTATTGTTATTTGTGATTATCTTTTTATTCTAGGAAAATGAGTGATCAAGAGGCTTCTAGTGTGTCTCAATTTGATGATAATGCTCCTCTTTTGAAGTATGTAACTAGGTTAGAAAGAATTGGTGGAAGGGGTGGAAACACTATATTTCAATGTAATTATTGCCAATGAATTTTTAAGGGATCCTATTATAGAGTTAAAACATACTTGATGAGGCTAACTAGTCATGGGATTCAACATAACAGAAATGCAAAAATTGTCAGATGAGGTTGAGATGCGAAAGAAAATAAATCTGCCAAAGTTGGTACCTTTGCCAACAGGTGCAACGTCAAGTAAAATCGGGTCCTCTTCAACAGGTTGTGCAAGTAATAACATGGATCTTAGACTAGGAGGCCATAGGGCTTTGGAGTCAAAGAAAAGGAAAAGTGGTTCCAAATTAGAAAAAACTTTTAATCTTGGAGCTAGGGGGAGTTGCATAGTGAGATGGCAAGGATGTTTTATTCAGGTGGTTTGCCATTTAACCTTGCAAGAAATCCGCACTACGTAAGGTCTTACACTTTTGCGGCCAATATTATGATTCCCGGTTATATTCCCTTCAGTTACAATATGTTGAGAACTACTCTCCTCTAAAAGGAAATAGCTAATATAGAGAGATTGTTAGTGCCAATAAAACATTCATGGAAGGAAAAGGGTGTAAGCATTGTTAGTAATGGTTGGACCGATTCACAAAGAAGGCTAATAATAAATTGTATGGTAACTTGTGAAAGCGGTCCAATGTTCTTAAAAGCGGTGAATTGTGAGGGTGAAGTTAAAGACAAATATTTCATTGCCGATTTGCTCAAGAAAACCATTATAGAGGTTGGACCTCAAAATATTGTACAAGTGATTACCGATAATGCTCCCGTGTGTAGGAGTGTGTGATTGCTTCTAGAGGCTCAATATCCACAATTGTTTTGGACCCCTTGTGTGGTTCACACACTTAATCTTGCGTTGAAAAATATATGTGCACCAAAGAATATCGAAGCCAATGAAATTGCTTATAAGGAGTTGTATTGGATAGCCGTTGTTGTGGGTGATGGTGTTATGATTAAAAATTTCATTATGAATCATTCTATGAGGTTATCAATGTTTAATCAGTATGTGAATTTAAGGATGCTCTCAATTGCCGAAACACGCTTTGCTTCAAACATTGTGATGCTTAAAAGATTTAAGCAAATCAAGAGTGTTCTCCAAATTATGGTGATTAGTGCCAAGTGGTCTTCTTATAGAGAGGTTGATGTTGGAAAAAGCTGCATTTGTGAGGGAAAAAATATTGGATGGATTTTGGTGGGAAGAGATTGATAAAATACTTTCTTTCACCGAGCCTATTTATAACATGCTTAGGAGGGCTGATACGGATGCACCTTGCCATCACTTGGTCTATGATATGTGGGACTCGATGATAGAAAAAGTGAAGACCGTAATATATCGCTTGGAAAGGAAGAGGGAAGATGAGGAATCAACTTTCTACTTCATGGTGTATGGAGTATTAATGGAGAGGTGGGGAAAAAGCAACACACCACTACATTGCTTGACACACTCTTTAAACCCAAGGTAACCTCTCCATTTTTAACTTGAATATTGTAATCAATTTAAGTATTGTAATCTGTTATAACTTATAAACTAAACATATTACAATTGTTTTTGTAAACATAATAGATTATAATTACAATCTGTTATAATTTGCTTTTGTAATATGTTATAAAAGAACATATTACAATTGTAATATATTTACAATATAAACATTATAATATATTTATTAGTAAATAAATCATTCCGCTAAGTTTATTTGTAGGTATAATAGCATGGAATGGCTTCAAGGGGCTCATAATCGAGGTCCTCCTCATAAGAATGATGAGATTTTTATTGAAAGAGATAAGTGTTTTCAAAGATACTTTTCTAATAAAGAGGAGCGGAAAAAAGCTAAGGAGGAGTTTGCTCGGTTTTCAACAGGTTTTAAGGAATTTGGGGACACATAATTAATGAATGATAGAGGAAGTATGGAGCCAGCATACTGGTGGGTTTTTTTATGGCTCTTCTGCACCATATATTCAAAATTTAGCTTTGAAGCTGTTGGGACAACCTTGTTCTTTTTTATGCTGTGAGAGAAATTGAAGTACTTACTCCTTTATTCACTCTTTCAAAAGGAATAAGATAACGCCACAAAGAATTGAAGATTAAGTGTTTGTACACTCAAATCTTCGCCTTTTATCAAGAAAGTCCTCCCACTACAATGAAGGCAACAGTAAAATGTGGGATATTGAAGGAGATACATTTGACTCATTGGAGGGTTGTGGGTACTTGAGGTGGATGATCTTTCCCTTGATGAACCAGATTTAAAGGCGGTTGTATTTACTGATGAGGGAGATGAGAATGATGAGGAAAAGCTATTAGAGTTTGCTTGAAGTATTTTTGTGATGAAATTATCTTTTGAATTCTGTTGCAAAACTATATTTCTTTCTTGTAATGGAACATGACTTCTAGGTTACAAAGTTACTAGCTGTAATGACATTTGTTTGCCAACTATATAACTATTATTTTTGTGATGAAACTATATCTTTCAACCTTTTTGGGCAATGGAAGTTATAAATATGTGATTTATATAATCTAAATTGATGAATGATTCCGTGGTGAAAAATATTAATGTATTTCATGTTTAATGTTTAATGTTTAATGTGTAATGATATTGTATCTTGTGTTCAAATTTTTTTTTAGTTTATTAACATTGTATGTAATACATTGAGATTTTTCATATTACAGGAAATTGATAAAATTGCATATATTTTTTACATTAATTTTTTATTTTTTATTTTTACCGTATCCCGCCGTACCCGTATCCTATTTTTTTAAAAAAAATTCGATATCCCCGTGTCCATATCGTATCGTATCGTATCTGCACCCTGTATCCGTATCCATGTTGCATTGCTCCCCGATGATATCAAGAATCAACTTATCCGATTTCTAAGGCAGAACCAAGACATGTTTGCATGAACACATGAAGATATGCCTGACATTGATCCCCGAGTTATGCAACATCGACTGAATGTGAATCCTACTGCTAAACTCGTAAGGCAGAAGAAAAGAACATTTGCCCTCGAGAGGAATGCAGTCATAATGTCGGAGGTCAAAAAGCTTCTGAAGGCGAACTTCATTTGAGAAGTCCATTACTCCAACTAGTTGTCAAATGTGGTCCTAGTAAAGAAAACAAATGGAAAATGGAGGCTCTGCGTCGACTTCACAGACTTAAATAAAGTTTGTCCAAATGACAGTTTTCCTTTACCAAGAATTGACATGCTGGTAGAAGTTACTTCGGGAAATGAATTGCTCATCTTTATGGATACATATTCAGGGTATAACCAGATCCTTATGCATCCTATCAACTTTGAAAAGACCTTTTTTTATCACTGATCGAGGCATATACTGCTACAGAGTAATGCTCTTCGGGTTGAAGAATGCCAGAGTAACCTACCAGAGGTTGGTCGACAACATGTTTAAAAATTAGATTGGAAGGAACATAGAAGTATACATGGATGACAAGTTATTGAAGAGTGTCAAGAATGAGGACCATATGGCGGACCACGAAGAAGCCTTCGAGGTGCTCAAAAAGCACCATATGCGCCTGAACCCAATCAAGTGTGCTTTTGGTGTATCGTCAGGAAAGTTCTTAGGATTTATGGTCAATAGGAGAGGCATTGAGGCCAAACCAAAGAAAATTCAGGCCATCCTAGATATGAAGTCTCCCTAGTCAATTAATAATGTGTAAAGGATGATAAGTAAGTTGGTTGCCCTCAACAAGTTAATTTATCGAGTCATTGATAGATGTTTACTGTCACGCCCCTAATTTTCTAGGACTTCGAAACCCAAGCCTAAAAGCTAAGGGAGTGAATGCGAAAGTGAAAAGAAATAAAATAAAATCTCATTAAGTCATCAAATACTCGTTCAAGGTTAAAATAGTCATTTCATATCCCAAAGATGTCAAAAATATCACTCGGGATCGAAAAGGAAATGAAATGACTCAAACGACACTTTAAACGAATCATTCCAACACCTCATGTTTACCCAAGGGTAAAATGGTCAATTCAGTGTAAAAATGATAATTTCCAAGTATAACTAAAATGTTTGGACCTAGAACAAGCCTTAGGAACAAACAGAACCTAAATCAAATCCATGAGGCGAAATATATGAATTTTGGAAAACAATATCGGACAACGCCGACCAAAACCAAACAAAAACGGGTAAAACACAAGTTCGAGCGCCAAAACCGAGGCTCTTGGACCACAACTCAAAAAAAGAAGATATATATGATAAATGAGGCTCTAAGAAGCTCATAGAAAGAAACGGAAATGAATTCCGATAAGCGAGCTGAAAAATATAAATTTCTAAAGAAAGACCACGACATGTAAAAGTTTAAAATATAACATCATTTTCAAACGAACATAAATAACTTAAAAATACATTAAATCGAGTGATTAAAAATCCTAAACATAAGTTCAAGATGTCATAGTTCCAACGCAATAAATATCGCCTCGATTCGAGCTCCCTAGCTCTAGATATGAGGTTTTGAAAACGGTCGCGTGCGCTGGCTGCACCCTGCAGCATAGGTGCGGGTGCTACAGTGATTACTGTAGCATCAAAACTCTCTGCCATTTTTTGAGTTTTGAAAACATTACCCTTAACCCCTATAAACTGATTCTATATTACATTAATAAGCTTAGAAAAAATTGGTTTCGTGAAAAATTGTTATAAATGACCGTTTTGCCCCCGGTTTCCGTTTTATCATTCTACCAACTTTTTAAATGCCAAAATATTTTAAAATGACTCTAAATCATTTTCTAAAGCCCAAAGTTTTAGTCGGGATCATGGGGGTAGGCGGAAATGGGTTTTTCATTCAAAACGAGAAGGGTTTGTTTGAAAACTTAAATAAACGCCGTTTTCGGCCAATTTCCTAATAACGTCATTCTATAACAAAAATCCACTACACAACTCTAAATAAAAGAATTCAAAAACTACATTCAAGTGCCCAAAGGAGAAACATGTCATAGTTTAAATAAAATAATAGTTTTACATTGCCGGCACCAAAGTGCACCAAAAGAAAAGAATCCCTGCACATAGTGCTCTGAGAGACGTACATAAAAATACAAATTACCCGGCTAACACGCTAGCCGGCAAAAGATAAATATTTAATTTGGATTACAAGTTCATAAAAGAAAGCTTGTGAATACTTGTATCACCTATACATCACAACATGATAAGTCCATCTCTATAAGTATAAAAGGATGAACAAGATGCCATAATCCATCAAGTGGCTATGAACATCCCGTAACGGGATCATCACCTGAAAAATATAATATGTCGTGGGGTAAACTCACTAGCCAAGTATAGGAAGCGTCATCGCCTCAATCTCGGTAATCCTAGTGGTACAACCCACCCAAGGTTCATGCTACTAATTCTAGGTCGGTCTCTTGTTCCACATGACTCTCACGCCAATCCGGAACCCCATTGAACCCAACAAATAATTCCCCCAACATGCTCACATTATAATTATTCACAATTATAGCATGCTTCAACATCAAAACCACAATCACATATATATAACAATTTAGATGCAATGCAACTCAACACACCTCATGATACCCACTTTGCCCAACACAGGTTAACGAATACATACTCTGTCCAGTTACTTTTGAGGATACAAGCTCATCAAGTAATGTAGAGTACCGCACGATTCTTCCCAAGCAAATTTTTTCTCTTTCACTTTCAACAAGGAAGGCGGTTGCACGAGAGCCCTGTTTGCAACTCCTTGCGCCAAGACTCCAAAGGTCAAGAATAAGAGAGGAGCCCACTTGCGACTCCTAACTCGGTATCACGTTTTCGGACTTACTAATTTTTGTAGGTGTGAAACACCCATTGGCCAGTTGTTGCGACGATCTGAAACAAGTCTACTCACACATGATTACACGACCCGCATATACCAACACCATGATTTTGACACTACACAATGTACTCAATATGCATCAAGGTTTCCAATAACAATCATGTTCCATCACAATATATGTTTTTCTCATTTATAATATATTGGACTTAATATAACCATCATGCTTACAATTTTGCACTTACAAACAATGATTCACAACATGCTCCATCACAATACATGATTTTCTCATTAGGCAATATATTGTACTCCATTTATCACAATGCTTACAATTTCACATTTAGAAGCAATAAATCACAACAAGCATTTATATCACACAATCATGCTTTAAATGGCCTAGTTCATTATCTAAATTGTCAAGACTCAACTCGCATATATATATATATGACATATATATACACATAGACGCACACACCCCCGTACAAAGACGAAAACAACTTATTTTTTCCCTATTTCAATTCCAAGCAAGCTACTCAAGAATGCCCAAAATAAGTCCAACCCAAGCTACCACTCCATGTGTTCAATAGGATATCTTTCAACTAGCAATACACCATTCATAAACCACAAGATTACTATGGTGTCAACAATAAATAAAAAATTTACACATAAGTGGCTCCAACCACAAGAATCAATTCAAACCCTAATGATTTATATTTATGGTTTCATAAAAGGGAATACTCAAAAGAAAGGAGATAATTAAGACACTTACCAAAGTCCCCAATCCAAAAGTGAGTTCAAAAGTATAAGATGAACTCCAAGCTTCCAATAACCGAAAATCGGTGACAAGGTTCAACTTATGGTCCTTAACAAGATTTAAGAGATAAGGAAGCCAAAAATCAATAGTTGAACACATAACTTCAAGAATATACATTCTAGAGTTTGAAGTTGGAAAACTCAAAAGAGTTAGAGACTTACCCCAATACTTAGAGCAAATGGAAGAGGAGAGCAACCCTAGCGATTCCCATGTTGAACATTTCTTCAAACTCTAAGTGAAAGGAGATGAAATCAAATGAGGAAGTGATAAAGATCAAAAGGGAAGGAGAAGTGTAGAGAAAAAATAGGTTTATAGAGAAATAGAAAAGTCTTGAAATGAAAGACTTATGGATTTGTAGAGATTCTCCACTCACAATTCTCACCATCCAAAAGTTGAGAATAAACCAAGGAAAACGGATAAATGATCCAAGGGTTCACATGAAGTCTTGCTAAGTGAAATACTAAGAATAATGCATTCTTGCATTTAAGTGCCAACCAAATAAGACTCTATGATCCAATGGTTGAGAACAAATATGGGAGAATGAGATCCATGGCTAGAATTGAGACATCACATAAAAGTGTAAAATGACCACTTTCTTCTCAACTTAAGGTTAATTACAAGAGTGCCATTGTAACTCTTAATTACCCTTTTACCCCTTGTCATCCTATTTAATTACCAACATGCCACTTATACCCCAACACTTAGCCAAATCTTTCTACTTTCCACTAAGTGCACTAAATATGAAAATACCAATTTACCCTTCGGTCATTTCTTTTCCGAAATCGTTTCCAACAATTTTCATTATTCTCAAAATGAAAATAAAACATGCAACTTACAATTTTTAATATCACATAAAACATGTAAGCCATGCTAAACATATAAGCATATTAAGTACAAAATCACATTAAACACATAATCACGTATGCATTTAATCATTAATAATTTTTTTAAATTAACACGTAAAAATATCAGACGCTACATTTACCCTTCTTTAGAGTGCTCAAAAAGGCCTTTGAATGGACCCCTGAGTGTGAGTAAACATTCGTAGATTTAAAGAATTATCTCATCTCTCCTCATCTGTTGTCCCGAGCAGTACCAGGGGAACAACTTCTATTTTACTTGGCCGTCTTCCTAAAAGCAATAAGCTCCGCCTTGATGAAAGAAGAAGGAGTTCAGATACCAATCTATTACATCAGCCAAACGCTACGGGGAGCAGAAGAAACCATACTTCTAGGCCCACACGATAGTGGTACTCACTGATCAACCACTCAGGCAGGTGTTCCACTAACCAAAAACATCCAGTCGGTTGGTGAAGTGGTCGATTGAGTTGGGAGAGTTTGACATCCACTACAAACCCAGAGTCGTAATTAAAGGTTAGACACTTGCAGATTTCGTGGCAGAGTTCACTTATCCTTTATAAGAGGCCCCTGTAGTGACCGGTGAATCAGTTATCCTTGAAGTAGAAAAGCCGATAGAGCTAGAAGTACTTTGGATGTTGTTCGTGGATGGTTCTTCCAACTCCTAAGCAAGTAGAGTTGGGTTGTTATTAATCACACCGAAGGGAGAAAGATTCCCTTATGCTCTTCGATTCAAGTTCAGGGTTACGAATAATGAGGTAGAATATGAAGCCCGATAGTAGGATTTCACATAGTGCAAGCCTTATAGGCTCCTTTCTTGAAGATCAACACCGACTCCCGACTGGTGGCTGGCCTGGTCAATGGGGATTTTGTGGCGAACGAATAAAAAATGAATGCTTACTTGCACAAGATAAAAGAGTTACTCAGCCAATTCAAAAGGTATATAGTCTACCCTATACCAAGGAAGGATAATGGTTATGCAGATGCCCTAGCCCGATCAACTACATCCATCGAGCCAGAGAACAACATGTTCCCCTTAGAACACTTGCATCGACCAAACATTGTCACTGAGGAAACTACTATGATAATGCAGGTTGAACAAGGTCTGGAATGGGCGCAACCCATCATCAAATATATCCAGGATGGGGAGTTGGCAGAATACCGTCTGGAAGCTCCTAAGATAAGGCTTCGTGCCACCAAATATGCTCTCATCAACGGAGTACTTTACAAGAGAAGTCTTTCCCTTCCTTACTTACGTTGTGTTTCTACCACGGAGGCAAACTACATCCTTAAAGAGATAGATGGGGGCTTGTGTGGAAACCATGTCGGGGACAGATCTTTAGCCTATAAGACTAAAGACAAGGGCATTACTAGCCGATGATGTAAAGTGACGAGTTGGAGTATGTGAAGAAGTATGACAAATGCCAGCGATTTGCTAATGTCCCCAGACTGCCACCCGAGGAATTAACACCCATGACCGAACCTTGGCCTTTTGCCCAAGGGAATGGACTTGATTGGTCCACTGCCTCAAGGTAAAGGTCAAACCAAATTTATAATAGTGACAATTGACTACTTTACTAAGTGGATTGAGGCATAACCACTTGCCTAAATCACAACAAAAAATGTCAAAGATTTTACTTCAAAATCATTCGTATGCATGTTTGGTGTTCCTCAGGTTATAGTGACAGATAACGAAAAACAATTTGAAAGTAGCGAGTTTCAAGATTTTTGCTCGGGTTTGGGAATAAAAAATCACTTATCCTTTCCTGAACACCCGCAAACGAATGGGCAAACGGAGGTGGCAAACAGAACAATTCTTGGGATGGTAAAAAATGTCTGGAAAAAGCTAAAGGATTGTGGCCCGAAGAATTTCCCGCCATACTGTGGGCCTACCGGACTACAACCAATACACCTACGGGTGAGACCCCTTTTCTTCTTTCCTTTGGCAGTGAGGATGTAGGTCCGATAGAGATCGGGTTGGAAAGCTATAGAATGAGCCACTATGACCCGGAGTAGAATGAAAAAGAATTGGCAGTCAGCTTAGATCTAATTGAGGAAAAGAGGGAACAAGCCCAAATGAGGGTTGTTGTCTATCAACATGCAATGTCATGATACTACAATATACGGGTGAAGCAGAGAAGATTTCAACTAGGAGACCTTGTCCTACGGGAAGTCACCTCGGTCACCCGTGACACCGAAATTATGAGAATAGGAAAGCTGGTTCCCAACTGGGAAGGTCCCTACACGGTGACTCGCACACAATGACAAAGAGCATACTGGTTAAAGACCCTCCAAGGAAAACAACTACCCCATCCCTAGAATGCCCAACACTTGAGGAAATATTACCAGTAGACGCGAAAATGTAGCATCAGGGTTAGTTATAGCTACCCTTTATCTTCTTTTTATTAGTATCGTGTCGAGTAGGTTCATTCATTTTAATCTAGTTTATAATAAGTCGTTGAACACTCTACTTGTTATTTAGTTTGCATTATCTTTTAAAACGGTTGTCTCACCAGTTATCAATAAAGAAAATTATTTTATTTCTATAATTTTCAAGTCTTTACTTTATTATCATAAATATATTTTTCCACTCAAATAATGGGTCCCCTATCAGAAAGGGGGGCTGAGTGAAGCTCGAGGTTATAATATGATACTATATTATTGGAAATGTATGGCTGAGTGAAGCCCAAACCTTACATAAAAAGGGTCAAATTATGGCTTCTACTTTAACAAGAGCCACCTTACCAAAAGAGGTAAGCTGAGTGTACACAAACTAAAGTTCAAGATCCAAAAAAGTGACTTCATTTATAAATTCCAAAGTACAACAGATGAAAAGGAAAGATAATACATCACTATAGCAATACAACATATACTACATAGAGAATAAAAAGTGGTATACTTTGCAAATCGAGGGGTAGGATGGAATCCGGATTAGTCATGCATCCGGTAATGAACACTTGCCTGGTCATGGAGATCCTCAAAACCATCAACATAATAATCAACCTCGCGTTCTATATACTCACGGGAGCGTTTGAACTCCTCAGCACCAGCTAGCTTTACCTCACTCAGCTGTCTGGTTAATAAAGAAACCTGGTCTCTCTCCCTCTAGAGGTTGGACTCGTAAGTCTGCCTTAACTTAGTGGCCTACTCCACCCTAGTTGCCTCGGCCTGTTCGCTCTGGTGCACATACTGGTCGTAGAAGCCTTACAGTATAACCATCTCAGCCTGATGTTTGGTTGCCATCTGATCTGTAACACCCCGTGTTATTTTCCTTTTTACTGAAATTAATTCTAATTTAATTTCGGTAATGACGTCACTTGTTATTGACGTATTGTTTATTCTTGGTATTTGATACCTGTAAATTTTTCGCGTTTAGTTTAAAAGTCGACTGGACGACGTTACGCGAGTTATTATTCTCGACTACGCGGTTTCGATTCGACGTTTAATGATTAGTGTCTCGATTGGAGGACGACACATTTTAATTGGTCGGGCTTGTTTAAGTGTTCCGATATTTGGGTTTCTACCCCGATATAATTTTAATTGGACGTTCCGTTATTATTTCGGGCTTACGAAATTATGTCTGGGCGTTCCGATAATTGTGGGATTTATTATATATATATATATTTAATTATATATATATATATTGATGTGGGGGTTATTTGGCAATTATAGAGAAGTTGGGGGTTAGTTGAGCAATTAGTACATATATATGTATATATGTATACGCTACCACAGACCTGCTCTTCTCTGCTTCACGTTTCACCTGCTACCACAGACCTGATGGACGACCGCACCTCTGCATCTTCTTCCTCTCCATGGCGCACGATCGAGCTGCTCCACCTTCACCTCCATGAACGCCGGCGAGAGAGAGAGAGTGAACGGCCGGCTGGAGGGAAACGCAGTTGGTGGCGGACGCGGCTGGGGCTAGGGTCGGCGACCGGGCTGGGCGGCGATGCGGCGGCTACGGCATGGTGGTCCGGTGGTGGTGGTCTGGCAGTCGCACACGGTGGCGTAAGGGCGAGGCCACGGCTGGATAGCCGCGTGGACGCGTGGACAGGGGCGACTCCGGCTGAGCTTTGGCTAATTTTTCGGCGACCTTCCGGTGATCGGTTTGAGCCGATTTTCGGTGAGTAGCTCCGTATATACATGGTATTCGATATATATTAATTTCGTGATTTTAGGATAAATGGTTTGCCCGGAAATCGCATTTATAGGTTATAGATTTCGTTTGGGGTATTTTAGATTTAACCCAATTAATTAACCGATTATTAATGGGCTTCATATATATCGTATAGGTTGTCGAGACGGACATTTCGATATATTCGAAATAGGTTTTGGACGATTTTGGTCGGCGGGCTTCATAATCGGGCGCCGGTACTGTGCTGTTCGGACTGTTCGGTAACGTATAAATTAGGTGGGAAATTATATTTCTCACTCCGCATTATTGAAGTAGTTTAGGGGTGCAAAACCCTTATTTAATTTATTATAGATATATTAAATTACTAGTTTAAATATCTATAAATTGTTTAGGATCAGAATGGGGCTTAGGAATTAATTTAAGAAAATTTATTAAATTATTCCTATGTGATTAAATAATATTCTTATTTAAAGAATAGACGGCTTAGAAAACCCTTACGAATTTAAATGGGTTAGTAGAGATTCGTAAAGCTTAGACGATGTGCTAGGTTCTTTTTGGAATACGTGAAATAATTGTTAAATTATTTTAAAAAGGCATATTAATTGAAAATGAGATATTTTCTAAGGAATTAAAGAAAATATATTTTGAAAACATGAAATGTATATGAAACTGTTTTCATATGATTTAATTGCTTTATTGTATTTAAAGCATGAAAAGAGATTTTGAGACTTATATTACCATGTGGGTATTTTTATAAATATGATGTATTACATATTTATGATTGAGATATGATTTGATTGTACACCATGTTGTGTGAGCACATGGGTGTTGGTGCATGAAGTGCACGGTTTCACCAGTGACAGAGAGAGTTCATTTGGTGTGGTCTACTTCCTTTGTGCGTGGGGCACGAGTAGACGTTTGTGTCGGATCATCACAACAACTGGCCAGGAGGTATCACGCCTACGGAACTAAAAAGCCGGCAAATGTGAGTTAGGAGTCCAGGTAGAGGCTCATGTTCTTGACTCAAGGGTAGTCATGTCGTACGGAGTTGCAAGTTGGGCTCTCGTACAACCGTCTTCCCTGTTGAAGTGATAGAGAGAAAATCACTTGGGAAAGGTCGGTGTGGTAACTCTACACTATGATGAGTGGACAGAGTTTGTATCCGTTACCCTTGGGAAGGGTGTGTTGTGTGTGAGTATCACGGGGAGTGTTGAGTCACATTACACTGCCTATTATTTATGTGATCTCGTTTAACATGTATATGTGCTATATTACATGTGTTGTTGGGGCATGCTATTTATGAATATTGTAAATTAAATTCATATTTTATAAATGCTCAGTTGAAAGTAATTAATGTGGAAGAAAATGATAATATGCCATTATAAATAAGTATAAATGAAACGAATATATTTATACTTGTTGTTGTATACCTTAGTACCCTTGGGGGAGGTTATGCGTGTTGGCATAGTGATTCATGTGGCTAGCGGAGGCTAGTGGTGGACCGTAGGCTTGACTTGAGTTGAGGCCTTAGAGATTGTGGTTAGTAGCCTTAGAGATGTGGTTAATAGTTTTGTAATTGTGGTTAGTAACCTTGTGATTGTGGTTAGTAGTTTGGTGATTTTGGTTAGCTGTGTGACCTTGTTCGAGATTGATTTTAGTATCAGTTATGAATTGAGGCCTTAGAGAAGGTGGGTGATGAAATTGTATTTGAGATTTTGGTTTGGTTAGAAGAGGTTGTAGTTGAGGTGATTTCATTAAGTACTTGGAGTACTGTAGGGTTGTTCCTCGTGCTTAGTTCATTCTCCTAAGCATTTCTTGTACTGTATTTGCACGCTAGTACATATCGTTGACTTCTATGTCACTCCTTGAGTTGTTGATTACGGCGTGGTGCCGAACCTCTTCCTTGTGTCACTTGATGTTGTGGAGTTGGAAACGGATTGTTGTGTTCCGTGAGTCCAACGTATTGTTCTTCCTTTACTGTCCTTTTGGGCATTATAGGAATCTGTAGAGTGGTGTTCACTCTTATTCGACTGTCTTTCGAAAACGGTGTTTTCTAAACTCTTTGTATTTTAAAAGGAAAAACCCGTTTTCGCCTACCTCCGAATAAACGAACAGTTTTAATACTTATAAAATGATCTTGAGATCTTCTTTGAAATGATTTTCAACTTTTAAAAGCCTGTGATGGCGACTGACGGAGACCGGGGGCAAGACGGTCATTTTTACTGTGTGATTTCTAAAAAGAAAACTATTTTATCACTTGTCTAGAGATTCTGAGATTTTGAGACTTCTTTCTCAAAATCTCGACTTGTAGTATTTTGAAAGGTGGTTTCTTGTTTCACCTTTTCTTCGGATCGTTCTAAGTCTCGGTTAGGAGGCTTGGTGTTGTTCAGTGCACACTTATAGTGTTGCCTTTCCTTTTCTTTGGGTTGTTGATGTCACCATCTAGGTGATTGGGGGTTTTCACTTGTTAGGGGCATGGATGCCGAATGAAATGGTTTGAGTTTTAAAAACTTTTTTCTTAAAAACTATGGAAATCCTTGGGATTCCTCTTTTATTTACTTTCATACTCGGCCATTCGCTTTTAGTTCCCTTGTCCACTTGTGGTGTTCCTTTCTGGTTCATTCGTGGTGTTCTTTCCTTGTTCCTTCTTGGTGTTCTTTCCTTGTTCACTTGTGGTGTTCTTAACCTTGACATTGTTGTCTCGGTTATCTGTTGGTTTAGCATTGGGAAGTCATTTCCTTCGCTTTGCTTTGGTGACCCTCAGGTGGTCGTTCATGAGAGTAGTGTTCGTGTACTCTTAGTGATTTGGTTGGGTGGTTTCCCTCGCCTACAGTGAGAGTGTTAGTGATGTGACTGACCCTATTAATGATAGTATTATGAGGTCGATATGATTTATGGTATGGTGATATGATTGAGGTGATCTAGCCTTTGAGAGATAGATTTTCCTTAGAAATGGGATGAGGTTTGTTATATATATATATATATTGTACATTTACAATATATATATATATATATAGATGACGATTGTGTTAGTACGCAAGGACGTGGGTGTTTTCCTTCCTGTGTTATCGGGGTGTAGGATTTGAGCCTTCCTTGGTACTATTGGTGGATTTTGTTTCCTTGTGGATATTAGAGGTGAGTGTGATCTCCTCGGTTGGATCTTCGGAATTGTGTTGTGAGTAATTTGGTGATTTGTTAGACTGGACCTTAGTATCGTGTACCTAGTGTACGTTGATGAGAGTAGTGTAGACTACTGGTGTTGGGTACTTGGAGTACGAGTCTTAGAGACTCATGTTGTGTATTTATATATATATATATATATATATATATATTCCCTGTATACTTATGTATACTCGTTTACGATAGTATAT
Organism: Cornus suecica; assembly: GCA_963922005.1. Lineage (NCBI taxonomy): Eukaryota > Viridiplantae > Streptophyta > Magnoliopsida > Cornales > Cornaceae > Cornus > Cornus suecica. The sequence goes on from OY998238.1 coordinate 75,155,979, forward strand.
GAGCATGTGACTTGGGTTTGCGTGGATGGGACTAGTTGGGCTATTTATATCTTATTAGACGGTTTAGCTTTACCTAAACTATCAGAGGATGTGGTAGTTAGAGTATCTTTTCCCACTGAGCTTATTTGCTCACAGGGGAATTTCATTCGCCCCCTGGTATTCCACGCCAGGTTGCAGGAAATATACGGCTATAGGCAGGATGCAGTGCAACGGCAGCTTTCCCTTGTTTCCTTGTTACAGGTTTGGAGTTGCGTTGGGTGATGCAGTTACGGTTGCAGTACGACTGGTTTGGGGACGATAGGTATCCGCTTTCAGCTTCTTTACCCATTGTTATGGGATTATTATGTATCTCTTTTGGGAGCCAGTCTGTTGGCCTATCCCTGTTGATGTATCTTTATTTCCTGTATTTATTCTTTCAGGATGTATTGTATCTATTCTGTACAGCTAGACGCTTTTCTGTATCTTATTCGAGCATTTGTGGCTCTGTTGATTATTAGAGGGTTTGGAGGGGTTTTGATTTCTTTCCATTATCTCGGCCCTAGTAGGATTGATGAATGTGGGGCTTGGAAGCCATTGTGATTATTGAATTGCTATTGGCAGGTTCTTGTGTTGTGGTTGTTGTCCGGATGTTCCATTTACAAACGGAACTCTGCCAGATTTTCGTTAGATTCCGCTGCTTAGTTTTATTAGTCATTTGGGTATGGAATATACCATTTCTATCATTAACCCATGTGTTTTCTTGGTTAATGATGTCTTAGTTGGTCATTCGTATTAAGGATCACATCTTGGATTCCTTGGATGTCCCAGTTCGGGAGTCTTAGGGATTTAGGAGCGTGTCTGTTGGTATCTGAGGATACTCTTGTGTTTTTAGTATTCGGGTTGGCATGGAGTATATTCTTATTGTTATTCCATGTACTTCTTTGTTATTGTTGACTCTAGTAGTCGCTTGGTTTGCGTCATTCTTTAGGAGCGTGACAGCATGGTATCTGGGCATTCATTGCAACCCTTTATGGGTGTTTGATGACTGAATGTCTCTTGGTTTTCGTTTCTTTTTACTTCCGCAATCACTCCCTTAACTCTTAGGCTCGGGTTTCGGAGTCCTAGGAATTTGGGGCGTGACATGATCCTCTGCTCTCTCCCCTCGGACGCATCTATGGAATTTTCCCGTGGCTCGAGTCAAATGCAAAAAAGAAGAAGAATGAAGTAAGTCGGGTAGAGCAAATGAGAATCATGTTCATTTCATATATGAAATACTAACCCGACCAATATCGAACATTGACTGCTGATACAGGTACATGATAAAGTCTCCCCTAAGCGACTTAAGATCTTCCTCCATCAGGAAGTTAGAAAACCTCTGGTTGGCCACCTACAAGCTGCTCATCACAGTGCCACTAGTAGAAGACTCTGACTTAGGATCAGAAGAGGTGGTAGGAAGCCCTAAACCAAACCCAGGATGCTCAAGGCCGGGTTACCCAAAGATGGGCTACCCTCCGATTACTTATGGCTGATCAAACCTAGGTTGCATGAAACTGGGTCCCCTATGGCCGGTCTCCAAAGTCAAATCAAGGTCAAGGGTCCTAGAGAGATGATCCTGACCTGATGGGGCACTTAGCTGAAGCTAGAAGATGTGGCAGGTATCTTGGACATGCGACAGGGAAGGAAAATAGGGTACTGGTGAAAAACCCATATGTATAGGAGACTTCGCCTTGCGCTTCTTTTGAGTACGATCGAGCTCGCTCTGGCAGAACCTACCAGTCACCCTTGTGTACATGAAGTAAACGAAGCAAAATAAGGTTTCAACTTTTTTAAAACAAAAAAAATATATACCTGCACTCACTACAAGAAATCATGGTTTTTGGGACGGTCAAAACTGTCTCTAAAAGTCCAAAAACCGTCACTAAAAGTCATCATGGACCGTGCTTAAAAAAAGCGTCTTAGCTACTCTTTTGGGACGGTATTTTTGGAGCGTCGCTAATAAGTAAGTTTTAGTGACGGTATAGACCGTCGCTATTAAATTTACTATTAGGGACGGTTTATACCGTCACTAATGACACCGTCCCTAATGAGTGACTTTTTGGGACGGTAAGTAGTGTCACTATTAAATTTACTATTAGGGACGGTTTATACCGTCACTAATGACACCGTCCCTAATGAGTGACTTTTTGGGACGGTAGGTAGTGTCACTATTTAATTTACTATTAGGGACGGTAGGTAGTGTCACTATTAAATTTACTATTAGGGACGGTTTATACCATCACTAATGAGACCGTCCCTAATGAATGACTTTTTGGGATGGTAGGTAGTGTCACTATTTAATTTACTATTAGAGACGCTTTATACCGTCACTAATGACACCGTCTCTAATAATTGACTTTTTGGGACGGTAGGTAGTGTCACTATTTAATTTACTATTAGAGACGTTTTATACCGTCTCTAATAAGTGACTTTTTGGGACGGTAGGTAATGTCACTATTTGTTATATTATTCCGTCACAAATATTATTTGCCACGGTTTTGGAATGTCTCAAATAATTATTTTAACGGTCATTAATAATTCATTTTTCCCATATTACCATTTTCAATATGAATCATAAAATTATAAATACCTGATTCGTAAAATAAATAACAAATATAAATTTGACACAATACAATAAAATAATAAACTTTTATAAATCCATTTAGATGTTTACATTAAAGCAACACCTATAAAGGAGCAACATGTAACAACTTCCCAGCACTAAAAGAGTTTCATGACCAAAAAAAGGAAGACAAATAGTCTAGAAATTAATTCAAACTTCCTACAAAAATGATCACTCCCTCTCTAACTATAATCATTTGGCAATCACGTGGTAGTGGCGGCGGTGGTGTCTGTGGCAACTGTTGTTGCTACTGGTGGTGGTGGTGGTGGTGTTGTCGTCGACTGGTGGTGCTGAGAGTATTGGAACCATGGCGGTGCTGAAGATTGTTGATACTGCCATGGTGGTGGCTGCTGACAGTTGTTGAACCACGGTGGTGGCTGTTGATTTTGTGCAACCAACATCTCTAACATTTTGTTTGTTTTCTCCTGTTGCAGCCGTAAATTTGCCACTTCCTCCTCCAATTTCTCAGCTATTTCTTCACCTCTCTCGAACCTTTTCCGAGACGCCTCGTCGTAAGATGATGATGCACGCTTTCGATTAGGAACAATGTAGCCATTTCCAAGCCCACTTGGATATCCTTTCCTAACACCCATGTGTTCAAGCAATATCTCCACATCATTTGTGCTTGAAATGGTACCATCAGAATTATTTGAAACTTGAGCAAATTTTTCCTTCATTTCCTCCTACAATAAAACATATTTGACAAACATAATTAATTTCATAATGCACATACTAGTAAAAGTACAATCCTCATAATTAATTTTATATATGCTTTCAAAGATAATCAACATTAGTGGCAATGTTTGTTTTGAGATAAAAGAAAGTTAAACTCATCGGTTAGCAACATAGAATTATAAAATAAAAAAAAAAGATGCTTCCTCATCGGTTAGCAACATAGAAATCTCAACATATCCAAAAAAATATCTCATTGTAGTTGACATCAGCCCATGCAATCATAAATTTTCAAGCAGTACGTGGACAACATTACATGCCTGAGTTCATATATCCATTGCAATAAAATCTGTATTTTTCATATAATATGTTGCTTTTGAGACAAACAGACATCAACTCCAATACTAATTTTACAGTTATTATAATAAACAAGAACAAGCACGAAACAGATATACAGACACGAATGTTGAAGAACATACAAATCAGTACCAAACCGAAACAACTATTCAATCCACGGATTCAAATACTAAAAAAGGTGAATTCGATGGATAAGGCAAACAGGGTATGGTGGATTGAGGTTCCCATTATCCCCATGAATAATAGTTTTTCATATCGTTGTCATAATTGCATTGGAATCACCTACGGAAAAAGTTCTAAAATTGGATTGGATCCTCACTAAGAATTTAAATATACATATAAAAACATTCAGTGGCTCCATAAACTGTTAAAAACTCCTATAAATATAAATTTAAAATCTATATCTGCAGGAATAAATAAGCAAACAATGGGAGATTTACCAACCAAAAAATGACACGAGTTTAAAACATTGTTAATTTGGTGGGAGGTACGTCAAACACTAAGTTTTAGGAATCTCTTTTATATAATATGAACCTAAAATCTGCACAATATTAAAAGATGATGCACAACATATATCAACCCTTCTCACAAAAATACACAATGAACGATTCGACCTTATTCACTTTCAACTAAGAATACCAAGCGAAATGGTTCAATAAAAGGATAATCTTTATCTTCTTACAAGCAAATAATTGTTCAGTCAAATGGGATGATCCAATAACCTGTGTTCACTAATCCACAATGTCCGCCAGCAAAAAAAACAAATATATATATATTAGGAGAGTTGAAAAGGGTTCACTAGCTGTGTACATGATTGTTTCACAAGAACTTGATTAAAAAAATATCAGCAAAAAGGCATGTTCCTCTTAAATAAATGTGTATGAGATGAACTAATGTTAGAAAGTAATCATAACAGTTATTCTAATACAAAATGCCCATCATTATATATATATATATATATATATATTGCATTTACAACTCTTAGGAAGCTCTAAATGTTGGTAGAGATTAAATTTTGAGGGTAATGGCGGAGATTAAATCAGATTCAGCACTATCAGTGACAGTAAAATAAATTGTAGAACTATGGTTGCTAAAATATATCAAATGCAGATAACATGACATAAAAGTTATAAACTTCAATCATCTATGGAAATCATATTGTAGAAAGAAAACTAGTACACCCAATATTTGTCATATTCATCAGTAATGGACAGTCAAAACACTTCATATTATATACTATTGATGACATAATAATACTAAATTAACTATATTTATTAAGGAAAGGGAGATCCAATTATCTGGACTTCAACCAATTAACCCTAAAAGCAGTCCTAAATGATTATTCAAAATAACTAGACATCACCATCACTTAGGGTCTGACAGGGAAAATCTAATAAAATGGAAGGAAAATAATATCATATCAATGACTATATTGCACATACAAATCAGACAATTTAAGCGGTAGAGAAGTGTATAATTCAAATTAAACTTACATAGTTCTGCTTTGCCTTCTCAGACACCCATCCAGAATCTTTCCTATAATGTGTGTCCTTGTACATATTAATTGCTGGACTACTAGTCTCATCAATCTCATCCCCGTCGTCTTGACTCTCCTTTTTGTTGCGCTGCAATACAATCTAAAAGGTAAGTCATGGACATGATTTAAATAATAATATTAAAATTTGATACTTATTGTAATATATTTTACATATATATATACTTAAACGTTGGACGTAATACATGGAGCCAGAAATCTGTGGAACATCATTCTTTGAACGATTCAATTTATTTTGTTCGCTTAGTTCCTGCATGGCGAGTGGAACAATAATGAGATATCAAATTTAAACATTCAATGGCTACTCAAAAAATAGATAATAAAAATCAGAATGTGCAACCTTGAACTTTGGTGTGCTCCACTTATCACATAAAATTTGCCAAACATGAATAGGTATATCAACAAAAGGATGGCGACGTGCATTCTCCACTGGAAGATGCTCATCAAAATGTTTTTTCAATCTACATCTATATTTTCTCAAAGATTCTGAAAGTCCCTTATTCAGCCGCTTAAAGTCCTTTTCATTGGCATATGCGTCCACTCCGAATGTGCCCTTAATAATTAATGCACGTTAACACATGCATAAAAAATTTTAAAAATAAATTGCGTATTATTTCATTATAGAAAAAAACAAGACTTATTACCTTCATATGGAGATAGAGGGCTTCGCGTTCAAACTCTGTTAGGAACATAAAATCCACATGAACAGAAACATAAAGTTACATATAGAATCTGTAGATCCAGCTTTAGATCTTTCTGCAAGTGCCACAATTAAACTACAATTAATGGATTTCTAATCACTAACAAGTTGAGCCATTCCTAAAGGGGCAAGCTTTCCAAATATATAAAGCATATTAAGGTTAATCCAAAGGCAGAGGTTGCAGGATCTAAATGACATCAAAACCAGATAGAAACATTACAGGCTTCCTGATGAATCACAATGAAATTAAACCCCTGGAAAAATATATGGCAACTCATTCTTACTATTGAAAATTTCATGAAATCCTTCACTGTCATTAAGACTAGTCATTTCTTTTTCAGAATAAGTAGATGTTATTCATCTTTTTGACTCAAATAGGAAAAAAAAAATATGTAGTCAAATTTGTTGTAACTGCAAATCTAAGAGCTTTAACTTGGACAAAATGGAAACAAACAACTAGGTATCCTTTATGACAAAGGATGAATAATGGAAATCAGGATTCATTAGAAGATTAATATAACACCTATAAATGATGAAATCAGGAGAACCAGACCTAGATGGCATGGTGATATTTGATGTAGAAAATAATGCATTAATGAAAAAAAAAAGTAAGTGTGTACAAGGTAAGTACAAGGTAAGTGACAAAGATGTCGACCGAAACTTTCAAGAAATGAAGTAAATAAAAACATCTTCATACTTAAATCAAGAGAAGATATTATACGCTAATATATATAAACTGAGGGAATGTGATAATCTAATGCAATATTATTATTTTGGACCCCCTCTCATTTCAAAACCACTTCTCTAGTCCATATTTTGATTTTTTGCAAAGCTTCCCTACTTCAGGGGCATTTTTGCAAGTTCAGAAGAGTTATTCCGGATAATCCTCAAGAGATTCTTTGTAAAGATTTCACAAAATAAGAGATATTGTAGCTGACCTACCTCCTAAAGTAGTCCATGAAAAAGCAGATTTTTTGCAAAGCTGCCTGTGTTCTATTGACATGGATTATGGTTGGAACTGATATCTCCATTCCTATTTGTGTTTTGTAAATGAGACAGGCTAAGTAGTGTCGAAGCTAGCTAGGGCCACCATGAAGAAAATTAACTCGGGGTATGGATGAACATAACAAATCTATGGCTACTGTAAAAACTGATGAAGCAAAGGCTAGCATTGTGAGTTTACTCTGGAGGTCTTGTATTCCTTTGTAAAACTATTCCCCTAGAATATATCTGATGCGCAATCAATTGAATCTGCAGAAAAATCAAAAGCAGATAACAAGTTTTATTTGTACTTTTCAAAGCTGTTCCTCAAAATCTACACCACATCAACCACCTCTCACTGAAATATATATATCTTTAACTTTCTTACCTTCTAAAAAATCAAAATAATTGACAATCTGAACCCAAACAATATTTTTTCAAATAACAAATTCATAGTCATTAACCCTATTCATATAAGATGTTTTTAAACAAGTAAAAACCCTCAGTGGGATCTAAACTAAATTGATAGTGAGTAAATCATCAATTACAATGAACAAATAACAAAAATCACTCCACAAGATCTAAATTCCAACTAACATAAATAAATAATGAGGAAGCTAACATGGAAAAATTAAGCAGACAACAAAGACAAGATCCCACAGAATCAACAAATTATATACAAGTATATCTAATTGATCAATATAAAAATTGACTCTTGCCAAGAAAAACAAAAAAAATCGAGTCTTTGAAGATTTTGCAGCCGAAGAGAGAATAAGAGATTGGGAATTGTACAACATGCAATCAATTTGATATGGGTTTGAACGATTTCTTGTATTTTCCTCTGTTTTCTCAGCAAACAAACAGATGGCAGAAAATTCACAGAATTTGGGGGATCGATAAATTGCAAAATGAAAGCGAAAATTACCTTAAAATTGATGAATGGGTGGATAAAAAAACATATATACCAGAATACTAGGGTTTCAATGCCGACATATTTGTGTGTGTGAGAGAGAGAGAACGAGAAAAAATTGAATGTATTAAAATCGATAGGGCATACATCATCTTCAATATACATATATATTTATGCATATATCTATGAAATATAGAAAGAGAGAGAGAGAGCAGTGGATCGATCATACCTGGATCTTAAAGAGGTGAGGGTGTGTTGAAGGTCGTGAGAGGTGAGGGTGTGTTGATCGCCATGCTTCGGTGAAGGTGTGTTGATGGGTGAGGGTAGGGTTCGATTCGTACAAGAACAAGGCTAGGAGAGGTAAGTTTTAATTTGATAAGGTTGAGAAGTAGATGAGAATTGGTTGAATGACGTGTAACTCTCTCATCCATACATATAATGTCTTATTTTTCATTTCTTTTCAATATATATTTTTTTCTTGCTTAATGTTTGGCGCTAGGTTTTTTTCACCCTTTTTGGCGGTACTTTTTCGCGCTAAAAGAAGCCTGCCTTTTCAATTTCACCAATTTTGGGCTTTTGGCACACATTAAAATTAGTATGACTAAAAATTGGGTCTTCAGAACGGTTCAAAAGAGTGTCACTAAGGCCTGTTTCCTAGGTTGTTTGGTTCCATTTGATTTGGTTTGGTTTTATTTTCAGGGATCAGACCATATTTATTCGGACTTTGTCTAAAAATTTGGAACCAAACCAAATGGAGTGTTTTTGGAACCAGAATTTTTGATGATTCAACCTGGTCTAGTCTGTTCTTATTAATAAAAAATATATATAAATAATTAAAAATGAATAAATAATAATAATAAATTAAGTAAAATATATTTTAAAAATAAAATATAAATAATAAATAATAAACAAAATGAATTAAATAATACCTAATAATAATAATAAATTAATATAATAATAACTAAATAAATGAATAAATAATCAAATATATTTATAAATAATCAAAAATGAATAATTAATAATATAAATAATAAATTAAATAAAACATATTTAAAAAATAATAATAAATAATAAACAAATATAATTAAATAATACATAATAATAATAAAAAATGAATACAATAATAATAAATAAATATAATAATAAAAAATGGACTAAATAATAAATTAATAAAATATAATTGTAAATAATTAAAAATGAATAAATAATAATAATAAATTAATAAAATAAATAATAAATTACATAAAACATATTTAAAAATATAATAAAAATAAAATAAATGAAATAAATATTAATAAATAAATAAATATAATAATAAATAAGTAATACATAATAAATAAATATAATAATAAATAATAAGTAAATATAATAATAAATAAATACTTATTCATAATAATAACAAAAAAATGTGTATAATAATAATAAATAAATATTAAATTAATAAAATATATATTTAAATAATTAAAAATGAATAAATAATTTATAAATTAAATGAATTAATAAATAATGAAATAATAATAAATAAATATAATATATTTATAATTTAATATATAAATGAATAAATAATAAATTAATAAAATATATTATAAAGTGAAGAAATAATAAATAAATAATACATAAATAAATATTATAATAAATAATAAATAAATAGTAAGACCAGACCGCTTATCAAACAAACCAGACCTGACCACACCGGATCGGACCAGACCAGACCAGACAGATCGCCTACCAAACATGGCCTAAAAGGTCTGTCCCTAATGGGGTATTTTTTGTTTTTTAGGGCCAAAGTTTTTTTTTTTTGTGAGATTAATTAAAATTTTAGAGGGGAATATTTTACCCGATTTTGTTTTTATTGTTTTAATGAAAAACTCTAATTTTGAAAAATGAGATAATAATTAAATATTATAAAAAAAATATTAAAAAATTTAAAATGCTAATAAATAATAATTTTTTAAAAAAGATCATTGGTGTTATATCAAATAAAATTAATAAAAAAATTAATAATATCCTAAACATAATGTCATTTATTATTTATATCATTTATAAATGAGGAATACAAAGTTCATATTATCATATAATTAACATTGTGAAAATGTACAAAAAATAATTTAAAAAGTATTTATACACTTGTTCGTATAAATCGATATATATATGGATCGAGTTGGTGTCGTCCACACAGTGTTTTACGTCCAGTGCAATTTGAAATATTTACACACTTTTTCCTGAACCAAAACCATCTGCACCAAACATGGTTTTAGTTCATAATAAAACAACACCAAATACAACCCAACCAAAAACCAACACCGTACCGCTCCGGTTGTCAAACAGGCACTACCCCAATTCTTTTATAAAAAATATTTGAAATATTTAAAATGTTAAGTTTCGAAGCAATATAGTAGCACTACAAAAATAAAATAAAATAAAATTCTAAGACCAATTACTATTTCTCTAGCCGTTTCATGGATTCTCTATCTTATAAGGCACTCACTCGTCTTATTCAAAATAGTGACTTCAATTGAGTAAATTCTCAATTCAAAGTACGTAGTTTGATTGAGTTTAATTGAAAAAATTCTCAATTCAAAATAGTGAAATTGACTTCAATTGAGTAAATTAATCTACAATTCAAAATAGTGAAATTGAATTCAATTGAGTAAACCCACAATTAAAGTAGTATAATTGAGTGAAATTAAGTTCAATCCCCAATTCAAAGTAGTGATATTGAGTAAATCTCTCAATTCAAAGTAATTTAATTGAATGAAATTGATAAAATTCTCAATTCAAAGTATTTTAATTGAGTAAAATTGAATAAATTCTCAATTTAAAGTAGTGTAATTGATTGAAATTGAGTAAATTCCCAATTCAAAGTAATAAAATTACGTAAATTCTCAATTCAAAGTAGTGAAATTGAGTAAATCCTCAATTTAAATTAGTTTAATTGAGTAAAATTGAAACAATCAACAATTTAAAGTAGTGTAATTTAGTGAAATTAAGTTCAAATTATCAATTCAAAGTAGTGAAATTGAGAAAATCACTCTATTAAAAGTAGTTTAATTGAGTGAAATTAATAAAATCATCAATTATTCAAAGTAGTGAAATTGAGTAAAACCCTAATGCGAAATAGTTTAATTGAGTAAAATTGAAAATTTCCCAATTCAAAGTAATGAAATTGAGTACAACCCCAATTGAAATTGTTTAATTGAGTAATATTTAAAAAATCCCTAATTTAAAGTAGTGTAATTGAGTGAAAAAATAAGAAAAAATAGAGTATTTTAACACAAATACCCCTTTAGTGACGGTTTGTCTGGACCGTCACTAATAGAGTACCTTTAGTGACGGTTTGTTGCGACTGTCACTAATAGGCCACATTTAGTGACGGTTTTTCCAGACCGTCACTAAAAATGACCCCTTTAGTGACGGTTCGTTTGTACCATCACTATTAGACCTTTAGTGACGGTTTCTTTGGATCGTCACTAATTCAAGCCTTTAGTGAAGGTTTGTTGGGACCGTCACTAATAGAGATCCTTTAGTGACGGTTTGTTTGGACCGTCACTAAAAGTCCACATTTAGTGACGGTTTTCAGGACCGTCACTAAAAATGACCTTTAGTGACGGTTTTTTTGTACCGTCACTATTATCCTTTTAGTGACGGTTGATTTTGACCGTCACTAATAGATACCCTTTCATGACGCTTTATTTGGACCGTCACTAATAAGCAACCTTTAGTGACGGTTAGTTTTGCCCGTCACTAAAAGTGGCCTTTTAGTGACGGTTTTTAGCCCGTCACTAATAGACCGTCCCTAAAAGCCTTATTTCTTGTAGTGACTATAGCCACCGGTGGAAGGAAACGCTCGACTCATGCTAGTGGAAGAAAACACCCGACTCCCGCCAACATAGGGAGAACATAAATTTAGATTGGGTGACGACATCGACATACTTATGCTGCTCGGAGAGGTGGTGGTCCTACTCGAGGAAGGAAGAAAAGGAATTACTACGTATGGAATACTGTCGCCACAGAGGCTGAGGCAGAACGCGAATAGAACGGTTGGAGCCAGGATATTCCCCTTGAAACTAGCCAAGAAAGTTTTTGCCTTTTTTAGCCTAATTCCTTCTTGCAATGAGGGTTGGGTGAAATGTTTTTTACGCACTAAAGAAGAAAGAAAAAGATGTGTCATAAATGACATATATATATAAAAGGAGAGAGATAGAGCTTACCGTCTTGGGCAAGAGGGCCCGGCTGCCTGGGAACTGATGGGTTGTTATCCACATTGCCATCAATATTCAGAAACTCCCATCCATCGTCTCTAATATAGAAGAACTGATTTAACCAAACCTTCTTGTTGTGAGATAGAGATTGCGGGAAACCCTCCACATTGGTTGAGAATGAGGCCCAAGAGCCATTCTTTCTAATGTAGTAGTAGGAGAAAAATTCGTTTAGGGTCATAGACCCATTTCCACAGAGATGCCAAAGATAAACAGCTCCAAGAATCGCCTTCCACGCGTTGGGGTAAAGTTGGGCAAAAATAAGACTAAAATAATCCAGGATCTCATTTGACAGGCGGGGAAGGGGGAGACGTAGCCCATAAAAAAAGAATGAGCGATAGAGGCACATCTCACCCGGAGGGCAATCATGCGCCTTCTCATTTTGGGTTGGGCACAAGAGGGTAACATTAACTGGTATCAAATAGTCCTCCCTCAACTTACTAAGTAGGCTCGGGTTAATGGTGGATATCACATCTTTTACGTCTTTAAGAGGTGCCATAAAATATATTTGTGCAATGAAAAGGTGCCATAAAATATATTTGTGCAATGAAAAATTTCTGGACCAAGAAAGGAGAGGGAAACAAGTTACAGAATAAAACTGGTGATTGACGGGGAGCAGACAAAACAGAAATTTTAGTGAGCCAAAGAGGAGTTGTAGAAGGATATAGGCTATACTGATGTGAAAATGATATATATAGAGAGAAAATTAGTACCGTTGGGCTCATGACCATTGCCCACTAGCCGTTGCCTAATTTATATCTATTACTACTCCATCATTTAACTTTGAAAAAGGGTAAGACAATTCATTACCGGTGTGGCAATCAGCCTTCGGGACATATGTCCCTGTTGTGAAGAAACCACTTGGGGACGCACCACTCTAACAATCAACTTACGGGCGTGTGCTAGACACACTCCCAACCTTTTCCAACCGTATCAACTGTTCCACCCTTTAAATTTCAGTCTTCTATCTCTTTTTCAATTAATCCGTCACCACCTACCTATCACTTTTTTTTTCTCTCTCCCTTTGCCAATTGGTCTGACGCAAATAAATAAAACTCACCCAGTTATTCAAGAAGCCATCTAGGTTGGAGGGTAAACAGGTGGTGGGGCGCTTGTGGAGTACACACCCGCTAGATCAACCTTGTAGGGGCGACACGCCCCCGCACTAAAATTCATTTTTTTCTACTTTGTTTCCTTACTCAATCGCACTTTCTGACTGACAATCTACATATGTATAGATATATTGTCTATAAGGAGGGATAAAAGGTCAAACCGTGCCCCACTCACTTTCTCTCTTACAAACACATGATATATATACTACGTAAAAAGTTTGTATGTCTGGGTGGAATGTTTAGGAGACTATCTATATATATAAAAGGGTAAATATTACTGACACCCCCTCAAAGATACCCTCATTCTACATAGACCCTCTTGATATTCACTATTCCTAATCGGACCCCCTCAAAATTGAATTTTGTCCCACAAAGACCCCTTCGTCTCCACGCCGTTAAACTGTGTCGTTAACCACCATGTGAATTGTCTATTTTGCCCTCAAAATGATATAAAATGACATTCATATCCTTCTTCTTCTTCAATTTGGGCATCTCAAAACTCTAACCCTAATTTATATACATAGAGAGATTGAAAGTGAAAAATTGGGAGAGAGATTGAAGATAGGGATTGTATATATTGCAATCCCTATCTTCAATCTCATATATATATATATATATATGCTGCTATATATACTCATATACCCGTATATATACCCATGTATATATATAGCTGCTATATATATATACCCGTATATATATGTGTGTGTATATATATATATATGTATAGATCTATATATATATGTGTGTGTATATATGTATATATATGTGTGCGTCTGTGTGCAGGGAGGGGTGTGTGTGTGTGTGTGAGAGAGAGAGAGAGAGAATTAAAAAAAATTTAAATGTTTTTTTAATTTTATATTTATTTTCAAATTTAGTATTTTTTTTTAAAAATTTAATATATATATTTTGAATTTTATATTTATTTTCAAATTTTGTAATTTTTTTATGTTTTTTTTTTAATTTTATAATTATTTTCGAAATTTAATATATATTTTTAAATTTTTATGTTTTTTGCGATTTTTATATTTATTTTCGAAATTTAATATGTTTTTTTGAAAAAAAAATAATTTCGAAATTTATATATATATTTAATATTATATTTATTTTCGAATTTATAATATTTTTCAAATTTTAAAATATATTTTTTCAAATTTTATATACATTTTGAAAATTTAATACAATTTTTTTTGAATTTTAAATATTTCTTTCAAATTTTATATATTATTTTTGAACTTTATAATTTAGGTATGTTTATTGAAATTTAAATATTTTTTTGAAACTATATATTTTTCCCCTTTATATATATATATTTCTAAATTTTTATATATTTTCAGATTTTAATATAATTTTTCAAAATTTTATATTTTTTTTGCATTTTCAGATTTTATATAATTGTTTTGAATTTTAAATATTTCTTTCAAATTTTATATATTATTTTTGAATTTTATAATTTATATATTTTTTCAAATTTTATATATATTTTTTCTAATATATATATATATATATTTTCGTAATATATATATATATATATATATATATATTTGGCATATGGGTAATTTCATACTTTATATATTACCCTAATGTAATAAGTGAAACCTTAGGGGGTGCTACTGTAATTTACTCTTTTTTTAAATATATATCGAAGGGCAAATTAGTAATTTCACAATAAAATGTCAATAAACCTAACGCCGTCTGTCAGAGGGGTCCGTGTGGAAATACTCAATATCAAGGTGGTCTGTGTGAAATTAGGATCTCTTTGAGGAAGTGTCGGTGGAAATAACCCTATATAAAATATATTAAGCAATATCCCAAAAGTCAATATATCTTTTTCTTTCAATTATCCCCCACACACGCACAATGGTGGAAAGTTACTTAAGTGACTTATATAATTACTATTAAACATCAATACTTTCTTTAATTATTAGAGAAACCATTTCCCTTTTACTCATCCCACCACATTTATATGTACACTTACATATGTAGTATAAATGAAGTGGGTGCCCCATTATATATTTTTATTTTTTAAATAGTAAGAAACTCATACACCACACACCCATAATGCCTCCTAAGAGACTCGAATCCCTCACGTCCCCAATTGGGGGGTGAGGTTATACCATTGCACCAAAGATGCGTTGTGCGTTGGTATGGGTGCCCGAAGATGTTTGACATCTATTTCAGGACGGATTTTCTTAAATGGGCCACTACGAATGGTTCAGAAGACTTGGGGTCCACGGATTCAGTGGGACCCTTTGAAATGGGTGTTCCCGAATTCGTTGACGAACCCGGAAGATCGGTGTTTTGAGGAACTGTTCTTGGGTCCCCTTGACGGGTAGAAGGAGCGTTGTCACTACTGATAGGATCGGTGCCAGTAGTAGAAGACAGAACGACCTTCTATACTGACCGGGTGTCATCGCTGTCAGACATAGTGCCAAGAAAGGTAGAAGAGACAGAAGGGGGGGGGGGGCGCAGAGGTGAAAATTAAAGGAAAAAGAGAAGAAGAGACCGTCCGACTTCCTCAGATGATAGCGAATAAGCAGGAAAAACTTCGAGTAGAAGCAGACTTCGGTTCTGATGGTGGACCTTAATTGACCGACGGAAGAGAGTGCAAAAGTGAAGTAAAAATGGGTTCCAGAAGTAGAAATTGGGAGAGATATACAGGAGCAAAAAGTTGCAAATGAGGTGAATGGAGAAATGAAGTAGCTTGAGGTGGGTTTTTATAGAAAGAGAAAGGCATGCCAAAGGATGCACAAAGCCCGAAGGTTACATAACTCACGAGGAGCCGTCATGGTGCGAGGATTGAGAAAGTAATGGCCTCTTAATTTGAAATGCCATTAAATGCCTAATGATAACATGACAACTCATTGCTTTCATTTCCCATAAAAGATATTAATATATATACATATGTATGGACAATTTTCGGTCATGGGGTTTAAAGAGAATCATAAAGCCCATAACCTCAGGGGCCAGTGTAATAGTCAAAATAATACATGGTCCAATTAAGATGGGTCACAAGACTGATGGGTCGATGACGGATGGGCCGAAGAAAGAAAATGCCCCATAGAATTCTCTAGAAGATGAGTGATCCATAAGTCAGGGAGTTGTCCTACTTATAGAAAAGAGAGTCCAAAAAAGAATTAAGTTGATCAAATCTCATGATTTAAGGGATTGATAAACTTGGGTAAATGGGCTTCACCCATTTACCGAAATTGTGTATAAATACATGGCCAAAGATTGAATGAAGGATCCAATTTTTTTAACCCAATTATTATTGTGTATTTTTTTGCATCTACAAGATTACATTTTATTTAAAACAATATGAGTAAATTTCAATGCAAATATCAAAAAAGAAAAGGTTTTGTTCGTTAAACTCGACAAGCGAATTCGGGAATGAGAGAGCAACTGATAAGTATTACTTGTTCGACACGGTGGAGATAAGGGTCACCAACTGACTACCAGAGTGGACTCCTATCAGGACTCTACCTAGAAGCTACAATCCTAATTAGGATAACTCCTACAGGTCACAACCTTAACAAGATAACTACAAGGAATTGCAATCCTATTAACACCACCGCATTAAAGTCCCTTTAAAATATAGGGTCGGGGTCAACCTAAAGGGGTACGCCACAATTACACTCTCCATTATTGCTACTCTATTTCCTTTCCCCGACATTCAAAGTACTAACTTGATCGTCGGAGCATTTTCGGCCGGTACCACACCGGTACCACTCCCGGTTACAGTTTGCTCTTTTTGACAGGAATGACACCATTTTCAGCCCGACCATTCTACGTATCAGCATTAACATTAAAATTGCATTAAATCTTCTAAAATTAATATCTCATAAATCGTTTATCCAAAAAATACAAATAATATATGAACGAAAATTTTATGGAATGAGGATCTCGGTAATATAATTTTTTTGCAACAAAATTCAGCAATGAGTGAGAAACTTCCAAAATACGAATTAATTTTAAAAACTAAAATACTTGAGTTTTGCATATAAAAAATTCATTATCATTAATATAAATATGCAACTCTCAAAATATTACCCAATAATAATATAAATATGCAGCTCCCATTAATTTTGTGTAGTAGGAAATTTTTTTTATGTAAAACTCAGTATTTTAGTTTTTAAATTAAAATACTATTTCTGGAACAAATTCGTATTTCGGATATTTTTTTTTTATCTCATTATTGAATTTTGTTGCATAAAAATGATATTACTGAGATCATCGTTCCATAAGCTTTTCGTGCATATATTATTTGCATTTTTTGGATAAACAATTTATGAGATATGAATTTTAGAAGGTTTAATGCAATTTTAATGTTAAATTTTGAATTTGTATAATGGATTCAGTGCCAAAATGGGAATAAAACCACCCAATTCATAATGAAGGGGGGAGATTGATCAAATTGAAAAGTATAAGGGGTTTGTTGATAGAGCAGGAGGGTATTTGATTCTTTTTGAAAATTGTAGGGGGGGTTTATGATAATAGCCCATTAATTTTTATAATTGGGATGTGAAAAGCAATAGGGACTACAACACAATTGGGATGAGACCAATGTTCGCAGTTGCGGTATCAGTTGTGGTTTCGGTGTATCGGACTCGGATCAGTATCAGAGTTACGTAACGGACTCGGTTATCGAAATCGTAAATTTTTCTAAAAACTTAAACATGATTACAAAAATGCACGGATATGTTACGTTCAATACCATAATTAATTAAACATAATATTTTGACTAATTTTGATAACTTTTATTTTATTTTAAGATAATTACATACAAAAAATAATTTATTAATTAATTATATGGAGTTATTATTATCCCAAATCTAATAGGGTTAAGTACATAAAATACCTCTGTAGTATAAATACGGTGCGAATAACACCCTATACTTTGAAAATGTGTGTACTGACATCAACACTTTTGGAAAACGTGCGAACACCCCTTGCAAGTTTGGAAAACATGCGAACACCCCCTGTAAATTTCGAAAACGTGCGAATATCCCCTGCAAGTTTCGAAAACGTGCGAGAACCCCATTTCTTTGACTTTTATACTCTTTTAAATACCCATTTTACCCTTACCCTTATTCTTCAAAATATATATATAAATTTTGAAACATAAATTTCAAAGCCAATATATAAAATTCAAATTCGAAATTTATATATATAAAATTCGAAACCAATATATATATATAAAATAAAATTTTAAAAATTTATATATATAAAATTCGAAACCAATATATATATATATATAATAAAATTTTCAAAATTTATATATATAAAATTCGAAACCAATATATATATATATATATATATAAAATAAAATTTTCGAAATTTATATATATAAATTTTGAAATATATATATAATTCATAAAAATATATATAAATTTTGAGAAATAAATATTAAATTTCAAAAAATATATATATAATTTGAAATATATATATAATTCGAAACAAATATATAAAATTCGAAAAAAAATATAAAATTCAAATAGTTGTGTAAATAGAAGTATAAAAAACACAAGTGATCAAAGTACAATACACCAAAACAAAATTTAAAGTCAAAGAAAGTAGAAAATAGGAGTATATTTTCCCCGAATTTTATATATATTTTTCCAAAATTTATATATGTTTTCGAATTCTATATTTTATTTTCGAAATTTAATATTTTCCCCGAATTTTATATATATTTTTTCCGAAATTTATATATGTTTTCGAATTCTATATATTTGTTTTCGAAATTTAATATATTTTTTTCGAATTTAATATTTTTCCCAAATTTTATATATTATTTTCAAAATTTATATATGTTTTCGAAATTTATAAATATTTTTTGAATTTATATATGTTTTTTCCAATTTTATATAATTTTTTTAATTTTATTTTTTTCTTTTCAAAATTTATATTTTTTTGAAATTTAATATATATATTTTTGAATTATATATATATTGTTTCAAATTTTATTTATATTTTTCGTATTATATATATATATTTTTTTGAAATTTATATATGTTTTCGAAATTTATATATATTTTTGAATTTTATATTTTTTTCTTTCGAATTTTATATATTTGTTTCAAATTTTATATATTTTTTTTCATATTTTATATGTTTTTTAGGAATTTATATATATTTCAAAAAATATATATATTTTCTATTTTTTTGAAATGTATATACTAAAGGCATATATGTCATTTTACACTAATGAAGTCAATTCGCACATATTTGAAAGATTTGGAGCCAATTCAAACCATAGAGAATTATACGCACTATATTTATACTATAGGTTTAACGCTACAGACCTAATCTAATATTGGGCTAGAATTAGGTTCAATCTTGAACTATTTCGCACACAATTTCAAATGGTAGAGCATTCTAGAATATCCATTCCTCCAAATCACTTATCCCATCAATCATGGTCCTCTCATCCCCAAACTCCACCCTATCCACCATCCATATGTCACTGAATTATTTACCCACCTATTATCCCCAAACCATCTGGACCGTCCATCTATCACTCTTTTAATTCCCCATTTAATCCTAAACTAACCTCTCTCTCATCACTATCTTCTTCCCCCATTCTCTCTCGCTTTGACTCACTTTCTCACTTATACAAACACTTATTATATACACACATAATTCACACACACACAATTTCAAGTTGACTTAAAACACGGTACTAATCTTGAAATGGTTACTTCAGGTTTTTTTTTTTTCCTTAAACACCAAGTTTGACCGGTTCAGTATCTTTTTCGGCCGGTTCAGAGCAGTGTCGGCCGGTTCGGTGAAAGTAACAACCGGTTCCCTCCGAATCGACTGGATCGGTTGTGAATATAGATATATCGCTATGTAACGGTATCGCCTAGGCCGACCGGTTCGGCAAATCATGGGTGAGACCTTAAAAACTCGGCAAACCGATTACATCATGGAGCGTGTTCGTAGTTTCCTTCTTCATTCTACCCTCCTTATATCCCCCAAAATATATCTCAGCCCTGACAAGAAATAACAGGGGGTGCAAGCCTTGTAAACACACGAGTATATGAGTGGTAAACAATTGTGATGGTTGATTTCTGATTTGATTTGAAAATAATTTTCCTCCAAGTATTAGTTGACATTTTGAGATATCAAAATTTTCAGAAACAAATTGAGATATCTTTAATGTTTAAATAATTTTCGGTTTGATGGGTATATATTGTGTTCATAATGTGATAAGTATTGAAAGCACATGAGTCCAATTAAAAAGTAAAAACATGATAGGTAGTTATTAAAGAGCACAAGTGAAGATTGAGATAGATATTGGACCACGCTATAATGGGTCGCATACATAGCGAGTTAACCCAAAATTTTAAGCTAATAGGTAAGGCTAACCTTCACCTATATATACACTCAATCAATTTTTCATCAAGCTTACATGACAAGCCCACCTATATAAATTTATACACACACACATATATATATATATATATATATATATATATATATATATATATATATGTAAATCAATCATTCATTAGTTAATATATATAGGAGGTTCTTCACACATCAGAAGATCATAATCAAAGGCCTTTTTGGCCAAGCTATTTATACTTCACATCGCTTAGAGAGTCATATAGGAAATCTTCCACAATGATGGTCACCTGATTTGATAATCCAGTTTTAAGTTATAACACACACATATACAATTCATCTATATCACCACTAATAAATTTCACTTGCTTAAAGAAACAGAGGATCGAGAATTCGAGGTGCATTCCCTGTTTAGGCGTTTCTTTCTGTATCTCCATGCCACTTGAATACGTGCAGCTGCAGAGCCTCGCCAGTAGGGTGATTCATACCTGCCATGAAGCACATAATACCTCATTATATATATACATATTTATGGTACAATACTTTACTTCCAGACATAAGTGACCAAAAGTTGATGCAGTTCCATACATTTGGGCTTTGCGTGCAAGTTCAATAATTCTACAATTCTTATACGGTTTTACATAATATTTGTGGCAGTGCCTTGAATGAATATTAAACTTATATACCTCAAGTAATGTTGTTTGATTTATTGATTTCAAGGTAAGCCAAAAGTTCAAAAACTTCAGCACCAACAAATACCTGTCAAGTTAATTGATGATCTTTGACAATAACTTCTAAGCGAATGATATAATCAGAGTTCGACATGTTTTCAAGCCCATTCTATTAATCCATCTCCAGTGCCTTTTTCATCTCTTCCTACTTTTTCACAAAGAGCTAGAGGAACATGTAAATTGAAGATTTTCAACATGCTTTGCAATGTCTTTATCATATTAGAGATTTATAGCAATCCTCACTCTTTGCAGGCTTTTCAATGGGATTTTACCACAGATTAAAGAATCCAGTGCGGACTTCATTTTTTTCATTTAATCATTGACAACCACAAGCAATTGCCTCATCGATTTAAGAAGTTTTACTGAGCTTGAATTGAGATTTGAGTGTAGAGTAATAACCTCATAGCTCCTTGAACATGCGGATTCCTCAAGAATCTTGTAAAAAGACTCGTCACATCTTCAAGGTCCCCAGCTTGGAGGGTAAATGCTTCTACATTTGTTAAGCATCTTACCATCCTATTGCTAAGCAATTTGTGTCTTGGAATCCTTATGTTTCTCTCATCTGCAAAGAAAAATTTCAAAAATGTCACTGGCACGCAAACACACTAATCCTTACCACTCAGCCCTTCCTCTATGAAAAGAAAATCGCAAGTAAATAAAATGATGAAGAATGACACCACCTATATATTTCACAATTTTGGTTGCAAGGAAAGGGAATAAATCAAACTGAAGTCTTTAATCAAGGCTAGCTGTGCCATGAAAAAAATAATGTTATCGGAGTCCGACTGGGTGTACAAGACAAAGATGAATCCTTTCGATTGCATCAAAAAGTATTAAGCATGTTGCTAAAGTAAAACCGAAGAAAATTACAAAGAGGGTATTAGCTCCAGCTCTGGAATTGATACCATTTCCTTAAATATTTCCTTGCTGCCACAAATATCTGGAGATTGTTTCAGAAGGGTGTCAAATACGAACTTCTGTTCGGAATTGAACAAAAGGGTGTTGGAAATCTTGTCCTTTCCACCCTGTTCAGAGCATACGTTGGGAATTTGATGAGTTCACAACTAGTAGACCGGTTATCATGTTTACACCAAGCATATTGAGCACGCTCAGTGTTAAACCATTTTCAATGCCATTATGTGGCTGCCAAAAGATTCTGAGATCCTTCAACAAAAATAAATCTTGTTGATGGAAAGTAAGAAATTATGGTTATTAGAGGATTGCTGAAAGTTTTAATTAAAATTCATGGAAAGTTGAAGAGTTTTTGGAGAAACTAAACCAACTAGTAATGAGAAGACTGTAAAATATTATATTTGTTGCCAAATCTAGATCATGCTAAATCAAAATTATCTTGTAACTTTGTATTTAAGATTCAAAGGTTCTTCTATAGATCCCTTAGGTGCCTTACATGTCATCAAATCCATTTCTTGCTGAGTAGTCTAAAAAACGTGGAGTGAAATCTCTAGAAGTAAAGTTCGATTCTCATTCGTAGAGTGCTTCCAACAGGTGACTCAGTGACATAACCTAATAAGCTGAAGGGAATGAGGATAGCATAAACCTGAATGTGATGGAATATAAATGTAAATAAGATGTTTTTGGTGTTAATCCAAACCCTGCCACCAAAAGAGGGAGAACTGCTATACAGTTAAGTGGAGAATAAGCAGAGTTAGATATGTCTTTCTTTCTCTCTCGCGCACACAGGCGCACATACAAACACTCACACACACAACCACACACACACCCACACACACACAGAGGGAGAGAGGGAGAGAGAGATCAGAATAAGAAGGCAGGCTGCTAGAAGAACACTTTCCTATCTGAAAGAAGGGAAGGACACTGTTGTAATAGTAATTGGAATATGGGCAAGTGATTTTTTCCCCCAAATCCGAGGGGACAGCCTAAAAAGAAAAATTAATCAATGCAGGGGGAGTCTATCATGGATCACTTTCAGATTAGAAATTTTGTTCTGTATCTAGTATACATACGCTAGGCACAAACGTAAAACCCATCCCCTCTGTAGGAAGGAGTTTTTCCACTAAGAAAATTCCTAAGGAAGAGAACAAAAAATTATAATTTGATGGGATGTGTTAAGCCTACACAATATGTAGACTTGAATTCAGAAAAATACACACCCCCCTATGTATATGTATGTATATATATATATAGAGAGAGAGGGAGAGTCAGCTCAAAACAAGGAGAACAAATAATGGGGAGGAACGAATTCTGGATTTTGTAGATAAGTTGAAGTTCTTTTGATACAAATAGAAAAATATAAATAGTTAGTTAGGACGAATGACAGCAAGAGGGACCTAATGAAATTCAAGAATCACCACTTCCTACCTTTATTCACAGAAGAGTACTCAAGGCACCATATAAGAAGCTCTTCTCCACAAACATCTCCCTCAAACAAGGGAATGATCCCATCTTCTCCAATACTCTCCATTTTGCCCCGGACAATGAAAACCATCTTCTCAATGAGACCGCCAGGGTACAAAATTTTGCTTCCTTTGATATAGGTTTTTTGTCTTAATCTCTCGCATATGGCATCTAAAATAGGTTCATCCATCATGGCAAAAATTCGGACCTGCAAATTTACAGAATTCCCAAGTCTCAGATACACAGATATTAAGTAAAGGAAACAGATTACACTGTTATGTGTCATTTGGACTAATTATTATATTGCTTCAGCGGCATGTTCTCAAGTGTTGTAAAGTTTGATCGATTAGCACTGAATTGGCAGGTAGTCTGTCCGCAAAACAGAACCCATTAAGGAACATGGAAGCCATCATCCCAAAATGCTGCATGAAACAGTTATGATGATGTGTCTTCCATCCTACCTACCAAAAGTATCCGGAACAGGAAAAGATGAACAAATTCCTAAACCCTTAGATGACCTTTAGCATACATCATACAATATATCCATTTCATGAATAATCAGCATCTTAGAACTGGATAAGTTCTTAGTCTTAAAGTCATGCAGAAACAATATTTACTTACTTATTAAGATGGAGAAGTAGTTTCAACTTAATGTAGTGGAAGTGTGATGTTGACCTTGATGTGTGGTAACATAATAAAGGATAAACTTAGAAATGAACACATTTTGAGATGGTTGAAGTAGCACCAATGGGAGAAAACATGATAGAAAATCAATTAAGATGGTTTGGGCCAATTAGGAAGCATGACATGGTCCACACCTAGGGTACTGCTAGGAAGAGAAGGTTTAGATCTAACACGGTCAGAGAGTACAGAAGGATATGACAACACGTGGTGTGGCCTCGGATATGGCTTTGTACAGAGCGATATCGAAAAAGATATGCGTCTAAAAGTTGGATAAGGGAATGCAGAGACACGTTATGCATTAAAACTATAACATTTTATGTTTTTTCCCCATAAGAATATACTAAATTATCACTCAAATTAAATGGGAACTGATTTTCCCATATATATCTCATAGATTGAAAACCCATATTTGCTACTGAGTATTTTATCTTCGTCAATCATACAAGGGAAGGAACATGGGGTTCAATTTAGGTTTGTGTGCCAGACCTATATCATATACTTATACCTATGATGTGTCTTGGTGACATGGATACATGAAAGAAAAAGGAAGAGTCCATGTAATAAAGCATTTTGAGTGCCATTAAGATTTTAGTCATAAAATACATACCGAATCAATTTGAGGTGTTATTTTGTAGTTTACACATATTGTTAGCAATAAAATATAACAGTGGATCCAATCCAACTACGGGTTTGATTCATTCATTAGGTTTCTTTATCCATTGCAGGTTTCCTATGACATGGCATTAGAGCCATAATCCCAGATAGCAAGTCCTTATCCTCTTCTTTCATTTTTTCTGTTCTCCTTGTTCTCCGATTAAATAGGGAAACTATAAAACTGTTGTTGGAATTGAATAACTTAATCAGAGGACAACTAGTTAGCCCTGTATACATGGGTGCTTGGGGTTTGGGGTTTGAGTACAAGAGATCACTAGAAACAGCTGGAAAGAGAATGAGAGAGAAATCTAGGGATTGGCGATTTTTTTTAAACTCGTAATCTCCTGTTTTCCCGTTTCAAGTCTATGCACTTAAGTATTTGACTTGTGTGGTGCTTCTTAGTCATGTTTCATGACTGTTTCTTGGTTTGCAACTATTATTGTAGCAATATATTTCTATGGAGTTATGAATTCACACGAACAATTGTGATTTATGCTTATTGATACGTATTGGTGATTCATCAAGCACTTGAAATAAGAGTATGTATGCTTATTGATATATATTTGTGATTCATCATGCACTTGAAATAAGAGCAAGTATAATTATCAGGTGAAAGGAATTGAAACTGAGACGGGTGGTTTGTGGAATTGTTTAAATGATTTACATGGAAAGTCTTACAGGTTCTGATATTGGACAACTGATGATACTGAATGAACCTTCGTATGTTGAAACTGGTAAGGAAGTTTTGTTGACCCAAGCCACTCTATATGGAGTCGGATGTGGTTCTGGCTTCAGTTTCAAGTGCTAGGAGTCAGCAATCTATTAGACATAGATTGTTTCAAGTCTAGGGTATGACCCTGGTGGGAGCTCCTAAAGGTCGAAAAGGTATTCTGGATTTGTTGCATTGAGTAGTTTAGTATAAGATATATTGGCAAGTTCATTCCAAAATGCTTTGTGTCATGTTTTTGTTTTTCTACTAGATGTTCAGATCAAAGTAAAGTAAATAGACTAAAGCTACCGGAACTTAGGACATGGTATGCATGTGTGAGAACACTAAAAGCTATTTCAGAAATGTTCTTGTATTTCTGTAAGCAATTCAGAATGCAAAAATTTAGTTGAAGTTAATTTTCAATGGTCTATAAAAAACTTGACAGTGAATATAATGATGGTATTTTGTGTACCAACAGGAAATGGACATATATGAGTGTCTTATCTAGGAAAACTATATTCAGCCTAGAGAATCTGAAGCCTAAAGGACAAGAAAGCACATCGTCAATTGATTCCAATCAATAAACATGAAGTATGCACAAGTAGTACTATGATAATTAAAAGGGTTGAAACTCACTTTCTTGACAAATTTGAAAAGATGCCGCCGTATTTCTCTCTGAAGGTCTTCTGGCAAATTCACTAACAACATCTCTTCATTTACGCCTCTGGTGGCAGACCAATTGTAACGTTCTGATTCACGAACCTGCCTGCATTACAGAAAGATTGTAGAAGTTCGTTTCTCAATCAGCATTATGATTATTAATTAAGGGATATTCAACAACAGTAATGCACGTTGATGAGAAGGAAAATTACAGTATCCCAGAAAAACACAAAAGATTGATGTAAATTCTAACATCAATAATCAATCAACAAACATCTGAGTAGAATTAAAAATAAGATGGCAGGATAGAATTCACGGATACAATTTCTCAAAGCTATAGCTTGAACAAAGAAGTTATAGAGCGAAGTGTGACGAATCTTGTCTCACATCGGATCCTGATGGGGAAGGTCTTGGGTGTTAGCCCCACCTAACAACTTAAGCTTTTGGGTCAGATAGTGAAGCACCCAGCCCGTGACAAGTGGTATCAGAGCGGGCCCAAACCTTGATCCGTTGTCACACCAAACGCCCACACTGAGGTGTCCCGGTCAGACCGGTCCCCTGCCATTAGGGTGGACGGGTAGGCAGGGTGGGCCAACCGCAACGAGGGTGTTGCGGGTTTGGGTGGAGGAGAATGTGACAAATCTTGTCCCACATTGGATCCGGATTGGAGAAGTCTTAGGTATAAATGGACTGGATGTTAGCTGCACCTAACAATTTAAGCTTTTCGGATAGCGAAGCACCCAACCCATGACATAAGGGTGAAAAATTATAAAAACTATACATCCAATTTGGCAAATTAGAATTTCCTGCTCAAAAACTATGTAACGAGTTTCAAAATCATGAGTAGTTTGTTAAAAACAATGAAAGAAGATGGTGATAAAGTTCAGCGAAGAACACACTGCAAATCTTGCAAGACTTGATCACATATAGAGGTTAAAAATAAACGAGAATGTAGAGACCTTGTTTGACCCAGCTTTGATGTTTTAAAATTTTCAAAATTATGTTCTAAACTTGTTTTTCACAAAAGTAGAAGCCTTCTCACTAATTTTCAAAAGTTGGAGACTTTTAGAAAATAGTGAGCTTCAATTAACAATCAATGGAATTCTAGAATGAATCAAACAAAGAATAAATCGATTGAGATGTTCCTAAGATTTATGCATTTAATTAATTATTTAAAAGCTAGTACCCTTCAATCTATGGTTCTACAGTTAGCACTAGTCTAGGTCGTCTCAGTTGAAGGTTCAAACGATCAAATCTGGTGGTAACATATTCTGAAAAATCTCTCAAATGAAACTCCTACAAGGATTCTGCTTCCGATGTACATGGATCTCTTACATTGGCCATAGAGATGGGGTAATAGTCAGTTCACATCATCAACTGAGTCTGACCTGGATCTATAGAGACCATATGTTGTCACGTTCTGAATCTAAAGACTCGGTCTATGAGGAAAGAAAGTGAATAGAGACCGGCTCCAAAAACACACTCAAAATACCAGAAGTCCTTAATGGCCAAAAGTAACACAACTGTATAATCAACTTTGTGCAGAAAGGATTAAGTTAATTATTGACTTGGTTTATAGAAACTACTAAACAATTTAAGACAACACGTTCACCAAGTAGCTAGTAAATCTGAAGCTATATACTACGGACGATTTGAGGCCAAAAGCAATCTATCCCGTGCAGTAAATTCTCAACTATACTCTCTCTACTATCTGCATTATCACTTATATGTGTACCTAATATATATTCATGTGGGGGATTGCTGGAAACTCAAGTCTTATCAAACGTACTTTCGGTAAGAATTAAAGCGGGCCCAATCAAGCTTTTGAGGCGGTCCCTGATGGAATGCATTCCTTGTCAAGAGTATATGAACAGTATATCTACTTGTTCAAAACATATTTCCGGATGAATGAGAGGTATTGGAGCCAAAGTGAAGCATTTGATCATGGTTTAAAGGGGTTAATGTAAGTTTGTCCCCATAGGAAGATGGAGAAAAACTTTGCACATCTATGTCAAGAATACGGGTTTGGAACCTGGGTTACCCAAGTTTCGTAGATGGGGAGGACCTAGCAAGGTTGGGTTCAAACCCATCAGAACACTCATGCGTCAGACCCGCCCTCCCCAACCTGGCTCAACTAAGCCCATCGTTCCAGGCCTAGGTTCTTCAAACAACTGTTCTCTTTGTTAAAAAGATTTACATATTTAGACATGGTCTTATTGGGCTTCAGCCTACTAGATAGTGAGTGGCTTATTCAGAATGTTATAGATCTTCCAAAATTTATCTTGAATAGATGTAAAATATTAAATCATGGATAATGTGAATGGCCCCCCAAATCGGTGCAAGGCGGTTAGGTCGGTTCGATGGCAATGCAGCAGTTAGGCTGCACACAATACCTGTTGGAGTCGAATGAGTACACCTTTTGATAATTGGGACCAACTGCCCGAAAAGGAAGCTATTTGCCCAAAAATACCCCCTTTTAGCTGCATTCCAATTTGCACTTTCTGTTTTCCTCTTCCTTCAAAATTTTGTTTCTCTTCTTTCTTCTCTGCATACATGAGTCCATTTTCTATGGGTTTGAATATCAAGCACGGTTTAATTCTGAGTCCTCTTAAGTTAAAATATAAGGATTCACTTAAGTCTGAGAGTCCCAAGCTTCATTTTGTGTCGTAGGGGGGTCAGAGACAATATAACACAATGGTGGTCCACTACCTACTTTGGTTTGAAATGGTGCTACAAAAGGAACAAAAAATCGGTAGATCATGGGAGACAAATGCTGTAGAGACTGTCGAGCACCTGGCGGGTGTAATTTGCCTCAAGGACAGGGAATAAATTCTACCAGTTCTTCATTAATTGTTTTACTTCTATTATTCTGAAATGAAATATTGCCATAATAAAAATTCTTAAGTAGTAACATATAAGGACTATATTTTTACTAACACGATTCATGCACAAAACCATATCCATTGGTATCAGAAGATTCAGAACAGGTTGCTTAGTTGGTCATGAAAGATCTTAAGGAAGCAATTTCATATCTAGACCAATAGTGTTTGATGGAACAAAAATCTCTTTAAAACTGTAGAACTTGGCTACAAATTACCAACTACTGAGAATGGAATTCTCCAAGCAATTTCTGATTTAATAAAGTTGAACTAGTAGATGTGTACGATTGCTGAGAACTCAAATTGGTTTGGTAGGATGAAACACAGTATTGCAAAGGGTGCATGGGTGATTTTTGAATAAGTATATGATGGAACTTAAATTAAAAAAAAATATCCAGACTGCAAAGGTTGATCACTAAATTTAAAAAATCTTAGGATGAAAGATGGCGAAACATTTCATGAACTCAACAGTCTGAGATAATCACATTCTTATATTTAGGTCACTTCCGGACATGAGCTCACAATTCTCCAACTAAGAAAGGCAGATATATGAATGAAATTAAGGTGGTTGACTTAGTAGGATCACAGCATACATAAGCTCACAATTGTCCAACTAAGAAAGGTAAAAGTCTTGTACTAAAAGCTATTAAAGAGGAAACTAACGATGATTCTAGTAAGTGATTTTGATTACCTAAAGGATATATCGATTAGTAGAAGGAAATTTCTGGAGGCATACCCCCACATTACAGGACAACCGAAAAGATCAAACAGAGTAATACCACTTCCAGTACATCACATGTCTGAAAGCAGCAAATTCTTTTTACTTGCTAGGAAGTTTAAAAGGTGTTTAAAAGTATATACAGCAAGAAAGGCAAGTCTTCAAAGATAATTAAACTTTAGCTGGAATTGTGTCCAAAAGTGTTTCACTTTCTTGGAGAATGTCCTAAGAAACCAAAAGATCATTTAAAAGATAAAACGAAGAAGAAAGCTAAAGGTAGGGAAATAGAAGTAAAAATTTCAGATATCTTTCGAATATGTAAGATGGTTTCATAGAATAAGAGTGTTTAACATAAACAATTACTTGTTATTGATGGAATACTGTAACAAAATAGAATATAACAAGCGACTTATACCTACAACAATGACATAAACATGAACTGTTGGATATGCTTGTTAGGCGCATAACAACCACATTGTTTTGGAGAAATACATTGTATCTATGTTTAAGTTTTCTTATGTCTAGCATGGATATTTCAAGCATTTTTTAATAGTCCATGTAACACAGTATTGTATATGAAGAAAGCATATAAAGGAAAAAACTGGGAGAAAAAGAATGGATGAGAGAGAGAAAGATAGAGAGAGAGAGAAAGAGAAAGAGAGCAGTACCTTCTTAGTTCTTCTGGCAAGCGCCGATGGCTCATCCACTGCTCAACATCACGGCGTCTTAGTGACCGTTCCAGCCTCCTGAAAAGAGTAATAATTGATAAGAATTTTTAATTTCCTTATGCCTTGCCCTAATTCAAGCCACCTGAAGCATTGGAAGGACGAGCTGTAGGCAAGGTTGTCACTATTTGGATTCGTTTATTACAGACATAATTTATTCACTAGAACAAATCCATAAAATTCACAAGGTTTCTTTTCTTACGGACACTAAACTAATGGAGATAATATGCCTGCCAGATATAGTAGGATTCACTATCAAGTTGCAATATGCTGTTGCTTAGAGCTAAATAACCTGATTTTTGTAGGACTGGTATAAAATATATATGTATTGCCTACCAAACGATGACCGTGTTGGGGAAACTAAAAGGATTGCTAGTTTTTACTCAAAGGAAAAGAAAACCTAGAAATTAGATAGACATTTTTATTCATCCATCCCATATTTCTGTCTTTTTTTCCATTTTCAAATGTCCCATTACAAAAATGGATGTACTTTTTGTAACATAGCGACGCTACCATTTTCAAACTTCACCACCATAAAAAGTTGGCACCACTATATAATACTACTACTAACCCTTTTAAACACAGAAAAATGTGCAAATTTATTAATTATCACTAGAATAAAATATAGTAAAACTCCACTACCATTTAAAGTTGGCTTCTCCAAACAGGCCATGAATTTTGGAATAGAGGGAGTACAGAGAAAGCATAGAAAACAGAATATAGATTATTTTGCTTATTTCTATTTATTAGGCCATAATTAAGAGTGAAACATGAAATATGTCGCTTTTAAATTACCTACCATCTGTTTTTAAGCTTTGCACACTAATGTTGTGGTAATTAAATGGAACATATCACTCCCATTTGAAAAATAGGGCTGTTTCGCCTATCCCCAGGGTAATATGGTTGGAAGTAAGGCAAGCCAAAGTTGACTGAACAACATCCGGAAATCTCTCCTCCCACTCCCCCGAAATCAGAAATCTGTCCAGCCGTGAAAGAGTAGGAGAATCCCTTCGCTAGAGCGAGTGATGCCTGATCCTACTAAAGGAAGATCATGCAGGTGAAGCCCATTAACAAACAAAGAAAACTCCTGCATAGAGTCCACCTCTCTCCAGTAGAGCTGACTGCAGGGGAACAAACAACATTAAAATCACCCCCCACACACCAAGGAAAAGACCAACGATCCCTACTAAGTGCAGCTCTTCCCAGAGCAAGTGTCTCACACCATTCTCCACCAACCATAAACACCTGAGAAAACCCAGAGAAATCCATCCTCCTGAAGCACAAAGGACACATAAACTCAGGATCACCCTCTCCACACACCAGAAGCCTCCAAGAATGTCTTATCCCATAGCACAATGATATCACCAGAAGAACCAATAGCATCCAGCACCTCCCATTTAACAAAACGATTCCCCACAAACTCCTTATAACCTTCTCCAATAACAAACCCATTTTGGTTTCCTGCAAGCACTCTATATGAGCATTATATTTCTTCAAAGCAAGTCACACTACCTTCCTTTTGTTCCGGTGATGAAGGCCCCGAACATTCCAAGAAATAATGTGAAGCTTCATAAGGAAACCGTCAAAACTTCCTACGCTTTCTTCCTCCCTCTACCCCTAACAATCAGCCACCTCCCTTCCCTTCCCTTCACCGTAGATTCCAAGATCAACACCCCAAGATGATGATTATCCTCAAAAGAAGCCCCTAGCATAACACAAGTATCCACTATGTTATTCTCACCCAATCATTCACTCATTCCCACCCACTGAACAATAGCAGAAGAGACATTAACCACTAGGCTAACGACTAAATATTTTCCAACACATCATCCTTTGCTCCGAGCCCATCAATAGACGGGGCGCGTCCTGGACTGGATACCTGACATCAAGTCGTGGAAAGTCATCCCCTTCCATATCTTATACCGTTAAACTTCCATATTTATCATCCATCCGAAAGTATTTGGTTATGTTTGTTATGTTCATATTCATCATCGCAAGGACAAAATGGGTCCTAAGGCAATTCGGTATGTCTTCCTTGGTTATTCCGACACTCAAAAAGGGTAAAGATGTTATCATCCTACCACTCGTGGCCGGTTTGTCTCCCTGGTTTTTACAGTATTTGAGTTCGTTTCCTTCTTTTCCACTGCTTAAGATTTCCTACACGAGGGGACTACTACTCTTGTAAAGAATTCCTCTTTTTCCTCGTATAGATAATTCTTCTTTTACTCGTAGATAATTCCTATTCTACATATAGGATTATCATTGTTTCTTCCCATTCGGGGGGATTCTAAGTGAGGAACCTTTCTTACCAACTCCAATGATTTGCAGCAGGGAAAACAACCAATTTTATATACTCGGAAGGCAAAACAAGTCATTGACTTGCTTAGGACAAAAAAGTCTCCTTTAATCCAGGTAATTCCCTAGTAGATACTCCTAATTGATTCTATCCCAGTTTTTTTTTTTTTTTTTTTTTAAAGTTAAGAAACTCGCACACCTATTATACACTCACACACTCACACATGAGTCCTATGAGGCTCGAACTCCAGACCTCTCCCAATCACTAGGTTTTAAACTTGCCAGTGGTGAGAGCTATGTAAGGATCAGAATCGAATCCGCCCTATCATCGATAACCATAATTTCCTTTTTGTGAAAGGCTGGGATAATATAGGGGAAGACTAGACCCCGTAGGATGATAAAGACATGTATGGGTTAAATCAGTCATTGTGTGCTTGGTTTGAGAGATTCAACGCTGTTGTTAAAACAGTAAAAATCTGGGACAGGTGATGGCGGCGCCATTGCCTTCCTCTTTTGGCGGCCATTGGAAGATGAACCTTGAGAAATAGAACACAGAGTCAGGTAAATCCTCCTCTCTTCATTAAGATGCACAAGGACTGCACCACTACTTTAATTGTATATGTTGATAATATTGTGATCATTAGTGATTTATCTAGATGAGATTCGTTGATAGAATCAATTTTTAGGGACATATTTCAAGGTAAAAGACCTCGGATCAAAACTGGGTATGGACAATGTGCAGATCCAAGAGGTGCATTTCTCAAATGCATGTATGTGCTTGTTAGCTGAAACAAGTAGGCTTGGAGCAAAACCTGTTGATGTTCCCATGGAGCCGAATCATAGACTTAATGATGTGCATGGTGACCCATTAGATGATGTCAGAAGTTTCCAAGGATTGGTTGGGAGATTAACTTACCTATCTATCCCGCGCTGAAGATTGTCCACTCTGTTAATGTAATTAGTCAGTTTATGCATGCTCCACGTACACCTCAATTTCATACATCTCATCATGGTCTCCGCCACCTCAAGGGTTCACCTGGTAAGGGGATATTGTTTGGCTGTGATAGCCACTTGCGTGTTGAAGCCTATACAAATGTTGATTGGGCAGGGTCTGTGACAGATCGATGATCTACTTCAAGATATTGTAAACTTCTTGGGGGTAATCTTGTTTCACAACAAAGCAAGAAACAGTCTGTAGTAGTTATATCTACAGACTACGTACTTCTGTTGATTTACAGAACAGGTGGATTTTTTATTTAACTGCAATCAGTCACAACTGGATGGGAATCTTGATTATGTCTAATCAGTTTTCTGGACATGTAGTTTTGCTTCTGAGGTTTGGGCTTGGATTCAGATTTTTTTTCAGGTTGAATATTTCTCAACTCTCTTTATTACAGATGGTTAATTAGTTTGGGATCTCATTCAGAGTTGAGACCAGAAGGAGTAGTATCTTCTGAATGTTCATTACCACTGCTGTGTCCG
This sequence comes from Cornus suecica, assembly GCA_963922005.1. Classification (NCBI taxonomy): domain Eukaryota; kingdom Viridiplantae; phylum Streptophyta; class Magnoliopsida; order Cornales; family Cornaceae; genus Cornus; species Cornus suecica. The sequence continues at coordinate 75,190,423 of OY998238.1, forward strand.
GCTTTATGGAGAGCAAGGAATTAGAGGTTGCATCAAGATCATCACAGTTCTGCTGCTGCTGTTGCGAGATCTGCTGTATGTGAGATTTCATACACTGTTGCAGTTCCTTTAGATAACTGAAATTTCTTGTAATTGGTTTCTAGCTTATTTTTCTTTTCTGTTCTTATTGGAAGTGGACTTATTTCCTTTCCAATTTGATGCACAATAGGGGATGCTTTCACCATAGTCATGTCTTTATAGTTATCTCTTTTGAAACAACACCATTTCAGGGGGAAAACCCCCCATTAATAGTCCTTTTATGAGTATACCTGAATAAATAGTGCATTATCATATTGAAAAGATGTACCTGCGCCCAAGGGCCTGGAGGAAGTTCTGTATATTTCCAATGAGAAGAGCGAAAAGCAAGAGGCCCAATCCAATGATGCCCATGGTGAAAAGGACTTCCCCGACAAAATAACTGGGAACTAGATTTCCAGCGAGTGTACTGATTTGCTTTGCATAATCATGACAAAACGAAAGTGTCATATAACAGTACATACTTCATTTGCTTCATTTTAAGTAGTAAAATATTTGAGTAAAAACTAAATATTAATTATTTTTTGTTAGAAGTGAATTGCAAAATTGTATGTAGAAAAAAAAATCTGAATCAGAAGCAAACTATTCATTGATGTCACATTTTGTTATGCAGCAAATTTAACTAACATACATAGTTCTCAGGAAATGAAAAGTTACAACACATATTTGGCAATTTAATAATGAGTATAATAATAAGCAGATGGGGTCAAATTTGTGCAAATACAACAATGTTGAATTCAATGGCCGCTAGCAGAGTCGTAAAGCTCTTTGAGTACATTCATGTCCAACTGTTTCTAGTTTAATTTGTGAAACCTTTGCCTTGGCAGATTCTCTCTCTCTCTCTCTCTCTCTATATATATATATATCTATCTGTGTGTGTATATATGTGTTAGTGGAGGCATGTGGCCTCTTGGGCCACATGTGTGTAGTAAGCCCAATAGGGTCTCTTCTCTTGTGCAACATAATTTATTATTATAAATTAAGAGTCTCTCTACCTTGAAAGACTACGACTTATTCTAAATAACATGGTATCAGAGCCAGATACCGAAGTTTGAGAAACTCTCTCCTCACAAAACCTTAACCCTAATCCTAATCACCATCCTCCATCCCTAACCCTAACCCAAACAAAACCCTAACCCTAGTTTTTTTTTTTTTTTTTGTAATTCCTCCTGCTATTGTGTGTTTAAGGTTTCAATTCCCAACAGTTCGGTTCATGTCTTGATGGATCATTGAATGAAACGTTATCTTGATATATATAGGGGTGTGTATCCCCCTCTTTGTTGTGATTCTTGGGAAAGTTGTGCGTCCCTCTTTGTTATTGTTTTGCCGGATACTTCCTGCCCTAGTTAATTGTGATTAGGGTAACTCTTCAATATTGAGTGGGCTTGTTGAGCCCAAACCTACGATCTCAGAGATTATTTCATCGAGTTACAAACTTACTGAGCATCGTTTGACTTCTGGAACAGGCAATATTGGTGAGAGTACTGCTTTGACGAGCAATACGCAGACTGGAGGTCGTGGTGGTCACAATTCTGACAACAAGTTTACCTGTTTTCATTGTAGTGTTGTTGGCCATACCCGTGATAGGTGCTGGAAGTTGCATGGGAAACCACGGTCTGCCAATGTTTGTTCTAGTGTAGAATCAACAGTGCAGAATCCTGGATCTTCTATATTAAATGATGCAGAATGTTCTCTCCTGCTAGGAAATCAAGCCCCTGCATCTACCGCTCTAGTTCAGTCAGACCCTTCTACAACATATGTTTCAGCCTCTTCTCGGACATGGATTGTTGATTCTGGTGCTACTGACCATATGACTGGAATAATAGGTATTTTGTGGGATTATTCTCCCACATCCTCTCGTCCAGATGTGCGTGTCGCTAATGGCTCTTATATACCAGTTCGGGGGATTGGGATGGCATCACCCACCTCCAATATCACTTTATCATCTATGTTACATTTACCTGCACTTTCATTAAATTGATTATCTGTTAGTGCCCTTACTAAACAACTGAATTGTCGTGTTGTTTTCTCTGGTGCTTCTTATGAATTTCAGGATCTGTTGACGAACAAGACTATTGATAGGGGTCGTCGCACTTCAGGAAGGCTCTACGTGTTGGATGAAGAACCAACATCCATGGCATTTTCCAGTCTATCCTCTACACCTCTTAATCTTCACTGTCGACTTGGTCATCAAACTCTCTCAAGCCTGAAGCGTTTGTGTCCTGGAGTTCAGTCTTTATCTGAATTATTTTGCGAGTCTTGTCAGTTTGCTAAACACCATAGGGTGTCGTATGTGTCTAGGGTTAATGTGGATTTTGAACTAAACTTTTTATTTCTTAAGTATATCTCAAACATACATAATACACTGCAATATATAGGCAGTAAGGAACATAAATGCAGCAGTAGGAAACATAAATGCAACACCTAACAACTGACCAATAAGTCAGAATACATCAGCTACTGTCCTAATAATCTGCTAAGATGAGTCAGAATACAGCTACCCAAATCTCCACCAGATTTTGCCAACTCATTCCTTGCAATATATACCAGATTTCCACAGTTAATAAACGAGAATGTGCTAATTTCGAGTTAGTCCATTCTAATGTCTGGGGTCCTTGTCCGGTCCAATCCAAGTCTGGTTTTCGGTATTTTGTTACGTTTGTGGATGATTTTTCACAGATGACATGGTTATATTTAATAAAATCTCTTTCCGAAATAATTTATATCTTTTGTGCTTTCTATGCTGAAATCAAGAATCAATTTTCTTTATCTGTTCATACCCTACGTAGTGATAATGCTCATGAGTACTTTTATTCTCCCCTTGTGTCATTTATGACTTAGCATGGTATTATTCACCAGTCCTCATGTCCGGATACCCCCCAACAGAATGGTGTTGCCGAACGAAAGAATAGATATTTGATGGAAGTTGCTCGAGCTCTTATGTTTCATATGCATGTTCCAAATATGTTTTGGGGTAAGTCGGTATTGACAGCTACATATCTAATTAACCGGATGTCATCATTGGTTCTTCAGGGGGAGATTCCTCACTGGGTCTTATTCCCTAAAGACCCTCTTCACCCTCTCCCTCTGCGTGTATTTGGTTGCACCTGTTATGTTCGTGATATTAGGCCTCATGTTACCAAACTAGATTCGAAATCTCTGCGGTGCATCTTTCTTGATTATTCTCATACACAAAAAGGGTATCGGTGCTTTTCACCAGAGTTGGTGCGGTTTATTGTGTCTGCTGATGTAGTTTTCCATGAGTCCTTTCCCTTCTCCTCCTCTGTGTCGTCCGTTGACCCACCTTTGTCTCCATCTCTTGATCACTTTATGGTGTATGACTTGATTCGGGTCACTTCTGTCCCGTCCGCTCCCCCCCTCTAGACATATGTTCGTGGATCGCGTCGGGTGTTTGGTTCTTCTCCCGTAGATGCTCCTGAGCCAGCCCCTGCTACATCTGGTCTCCCGTCTTCAGATCCTCCCACACCTACTTCAGATTCAGACTTGGATGTTCCTATTGCTCTCTAGAAGGGTAAACGTGGTTGTGCCAATTATCCTGTTTCTGCTATTGTTTCTTATGCAGGTGTCTCATAGTCATTGCAGACCTTTATCTTTGCCCTGGATTCTATATCTGTTCCTTGAAATCTTTCTGAGGCTATTTCTTCTCCAACCTGGTTGACTGCTATGAAAAAGGAGATGTATGCTCTTGAGTCTAATCAGACATGGGATTTGGTTCCTTTGCCTTTTAGCAAGAAAAACCTATTGGGTGCAAGTGGGTTTATGCCACTAAGATGAATCCAGATGAGACTGTTTCTCATCTCGAGGCTCGTTTAGTTGCCAAAGGTTATGCTCAGACCTATGGTGTTGATTACACCGATACGTTCTCGCCTGTTGCTAAATTGGCTTCTCTTCGTCTTCTTATTTCTCTTACTGCTACCTCTGATTGGCCATTACATCAGCTGGATGTCAAGAATGCTTTCTTCCATGGTGATCTTCAGGAGGAAGTCTATTTGCAGCAACCTCCCGGGTTTGTTGCTCAAGGGGAGTTTGTGCTTGTTTGTCGTTTGAAAAAATCTCTTTATGGCCTGAAACAGTCTCCACGGGCTTGGTTTGGGCGCTTTAACGAAGTTGTATTGGAATTTGGTCTTCAGAGAGCGGACAAAGATCATTCTGTCTTTTATCGCCATTCCACTACAGGTAACATATTTCTGGTTGTCTATGTGGATGATATTGTCATTACAGGGAGCGATGATACAAGTATTTCTTCGCTGAAAATATTTCTCCAGAGTCAGTTCCAAACTAAAAATCTAGGTCATCTGCGCTATTTCTTGGGTATTAAAGTGGCTAGATGCAAATATGAGATATATCTTTGCCAGCAAAAATATACTCAAGATCTTTTACGGGATACATGAATGATGAATGCTAAACCAAACAATACTCCAATGACTCCAGGGGTCAAGTTATCTATGGAGGATGGTGATGAGTTCCCTGAACCAGATCGGTATCGGCGTCTAGTAGGGAAACTCAATTATCTTGAAGTGACTCATCCAAATATTGTTTTCTTTGTGAGTGTGGTGAGTCAATTCATATCTAATCATCGAACATCACATTGGGATGTTGTGACACATATTTTGAGATATATTAAAGGAACCCCGAGATGTGGATTACTCTACAGTAATCACGGTCATATGCAGGTTGAGGGGTTCTCCGATACTGATTGGGCAGGATCTCCTTATGATAGGAAATCCACCTCTAGATACTGTGTATTTATAGGTGGTAATCTGGTGTCATGAAAAATTAAGAAGCAAAATGTAGTGGCTCATTCAAGTGCTGAATCAGAGTATCGAGCACTAGCGTATGTGACTTATTTGCGTCAACTATTACACGAACTTGGTTATCCTTCTTCAGAGCCTTCTCAGTTGTGGTGTGATAATCAAACAGTAATACATATTGCGACCAATCTTGTATTTCATGAGCGCACTAAACATATTGAAGTGGACTGCCACTTTATCAGAGAAAAGCTACTTCATGGAGATATCTTATTGAAGCATGTGAAAACTGGAGATCAGCTTGTTGATGTATTTACTAAATCTCTTCCAGGAACTAGAGTTGAAAATATTTGTAACAAGCTGGGAATGATTAATATTTATGCTCCAGCTTGAGGGGGAGTATTAGTGGAGGCATGTAGCCTCTTGGGCCACATGTGTGTAGTAAGCCCAATAGGGCTTTTCTCTTGTATAACCTAATTTATTATTATAAATTAAGAGTCTCTCTACATTGAGAGACTACGGCTTATTCTAAATGTGGAAAAACATAGCAGCAGAAATCTGAGATTCTCTCTATATAGTCAAAGTATTTTTCTGACTTTAACTCCTAAAGTGCAACTGTTTATACAACAGCAAATCCTTGAGTACAGCTGCAGATCTCTGACCTTGTATAGCCTAGAGTATGCTGCAGATCTTTGACTTTGTATAGCCTATAGTGTAGCTACTAATCTTTGCCTTGTACTTTTTGTCCTTATGTGTATTGCTAGTTCTTATTTATAGGCCTTGTAATATCTGTAAAACTATGTAAATACAAACAGAATTCAGTTCTTCTTCATGGTATCAGAACTTTCTTTCAGTTTTGGATTCATTTTGTTCTTCTACAATAACCAGCCTTCATTGCTGGTTATTTTTCTTCTACATTAACCAGCCTTCATTGTTGGTTATTTCTCTTCTACATTAACTAGCCTTCATTGTTGGTTAACTTCCTTAAAAACTTATCTGAAGTTGCATATGTTAGTGCTTCAGGTAAGATGACTAATTGGGAGACCTCATGCCTTATAGAAAGTCCTACCATTCAGATTACTACACACAAACATCAAGGCATTAGAGAAAGAATGAGTCATGGCAGCAATAAATCCATTTAAGCCAATATTGCACAAGTTAGTAATTTTTTCACTGCTTTACAAACTACAAATTCAAATACCAGCCCATGGATCATAGATTCCAAGGCGTCATACCACATGACATGTTCATCCAGCCTCTTCAATACCTATTCTCCAGCCTTTGGACACCAAAAGGTTAAGATTGCGAATGGTACTCTATCATCAGTTGCGGGGAAAGGTTCTATAATTCTTTCTAAGGATTTTGTCCTTGAATCTGTCCTACATGTTCCAAATCTCTCTTGCAATCTTATATCAGTTTCTAAACTAACTCGAGATTTGAATTATATAGCCAAATTCTCTTATACTCATTGCGAATTTCAGAAACCGTATACGGGGAAGAGGATTGACAGTGCTAGAGAAATGGATGGCTTGTTTGTCCTTGAAGGAAACAAAGCTGAAGAAGAAGGGAAAGTCATGAAAGCTATGCAATGTGGGAGTTTCAATCTCGATAGTAAGAATGACATTTTTTTGTGGCACCTTAGGTTAGGACATCCTAATTTTCCCTATTTGAAAAAATTGTTTCCTTCGTTATTTGCAAATAGAAATATTTCAGATTTCAAGTGTGAAACATGTGAGTTATCTAAGCATCATATAGTGCCTTTTCCAGCATTGAATTACATCGAGTCTAGCCATTTTACCCTTATTCATAGTGATGTTTGGGGACCTTTGCGTGTCACCAATGTTTCCGGTTCAAAATGGTTCATAACCTTCATTGATGACCACACTAGGATGTGTTTGACTTATCTTCTTAAACAAAAATTCGAAGCAACCCAAGTATTTCCAATCTTTCATAAAATGATTGAGAACTAATTTCAGAAAAAAATTCAGATCCTTCGAACGAATAACGGTAAAGAATATTTTTCAAATATTTTGGGTGATTATCTTGCTACTCATGGTATTGTCCATCGAACCTCATGTGTTGACACACCCCAACAAAATGGGATAGCCGAAAGGAAGAATAGACACTTAGTTGAAGTGGTAAGGGCCCTCCTAATCCAAACGAGTGTTCCTAAATATTTTTGGGGTGAAACCATTTTAACAACCACATACTTAATTAATTGAATGCCTAGTCGTATTCTTAAATATGAGACATCATTGAACCAAGTGAAGAAATCCTTTCCATTGGCTAAACACTTATTCTCTTCCTTGTGCCCAAAATTTTTTGGATGTACTACTTTTGTTCATGATCACAATTCCAACAAAAGTAAATTGGATCCTAGAGCCATAAAATGTGTTTTTCTTGGTTACTCTTCAACAAAGAAAGGGTACAAGTGTTTTGATCCTACTACCAAAAAAATTTATGTCTCTATGGATGTAACCTTTTTTGAAAATAGATCGTTCTTCACCAAAACTTCACTCCAGGGGGAGAATTATCAATTAGGAGATCAGTTTTGGGATGTTATTGTGTTGCCTAATCATGTTCAGACCACACCAAATCCAAACAGCCCTCAACTGAGCTTCATTCCCAGCCTACATTTGAGCCCTAGTAACTCAAGTGAAAGGGAGCAGCAATTGCAACAGCCATTGCAGCAATCCCAGCAGCAAGAACAGCCATTGCAGCCATCCCAGCAGCAACAACAGCCAACCAATGATGGACAGAATGAAGGGCAGCTTAAAGAACTGAAGTTTTATACAAGAAAAAACAAGGATAAAGAAGCTGGAACATTTCCTTGGCACTGCCCAATCCTTGAACCAACTACGGTCACTTCAAATTCCAATGAGATGTGGGATAGACGAGGTGAGTTTCCTATTGAGATTTCTAATGATTCCAATTTGATCTAGACATGCCCATTGCCCTTAGAAAGGGAAAAAGATCTTGTACTAAATATCCAATCTCCAATTATATTTTGATACAAGAATCTTAACTCTTTCTTCAAAGCTTTTTCAGCTAATGTTTGTCAAGAACAGATTCCCAAGTCCATTCAGGAAGCAATGATGGATTCAAAGTGGAAAGAAGCTGTAATGGAAGAAATGAGGGCACTCAACAAGAACACCACTTGGGAATTAGCTAATTTGCCCTATGGAAATAAGGCAGTGGGGTGTAAATGGGTGTTTACTGTCAAGTTCAAGGCAGATAGCTCGGTTGACCGATACAAGGCAAGATTGGTAGCGAAAGGCTTCACACAAACCTATGGGACAGACTACGAAGAAACCTTTGCACCCGTGACAAAGATGAATACAGTTTGAGCTTTACTGTTCATAGCTGCAAACCGAGACTGGCCATTACACCAACTTGATGTCAAAAATGCATTTCTCCATGGAGACCTTAAGGAAGAAGTGTATATGTCGCTGCCACCGGAATTTAAAGGTAACCTTGGAGAAAAGAAAGTGTGCAGATTAAAGAAATCTCTTTATGGATTGAAATAATCCCCACGGGCTTGGTTTGAAAAATTCACCAAGGCTGTCCGGAGAGAGAAATATACACAAAACCAAGGAGATCACACAATGTTTTACAAACACAAAGGAGGGAAGGTAACTGTATTAATTGTGTATGTTGATGACATCATTGTGACTGGTAATAATGACACCGAAATAGAGAAATTGAAGAAGTCTCTTGCAAAAGAATTTGAGACTAAGAATTTGGGAAATCTAAGGTATTTCTTGGGAATAGAAGTTGCAAGGTCAAAAAAATAAATATTTCTATCAGAAAGAAAATAAGTCCTTGATTTACTCAAGGAGACGGGTTTATTGGGATGCAAACCAGAAGCTACTCCTATTGATTTCAACCACAAACTTGATGGTATAGCCACGAGTCCAATGGTGGAAAAGGAGAGATACCAACGATTAGTTGGAAAACTCATTTACTTATCTCATACTAGGCCTGATATTGCCTATGCCGTGGGAATTGTTAGTAGATTTATACACGCTCCTAATCAAGACCATCTTAATGCTGTATTCAGAATCCTAAGATATCTCAAGGGCACACCAGGAAAAGGAATTTTATTATCCAAAAATGGGAATATGGAGATTAAAGCCTACACTGATGCAGATTGGGCAGGATCATTTAGTGATAGACGCTCTACTTCAGGGTATTGTACCTTTGTAGGAGGTAATTTAGTGATATGGAGAAGTAAGAAGCAAACGGTTGTGGCTAGATCAAGCGCCGAAGCTGAGTTTCGTGCGATGGCGTTGGGAATTTGTGAGTTACTATGGCTGAAGTCTATCTTAAAAGAACTAAAGTGTGAAAGCAGTAATCTCATGAAACTCTACTGTGACAACAAAACAACCATTAGTATCGCACACAATCCAGTCCAACACGACAGAACAAAACATGTTGAAATTGACAGACACTTCATCAAAGAGAAAGTTCAAGGAGGCTTAGTTTGTACTCCCTACATCAGATCTAAAGAACAACTAGCTGATGTCTTAACTAAAGGTTTGGCTAAAAGGTAGTTTCAGGAGTTAATTGGCAAGCTGAGCAAGACTGATATCTATATACCAGCTTGAGGGGGAGTGTGGAAAAACATAGCAACAGAAATCTGAAATTCTGATCCAATATTGTCAAAAGTATTTTTCTGACTTTAACTCCTAAAGTGCAGCTGTTTATACAGCAGCAAATCCTTGAGTACAGCTGCAGATCTCTGACTTTGTATAGCCTAAAGTATGCTGCAGATCTTTGACTTTGTATAGCCTATAGTGTAGCTACTAATCTTTGCCTTGTACTTTCTGTCCTTATGTGTACTGCTAGTTCTTATTTATAGGCCTTGTAATATCTGTAAAACTAAGTGAATACAAACAGAATTCAGTTCTTCTTCACTAAACAACAATATGTTTATGTATACTTTACACAAATATGTCTACGTATCTAGTGTTATGGATTTTGCTTGCTTTCCTATAAGCAAGACACAATCCAGCATGGAGGAGGATAATACCACCTCCGGCAACCCTATCGGACCTTCTTCATCCCGATTACTGTCTCCTCCACTCACTACTTGGCGGGATTCATTCGATGATCCCAGCAAGGATTCTGTTATTAATCTCGATTGCATTTTGGGGTAAAAGGGTCTGAAGCTATCTAGGGTTACGAAATTTTCTTGCTTTCCAACAAGGAAGACACTATCCAGCATGGAGGAGGATAATACCTCCTTTGGCTAGCCTCTCGGACCTTCTTTTCCCAATTACAGTCTCCTCCATGCATTACTTGGCAAACTCTACCCAATGATTCCGCCAAGACTTCTTTTGTTAATCTGGATTACATTTTTGGGTATCAGGTCTGAAGCTTCCATCACATAAAAAGGACGTTGCAGACGAAATTGAACACTAGGATTGCTTGCTTCTTGGCTATGCTATGCAAAAGGAACCTTATTATCCATTTCTCAAGCATTCATTGAACGCCCTTGGTGTAAGAACTTCAAATTGATATACTTGTCCATTGCTTCTTTATGGTTGGATTTGAGAATTTTGCTGACATGGTGTGGGTTCTGCAGCAGGAACATACATTTGATAGAAGACCATTTCAAAAGGTGGAAAAAAAATGTGAATCTTGAGAAGGACCTGTTGGGGTCATCGCCCATGTGGTTGAAGATATAATAGTTGCCGATACACTGTCAAAGTAAGTTGCAGTATAGAAGGTTTGTTCTTGATCTTCTAAGCCTCTTTTATAAATGAATTATCATTGAATACAGAAATTGTGCAAGATGTTACAATTATGGCTGAGAAAGATTCAACAATGGGTTGTCAAATTAAATAGCAAGTTGGTGTCTCAGTAGCAACCCGTGGTTAATATGCCCAAACCTCCTCTTGTGGCTGAAGTGCAAGGAAAAGAGGTGGTTGTTTTTCTGATTTGGAAATTGAGGATACTGAACGTGATAATGCTGAAAGAGTGGAGGAGCATGATGTTCAGGACAATGGTGCTATTCATGATGATAAAACCTAAACAGTTGGGATGGATGACGTTCATCCGTTTGCTGACTGGTAATGGTACTGAAGATATGCAACAGGATAAAAGTCATGGTGGTAGAGAAAAGACTCAGGATCATTGTGTCGAAGCTGATCTCTTTCAAGTTTCTCTTGCGCTTAATTAGGATTTGGATGATAAATCTTGTATATATTAGAATGATGCGAATTGTGTAAAGGGTGCCAAGATCCTAATCAAAATGTGTACTTTTAAATAAAGAAAAAGAAGAAGGAATTGCCTTGTGCAGAAAGTTTTCATAACACCCAAAAGAGATTAAATTCTATCAAACATGTATCCTATGTATATTAACAAGATATAATTAGTCAATTCCGAAAAAAATGAAAGAAAAAGGAAAAAAAAACGTGAATAAAAAGTGATATAGTTTGAAAATACCTGGAATCCCCAAAACAAGGAATATGTATATCTCGTGAGAACACTATGTTTTGTTGTGAGATTGACAGCTTGGGCATATATTCCATAAGCAAAAGTATCAGTATCTTGAATAAAACAAGCCTTTGCATTTGTATCGTTCTTCCAATTATTCCATTTTTCAGCGAGATGTTCAAATTCTCCAGTATTATTCCCATTTCCACAATCGATGAATTTCCTGCACACATCCATCCCTGAGGCATGACAGGCATCTCGAAGACATTGATTTACCCTCTACAAAGAACATACACATGTAATCATAAAAAAGTTTTCAAATTTCTTCAAATTAGACCGAACGTAAGAAACAGAAAAGGCACCAACAAAGGAGTACAGGTACATAAGGTTGTCATGATTGACTATTTAGTCAACACGAGAAAACATGTAAACCACACCAGGATACTGGATTAATCTTGCTTACAAAAGTCAAGGTAGACTGTTAAAAAGAAAACAATATAATACAGCAGCTTCCGAACATTCTAAATGTTGCAGTAATACAAAGCTTTCATATAGTAATAAAATAAAAGAAACTGAAGTACTAAATATTTTAAATGCACATTATTTTAGAGCTGATCTGAATGTATCGAAGAGTAACTGAGAAAAAATATTGTCAAACTTGTGATTTATGGATTACCGCTTCAGGCTTGAGCACAGGGGGAAATATATATATATATATATATATATATATTAAGAGGAAGGAAAAAAGATAAGAGAAAATATATATTTTTTTCTTTTCATTAATGCATCTTCCCAATTACAATAGGCAGCGACATAAGTTCCAGTGCATGATATATTAATCCACACACGAGGGAAGACGTAAAGGCATGGTACAAACACTTCTTCAAGTTAACTTGGAGAATAGAGGTCTGTTGTAATCCAAATGCCTGTAAGTTTCTAAAAATCAAATTCCACTAATTGCATGTCAAAAATTTAGCAATAACTGCTCTGTTCCCATACAACTACTGCAAGTCTGACTAGCATCTATGTTACCCTAACAAAATAGAGGTTTGTTCTATCTGGTTCTGACTATACTGATGGAAATGGGTTTAATAGCAGAAGAAGATTTTTGTGCTCCCCACTTGTTTTTGAATCATGATTAAGAAGAAAATACGACCTTTGGGTGAATGATCTGACCTTGCGATAACATTTCTTTTGATGGCTTCAAAAACGCCCCCGAATCTTCAGACCTGTGACTTTGATGAAATCCACTAGCTATTGAACCAGTCTTAGCAGACAATCATGAAATGTGACTTACCATATTAGCCGAGATATCACAGCAACAAATTCTGGAGTTTGACTTTATTTACGCATATGTCTAGCCATAGAATCTATAATAAATGGACCTAATTTCCTTTCTTAAATTATTAGCATGTGCCGTTTTATTTAAAATATTAGAGTTGTGAAAGAGTGATTCATCCCGTTCAAACCTTTACACCATTCTCTTCCCTTTCTTTTATGTTAAATGGTTTCCTTGGTATCAAAACCAACACCTTTCAACAACCTCAAGCAGAAGCGGCTTGTGCCACAGCCATTTTATGCTGTTTGTGACACCCTGCAACGTTGTCTAAATATGTTATTCTTCGTTGATCGAAAGGAGGTATTTTTCAGTTTTACAAGTTCTTTTAGCATTCTTGAAGGGTTTGGTAAATTGGTATTCTTGATTTCTAACACATAGAAGGCCTTGGCTAAAATCTTTGTCTTCGAAAAAGGTTCGAAATATTGGGGAGGTGGCCTGACTACATCTAAAGAGGCGGTACTCCTAATAAAGTCTGTAATTGGACTCTAAGGGGAATAGTCTGAGGAGACTGATTGATCATATATGGTCTGAGTAGACCCTTTGATTAGTTAGCAAAATTTGGGGTGCTTTTTGGAGTTGTTAAAGTCCTCAACTATTAATTTTCATGGCTCAGGTTTTGTAATAGTGGTGCCATATTTTCCCACCAACTCATTAAAAGTCCACAATTTTGAATCACCACAATGAAGTTGGACGGTTCCAACTACTTGATTTGGGCAGAGTCTGTGAAGATGTTAATTAGTGGCAAAGGCCATATTGGCTATAGTACTGGTGCGAGAAAGAGCCAAATGAGTCATAGAAGACATATCCACAATGGTTTAAGGATAATGCCATGGTTATGTCTAGGATAGTCATTTCACTGCAGCCAAACATAGCTGTTGGCTACATATTTGTGAAATTTGTAAGGTAGAATTGGGATGCTGTAGAACACACTTATCCAGAGACTGAATAGCATATAGATTTTACTGTAAAGGCTAGATTTCACGAGGATTACTCCCGGTTAGATCCCCAAGCTTCATCCTACGTGGGAGGAGATATCATCTTATGATTCCTTTCACTCTTTCCCAAATTTACGGTCTTATAAGCGTATATTGTGGAGAAAAGGTGTTTCAGTTTCTTACCGGATTGCAGTATGAGTTAGAGTATGCTTGTTTTCATATGCTGGGCTTGTTTTCATCCCTATTCTTGAGGGTTCATACTTCTATTTCTATGCATTGTGAGATGAGAGCATTGGACGTATCCATTATGTGTTTGCTTTCATTGATCGCTCTGCTATTGAAGTTTTGTATAAACTCGTTGATTGCTCTGCCATGGAAGTCTCATATTAGAACCTTTCGAACTTGAAAGCTACTTTCGGAAATAATTTGGAAGCTTATTGGGGCCAATTTTTAGTTTTCATTGGCATTTCAATCTCTGGTTGGTGGGTAAATTGAGCCTGCTATACGAAGCCTAGAGTTTTAATTAGTGTCCTAAAGAAAACCGATCAGATGTTGTAAACTTGTTCACGAAGTGTGTGTGCCTGAATGACGGAAGTGGACTGACACCAGGGAGAGGGATATACTCCTTGGTTTTTGTAATCGCCGAAATTGTAACCTTCTTTGTGGGGTAAGGTTTACAATAGTTTGGAATAACCTTCTCCTACGGAAGCCATGGTACAGGCCTAGATTTTCCCATAAAGGAGTGTCACTGTTGCTGTCATGTCAGAATACCTTGCCACAGGCTTCTAAGTGAAAGATTTTTGCGGTGAAATCAAGAGTACAGAAAAATGGAGATGCGGCATTTCCTTTGTGTAATCCCAGTGTTGTGGATAAGTCCGCTTATAGTCATAATGTTCAAGGCAAACAATGAATCCGTTGGGAGTGCTTATGTATAACATCAAACTGCCAGATACGCAGCATGCCCATTAAGGTTGACCTATGAAGCTAACTTATATCTCAAAACCCTACTAAGGTACTGTTCACTACACCGGAGACATAGGGCCTAATTAGTTTCTTGATGGTCTATCAGGATGCCACCACGGTGCATCCAAAGGAAATATTCTGACAGGAAAACTCTTGCGGGGTCGAAGTATGTGATATAGGATGCTGATGAAGCGTGCAGCAACTTAATCCTTAACGACTATGGTGCAGTATTAGACACAAAATTTGTTATAGTCCAGCACGAAAAAAAGGTGCGTTGTGGTATGTTCAGTCAAAGTGGGAGGAGAGTGAGTAGGGGTAACCCTACAACACAGAGGCACGTAGGATAGGCCTTCCACGCTGAAACACAATAAGAACAAAAGGAATAGACAACTGGCGCCACGTGGTTGTCTCCCTTGTGCATGGCACATTCTTGATTATCGTAAATACTGCAGCGCAATGGAGCAGAATCACCAAGGGCCCTGTCATACTTGGTCCTTTCTGCCACTCACCCTCCCCTCTGGTCCAACTTCTTCTTATTATACTTAATAAGCAATCCAAACCAACTGTGCGAGTTAATTCAGTCATGAATTAGTCTTTTGGTAAAACTCATTCACAATAAGTTAAGACAAAAATCTATGGTGATTTTTTCAACTACACATAAATGCAATCGCATAATAAGTCAACAATTTAAGGCTACATAAATTGAGTGGAAAAAAAAAAAACTACTATTTCCAGAGTTGCAATGACTTCCACTCACCTGTAACCCAAATAGGTACCAGCATGACCCCACTACATGGCCAGACAACACAAAACTGAGAAGATTTATAACGAAATTTGCCCCTGCTGACTCAAATATGAAGCCACTTGGAGATTGACCAATCAGGAAAGGAAGAGACCTGTACAGCCTGGGAATGTACTGAAAAAGAACTGCAGCACGTAAAAGATTCTTGGCGTAATTTGCTCCAGATGATACATGGAACCTCGGTAGAACCAACAATACAATTATCTACATAATCAAAAGAAATAATTTATATTAATGCCAGAAGACTAGTTAACTTGTCAACAAACTAGAGTTTGCACCGAGTAGGCATATATAGATAGAAGGACGCACACGCGCGCGCACACACACATATATATGGAGCCCAATATTTTTACCATATTCATGATATGAAATACTCTTCAAAATTCTTTTCAGGCCAATAAAATTTCCTACCAAGAAAAGGAAGATATATATATATATATATAAATATGCCATATACTCTACAATAATCACATTTTAGGAATAGCATAACCAGAAATGTGAATTAATTTCCAAGAAGCAGATTGTTATCCTCAGGATGTATAAGGACTATAATACTCGTTTCACAGCAGTTTGCAGACCTTATGAACTTATTCAATGGACACAAGCATTCGTAAAGCACATCAACTATGTCATATTTTTTGACCCGTTTTATTCTTATGGGCCGTGGGCCTGTTTAGGCTCTTTTGTAGCCCGTTATAAATATAAGGGCAATTAAGGTTTGGGGTGGTCGAGAGGAAAAAAGAACCCTAATTTGCAGAGAGAGAAAGCTAGGGTTTGAGGGTCTGTACTTGTAATCTCATGTTTCTTACATACTGAAAACTTTCGCTAGATCTCCCAATGACATAGGCACGACTTGTGCTGAACCTTGTAAATCTTTGTGTTCTTTGTGTGGTGTGTTTATTTTCTGTCTTGATTTTGTATTGGTTTAATGTTTTATTTTCAACAAACTAAAGTTCAATTCTCTATGATTTTTACAAGTATTTCAAGAACTTGATTGAATTGTGTTCGAAGTTATTAGTTTGGAAACTCGGTGATACCTTCAACTGACTAAAGCCAACACTTAACCCAGTATTTCCTTCACTTTATTGTTCACGGAAATCTCTCTCTCTCTCTCTCTCCAGCCTATTTTTCCATATTTAACTCGGTATCAAATCAAGGATCAAGTGCAGAAGTCTTTTACCGTCAATCACTCAACAAAACCAGAGGTTGATGTCAGCGTCTGAGCTGACGTCATATAAGACCACACCTACTTGCTTGCCTGAATTATCTGGTAATTATGGTGGTATTCTTGTTGGACGTTGATTCTTCTTGGCAGTTGATTTGCATTTTTAATATTTTTTTTCTGAATTTCTACCCTATGGTTTTTTATTCGAATTTTGGAGTCATTCTCGGTTGTTTTCTTTTCTAAAATCCCTTCTAAAGGGTGTCATTTGGTCCTAGAGGTCAAGATAAGATAACCACAAATCAGGGAGCATGATTCTAAACCTTATTTCCTTGGTAAAGTTTGCAAACCTCAACATGCACATCAGGTTGTAGATAGTGCTACAAAGCCATTGCAGCCTCATAGACATATGACTTCAGATTCTGGTTTTCGTGACACACTGACTAGTCATCTTAGCAAGTTCCTTCATCTACTCTCCCATCTATACTCACTACTACTTTAGCCAACTTGGGTAATATTTAATGTGTGTCAATCTGAAGCATTTGTATTTAAAAAATTGAGGCTGTAAGTAAGTCATCTAATACTTCTTCCCAAATTCACAATACCGAATCCTAACGGTCAGCAAAAACAATGGCAGCTCCACTTTGTACATTAAGTCTTCGGGAGCCACCTTGAAGTAGGTAATCCTACTACCGCCACAGAAACGAAAAAAAAGTACAGTTCATCTACCTGTCTTCCCAAGAACAACATTGAGTAAAGATCATGTTCTTTCTGCTCAATTTATCATTTTCAAATACCAAAAGAAGATATTATTTTTACCCCTACACAAGGACAACAAAAAGATACACACGTACATGTTCACATGATATAAACCATATACATTATGGAACCTGTTGTTGCTGATGGAAGGCGCTACCACCTGAAAAATAGCAACAAAGGACGAAATCCAACTTTGGTACGTATCATCTAAGATAGAGAAACCATTTTCAATTTAAACTCAAACAAAAAGGAATTTGGTTGAATATCAGAAAAAGTGTTTTTCCCGAAGTTCTAAGTTTTCCTAACATGTATTGTGATTTTGTTGTCAGTACTAATTTTATTCGTTGATATCTTCCTATGCATACTAGTCATGATTCTGTTGCTTTCACCCTCAAAAATGAGTTAATAACAATTCCTTTATTCGGCCATCATATTATAAATATGAACAAGATTTTCTGCCTCCAGTGCGTGGAGATAATTTATTTAGCCTTTGTAAGTTTCTTCGTGACAATTTAAGAGGAGATAAGTTGGTCCTGCAGGGCTTTAATCTTGCGTTGAGAGACATTCATATGTCCTATATTCCAAAGCTCCTTAACTTTATGGTCTCGAGTCCAGATACTGTAAGATGGAATTAAAAGAACCTATTGTCATTATTAGGATCAAACAAATGATCTATCTCAAAAAAGACATAGATGAGTTTGATATTCAACTGAAAGAACTTCTGGATAATAAGGTCATTGAGAAGAACACCAGCCCTCATACTAGTCCTGCTTTTCTTGTAATAACCCATAGCAAGATCAAACGCAGTTAGTTATAAGAGATTAAATGAGCACCTTGAATTCGACGGATATTTTATCCCACGAAAAGATGTTCTCATTAGGCAAACAAAAGGTGCTAAAATATTTAATAATTTGATTGTCTGTTTGTCTTCTGGCTGATCCAACTAATTGAGCAATGTTGGTCGTCTCTTATACCTTTGTTACTTCATCTTCGGTTATTTTTATATTTTGTTTATTATATTACTTTACATCCAAGGCACAATTATGTTCCAAGTCACCAAAAGACTCAAGATTCTCAAGCATCACCATCTCAACACTGTATCAATTTTGCCAATAGTGGTTTCAAATGTTTATTTCTTCCATAGTAGTTGACGAACCCTTTCAAGACTGCTTCGTAATCGAAACGACAATTAATGAAAAGATACCAAGTATTGGTAATAGACTATACTGGATGGTCTAGGCAGGTAATTTGGAATTAAGAATTTCTCATAAAATACTAGAGTTTGATTATTTTGATCGTTTAAAAGCTAATCTTAAGAGTCAACTGTTGGATAAAGAACAACATGAATGTGAAGTAATAGATAAAATTGGGAATTTCAAATTAAAATGCAACGAATCTCTGCTTCATACCCTTAGGACCTACATAAATGAGTTCTAATGCATGAACCCATACCATTCTGCGTTGGCATCAGATACATGGACCGTGAAATACAAAGATATAATGGAAGACTCTATGCATGAAGTAGTTAGAGGATTACAAAAATATAGTAAACCAACCGTAGGAGTATTTGCCAAGAAACTTTGAGGGGACGACATTAATCCTTTAACTTGTATCACTTAATCTGTGGCCTGAACTAAGCCCTCATGCCTCGACAGACCTGAATACTGCGAGGGACTGCTGCATTACTCATGGTACTTTGCAAAGAACACCAATAATGCTACAACCTGAAGTGCCTAGGACAGAACTAACCGCCCATTTTCTGGGGGTCATGTTACCATGCAAAACAATTGCAGTCATGACATCGAGTATATCAAATAATTCGCGGATTACACCACAGGAAAGATAGCTTCCTGTGACACCATTGCAGACTCTTGCTTGACATGATGTCATTGCTATAACAACCACACTTCTTTTTTGAAATACGAACACCCTCTTTCAGTACTAACAATAATAGAATGGAAAAAATAGAACATTTCCTGCAAGAGAGAGACCTTACTTGAGGAAGCGGTAATACCACGAAGACATCTATAAGAAAGTATCCAGAAAGATAGTTGAGTGCAATTTTTTTTGGATGGTCAACCAAGTCTCCAGCACCAACAACTCTAGATTCGGGAGCAATATAAGCCAGACGAAACTGCAAACAGAAATGGGATATATCTGTCACCATTTTAATCTACGATGCACCAAACAAGAGCAATCAAAGGCATTTCATGCATTAATTAATGTGGAATGATTAAAGACATCTGATTCAGAATTAACAGTGTAATGGACACAGTATATGAACATGTTACTAATGTAGTGTCTCCTGTAAATATTACCTTCCCAAGACTAGTTTCAGATTCTAAAACTGGAAGGAACATCAATGGAATACTATATAAGATACATGTATATGATAAAGATTAATTGTTTTCATTAAGAACAGGAAAAAAAACTGATGCTTTTCCTGCTTTAAATACAAATGTCGAAGCCACAGGCCCACAGGATATCACAAGACAGACACTCTTCCGCAAACTATGGGGGGTGACTAGTGTTGACAGATTATTAGATTCAACTTTCCCTAAACAAGAGATTGGATCTTTGTAGTCAACTTTCCCTTAATCAAGGGATTTGACATTCATTGATTAAGACCAAATCTGGGATTTGATTAAGAGTAAAATCTGGGATATGATAGTCTTGATTAGAGGCAGATTTTGGGTTGTCCTTAATTGTGCCATTGAGAGCACTATATATATGTGTTGTAATCACTCTTTCAATATACAATAAAATCATCTATTCTCCTCCCTATGTACAATTTTGCTTACTTTTTCAACATGGTATCAGAACAAGAAAAGTAGAGTTGGAGACCTAAAGTAAGCTTTGTTGTTGTCTTCTTTCTTCCTTTCTTTTATTTTCTTTTTCTTCTTAGTTTCTTCGTTTCTTGTATAGCCCACTTCTTCTTTATTTATTTTCTATTCTTTTCATTTCATTGTCTCTGTTAGTGGACAAAGATGGAATCCTAGAAGAGGGGAAAAAAAGAATAGAAGAAAAAAAAAAAACAGCCCCTCTTGTTTTGGAGTCCATGTATTCTTTCTGCTTTCTTTCATGTTCGAAAGTCAATAGTTAACAATCTCTATTTTCTTGATCACATGCTATAGTTTTTGTTTCTTGAATCTTGTACTCGGATTATTTTGTCTCTACTATTATGGGTGACAAATCAGAAAACAAGGACTCTCTTCTTCGGGTCCATTACTACAACTAAATTGAAGGGTTCTAATTACCTTCAATGGTCCCGGGCAGTCCAAGTCTTTCTAAAAGCTCGGGCAAGCTCTCTTATATTAGGTCACCCAAGCCAAAAGAGGAAAAACAGATTGATGCATGGGAACAAGAAGATGCCCAGATTATGACTTGGTTATGGAATAGTATCGAACCAGAGGTGTTCAATAATGTCTCGTTTCTGAAGACTGTGAAGGAAATTTGGGACACTCTTAAGGAGATGTACTCGTTAGAAAAGAACATTTCTCGGATCTACCAATTGTACCAAGACATTTTCTCTCTTTAGCAAGGTGATCGTACGGTTGAGGACTACTACTCAGAACTAAAAGGCATGTGGTAAGAACTCAATGTTTATCAGCCTTTGACTACAGATTTAGAGACTCAGAAACAACACAAAGAAGAATTTCGGGTAGCAAAATTTCTCTCGGGACTTCGGCCAGAACTTGCTCCCATTAGTTCTCAGATTCCCTCAGGCAAAGACTTACCAACTGCTAGTGAAACATTTGCCAGAGTCCGTCATGCCTCCATCCATTCTTCTATTGGAGTGGAGGATCGTTCTACCCTTGCAGCTCCAGTTGAACGATCTGGTACTTTGCGTGGTGGTCGAGGAGGACGTGGTTTTTCACACACATTCAGAGGTGGTCATAGTGGACGAGGTGGTCGTACAGCCGGACATGTACACATTGCAGTCGTACCAACCATTTTGTTGATCACTGTTGGGAACTTCACGGCAACCCTGCTTGGGAAAATCAGGTTGTAGTTGAGGGGGAGAAGACTAATCATGGTAATGAGGAACAAATTCATATCCCCAAGAGTGAGTATGATTCAATTATCAAGCGTGTTAATCTTCCTTTTACTTCCACAGCCACTTTTGGTGATTCAGGTAATACTTGTCTTCATTCTTCCCTTAGTGCACCTTGGATCATTGATTCCAGGGCCTCAAATCATATGACAGGTAACCCATCTCTTTTGTCAAATATTTCCATTATGTCATCTCCATCATTTGTCATGATAACTAATGGTACTAAGTCTCAAGTCCAAGGAACTGGTACCGTTAGCACATCTGGTCTAACTTTCTCTTCTGTCTTATATCTTCCCCAATTTCCATTTAATTTGTTATCAGTTCGGAAGATTACTAAGGGTGCGTTTGGAAACTAGTGTTTTCGTTTTTGTTTTTTATCTTTTGAGAACAAAAAAATTTCTTGTTCTTGTCCTAAGGGTAATCCGGAAACAAAAACATGTTTCGTTGGAAATTTTGTCTAAAAACTTTTCAGGAACAAAAAAAAAACACGTTTTTGAGATATTTTTTAGAATAAAAAGTAGAAAACAAATTGTCAAAGGGTGAGATTAAGTTTGGCTTGATTGTCATTCCTTGTACAAACCAGCTACAATGTACACTTCCAAGTCATCCATACAACAATGAACGGGACCACTCTGCTGTTGTTCAAAAGATTAGCATACAGGAAAATATATATATATATAAATATTTAAGTAATAGCATGTATAAAGACCACATCACCCCAATTCAATTGGGGGTGTCGAGTTGCAAAGGTAAGGGTTTGTGTTGTGGTGGTGTCGATTTGCAATGGTGGGGGTTTGTGGTGGTGTCGATTTGCAGTGGTGGTGGTGGTGGTGGGATGGCGGCTGGTGGTAGTGGTGGGAGTTAGGGTTTGGAGATTGAAGATGGAGGTTAGGGTTTGAAGGTTGAAGATGGCGGTTAAGGAATCTACAACAATTAAATTTTTTTTTGGCTGAGAACAAACAATGCCGAAAACAAAAAAACACCATTTTGGTGTTCTCAATTTTTGAACTAAGGATGAGAAAACGGTTTTTTACTGTTCACGAAAACAAAAACCATCAAAGGCTCCCAAACGCGTTTTTGTTTTTGTGAATAGTGGAAAAAACAAGAACAAAAACGGAAACACCAGTTTCCAAACGCACCCTAAGTCATTAAACTACTCAGTCACCTTCTATTCCACTCATTGTGTCTTTCAGGATCTAAAGACGAAGAGGACAATTGGTGGGGGCTTTGAGAAGGATGGGCTCTACTACTTTCAACCATCTTGTTCGCCTATTTCATCTGCATTACATTCCTTGGCTGCTCCTTATCACTAGCACTGCCGGCTTGGGCATCCTTCATCTGAGAGTCTTCGTCGTTTGTTTCCATCTTTATCTAGTTTTTCTAGTTTTAATTATGAAACATGTGAACTTAGCAAGCATCATAGGGCTTCTTTTAAACTTCAGACTGATGGACCTTGTTTGCGCCCTTTTGAAATTGTTCATTCTGATGTTTGGGGGCCATCCCGAACTACTGAATTGGCTGGTGTCCGTTTCATTTATTAAGGACTATTCTCGTTTGACTTGGTTATATGTTCTTAAAGAGCGGTCTCAAGTGTTTAATTTCTTTCAATCTTTTTATGCTGAAATTACTAATCAGTTCAATGAAAAGTTACATATTTTTCAAACTGATAATGCTCTTGAATATAATGATTCTCTCTTTCAGCAATTCCTTGATTCTAGAGGTATTATCCATCAAACCTCTTGCGTTGATACTCCCCAACAAAATAGGATTGTTGAAAGAAATAATGGTCCTATTATTGTTATTGTCCGAGCCTTAATGATTCATATGAATGTACTTAAACACTTTTGGGGTGATGCAGTTCTAATTGCAGTGTATCTATTAAATAGGATGTCATCTCGAGTCCTTAATGGAAAATCACCTTTTCAAGTGATGTTTCCTGATAAAGACTCATTTGTTCTTCCTCCGAAGGTGTTTGGATGTGTGTTTTGTGCATAATCTACATCCCAAACGGGATAAACTTAATCCTCAAGCTCACAAATGTATTTTTTTAGGCTATTCTCGCACCCAAAAAGGATATTGGTGCTATAGTCCTTCTCTTAGAAAACTTTTTGTGTGCTGATGTGACATTTTTTGAGCATGTTCCCTATTATTCTCAAGAGAGTAGTCAATTAACCGAACCCATTTCTCAAAACACTATTCTGCCATTTCCTGTTCCGGATATTCCTCCTGCTCTTCGGGTTTATACTAGGCGACGTTATAAGAATAGCTCTCCTAATTTTGCCACTGCAGAGTGTGAACCTCTAGTGCTACCCACTCAAGATGTTGAACAGGTAGAGCCTTCCTTGCATCAATCACCATCTTCCTCGGTGGCTATGGATCCGACTGATCATCCTTCGGAGTCTAATCTTGATCTTCCGATTGCCTTTCACAAAGGTAAAAGAATTTGTGTAGATCATCTTATATCCAATTTTGTGTCTTATGACCATTTATCACCATCATTTCAAGCATTCTCTTTATCATTGTCATCCGTCTCTATTCCTAAGTCTTATATGGAAGCTCTTTCTCATCCTAGTTGGTGAAAAGCTATGGAAGAGGAAATGCATGCCTTACAGTTGAATCATACTTAGGATCTAGTTCCAAAGCATGCAAGTGCTCATATTGTTGGTTGTCGTTGGGTTTTCACAATAAAACAGAATCTGGACGACACTGTCGATCGTTTAAAGGCTCGCCATTTTGCTAAGGGGGTCACTTAGACTTATGGTATTGACTATAGTGAGACTTTCTCTCATGTTGCTAAGTTAAATTCCATTCACATAATTATATCTCTTACTACCAATTTTGATTAGCCACTCTATCAACTTGATGTCAAAAATGTTTTTCTTCACGACGACCTTAACGAGACGGTATACATGGCTCAACCTCCTGGCTTTGAGTCCAATGGGGAGTGTGTTTGTCCCCTTCGGAAGTCTATTTATGGACTCAAACAGTCACCTCGAGCATGATTTGACAAATTTAGCAAGGTAGTAGTTGCTCATGGCATAACTAGAAGCCAAACTGATCATTCAATTTTCTTTAAAAAGACAAAGTCTGGCATTTTCATTTTAGTGATCAATGTGGATGATATTGTCATCACAGGGAGTGACAAGAATGGGATTCAAACCTTGATTCACCATTTGGGTTCGAATTTTCTCACTAAAGATTTGGGTAAGCTTCGTTATTTTCTTGGTATTGAGGTTGCTAGATCAAAGAAAGGCATCTATCTATCACATAGAAAATATATTCTTAATATCTTAAAGGATACAGGTTATCTTGGCTCTAAACCTGCAACAACACCCATGGAGACTAATCTGAAACTATTTCCTAATGATGGTGAGTTTGTCGATGATCCGGAAATGTATAGGCGACTTGTAGGCAAGCTGATTTATCTGACTATTACACGACCAGACATTGCCTATACAGCAAGTGTTGTGAGTCAATTTATGGCCAGCCCATGAGCTCCTCACTTGGATGCAATGATATGGATTTTGAAATATTTCAAAGGAGCTCCAGGTCGTGGTCTTCTCTATCAATCGTCTGGACATCTACGCATTAAGGGTTACACTGATGATGATTGGGCAGGTTCTCCTTCAAACAGGCGATCGACTACTGGTTATTGCACTTTCATTGGAGGCAATCTTGTCACTTGGAAAAGCAAGAAACGGTCAGTTGTAGCCTGATCCAATGCTGAAGCTGAGTATTGTGCAATGGCACACACTTCTTGTGAACTAACATGGTAGAGATCTCTATTACAAGAGCTTGATTTTGCTGTTCAAGGCCTGTCTCTTCTTTATTGTGATAACCAGACAGCTATACACATTGCCAATAACACAGTTTTTCATGAGCGAACTAAACATATTGAGGTGGACTGTCATTTTATTCGTTCTAAAGTGACTTCAAAATAAATTACGACTTCATATGTATCATCTGGGAATTAGTTAGCTGATATCTTTACCAAGGCTCTTCCGAAGCACGCTATGGATTCTATTTGTCGCAAGCTGGGAGTGGTTGATATCTACTCTCTAACTTGAGGAGGAGTGTTGACAGATTATTAGATTCAACTTTCCCTTAATCAAGGGATTTGACATTCCTTGATTAGGACCAAATATGGGATTTGATTAAGAGTAAAATCTGGGATATGATAGTCTTGATTAAAGGCAGATTTTGGGTTGTCTTTAATTGTGCCATTGAGAGCACTATATATATGTGTTGTAATCACTCTTTTTTTTTTTCCTAAATGGGTTTTGTATTAAAAAGAAAAATAAGATTTACAATAGGCACAAAGAAAGATAAAAAGTGAAGACAAGCCTTCACAAAGAGGAAAAAAAAAAAAACCAACACGTAATTAAAGATGCTAGTACAGAAGAAAATATAAGAACTCAAAAAATGCAACTTAAATCTTGAAGAGAAAGATTAACAGATTGCAAACTTTCAAGACATGCTTGAAGAGCAATGGCATCTGCATGCGATTGAGAAGAGCAATGAAGTCGACTGTTTCTCTCATTCTAGATTTTACCCACAACACATCAGTGATCACGCCCCAAGCAAATTTGCTTCTCAAAGATGAGTCTTTTAACGCAACAAACCAATCAAGAACGTCTCCGAACGAGGAGCTAATAGGGGGAAGATTCTCTCCCTATGTACAATTTTGCTTACTTTTCCAACAACTAGAAATAACAATACAATGTAATAAACTAACATGTTTTTTAATACAGTTATATGAAGCCAATGTTGAAAGGAATATATAGAGACCAGGTTTTTTTACACTTTGGAGAGTTTTCATTCTAGTCGCTTTAGTGGTCCCGGGGTCGGCTTCGTGCCCGAAATGGGTCATGATGACATCTGGGTGAATACTGAATAGTTTAAATGATAGGACAATTGGTGATTTTTTTAAAAATATGGGTTATTTTGTGATTTTCAAAAGTTTATTTAAGTGGGTAAGATGACATCTCCACTACAATTTTCATTTTCTCTTTCTGTTAAACCACTCATTTACCTCCCCTTTCTCGAGGATTTGATCTTCTTATTATGGAATTTGGAAGACGTCAGAAGAGATTCGATATTGTTTCATTTTGGTGGGAGGTTTTGTGATATATTCCTTCTCCCTTTAGTTTCATATCTTTTGAAGGAGATTCTAGGAAAGCCATTGAAGAAAAGGATGACACCTTTGAGGACTAGAAAATCATAAAGAGATACAAACAGAGAACAAAAGCTCTAATATGAAGTAGAAAATCAAAGAAAAATAATATCAATAATAAACCTGTATTATTGAATGAATTGTATTTTTTTGTGTATTGTAACAGTACATAAAAGGCCTATATACATAGGCCGAGTATACAAACATGTTTACTAAGAAACCGATGTGGGACACACTAATTGTATTTTGTATATTCCAACATGATGTCTTCTACACTTCCATTATGGCCCATATTGAGTTTGGTAGGTTTTTCTTGGGTTCAGGGAGGAGCCATAGGAGGAAACCTTGTTCTCGTTGATATTCCCCACACGTCTATGGTCTCAAATTTAGAGCTGTTGTGTTTTCATTGTGGTGGGAATCCTAGGGCTTCCTCTTTTTGGAGGTAGTGGTGTAATAGCTTCTTTGGACTACGATTTTCATGTTCTGTTTATGTGTTTATATAATGTTTACCAAAGATAGAGTTGCTAAAATGGTAACATATGATATTGCGTATAAACATGTGTAGAGATGATATGATATTTCTAATACTCATGCGAGTTACATTGTGAGAGTAAGCATGGAGTGTATGAAAAGCATGCTTAGGATGAAGATGGTCAGTGTAATGTATTATGATCTTGTGTAAGATTCAAATTATTATATTTGCCTTTACGTATTTTGTGATATGCTTAAGTGAGTAGCATGCATGAAATTGATCTTTAAGAATACAATTAAATGTAGAATACATGTGTTGCATTTTATGAGTAAATGAGCATGATGCATGTAGTGGACATGAAGTCATGTGTTTGTGATATTCTCTAATAAATAGAACTCTTGATACCACAGTACAAGTTGGAGCAGGCAAAGAAAAACCGAATCAGAAAGCAACTCTGTAGCCAATCTATCTCCATTGTAGTTGCAGCCATGGCACAATACTGAGCTTTAGCAGAAGAATGAGTAACAATTGTTTGCTTCTTACCCAGGAAACTTGAGAATCTCCTAGAAAAATGCAAAAAACAGTGGCGGACTTTCGATCTGTATAATCCCCAGCCCAATCAGCATCCGGAAAAGCTCGAAAGCCCCAAAGCTGATTAAGATAGTAACAAACTCTGGTGCAAAGTAACTCTAAGATGATGCAAGATACGAAGAACTGCAGCCCAGTGAACAATAGTAGGCTACATACAAAGTGGCTGACACTGTGATGATGGGTAAGATCAGGTCAAGTGATGGAGAGATATTCTAAACTGCCAACTATAATTCGACCTAAAGAAGGTTCAGTCAAATGGACACATCAATTGGAGTATAGCAAACATCTAATCTTAATCTGCAAGATATAAGGTTAAGGACTTGAGAGAGTGGAGGAATCACTTGAGTCCCAAAAGCTCATAGATCGAAAGGTCAATGGTACATTTTCCCATTCTTAAAGTTATTCTTGAAACAATCCTGATCTAATGTAGATAGACAAAACAAGTACAGAGTAAAAGAGGAAACTTTATTGTAATTCGTTATTAACCAGAACTTTACACATCTTACTATATTTCAGTGCCTGGGTAGCTGGATTTATTAACTTTTTCTTTGTTTTCCTTTTTTGGTGGGGGAAGAAGAGGATCGTGCATTTGGAAAATCTATAAACAACCTACTCAGTAAACAAAAAGAAAAAGAATACTACTATAAAGAACGAACTTCTTAGTATGATCCAGATTCCCAAATTGATAATGATAACATCATCGCTCATCACATAAAGAATTATGATTACAACATCAGGAACATTTAGAGTATGGAGCATGTAAAAACAACAGAGAGAGAGAGAGTAGTTTACCTGAAGAAGCATGTGAAGTAAGTAAATGAAATCAGTCATGCTTCTAAAAACCACAAGTATTGTTGTCATGGTCCCATTAAGTACTATGCATTTATTATCCTGTTTCGAAAGAGGAGAACAAGTTAATAACGGAATAGAGGATAAAGTAAAGAAACACTAGAAACATCACAGGTAAATCCAATGTCATGTCTTTACAGATAAGTATGGCTAACAGCCTCACTAAACAAAAACCTTTAACTAAAAGTGAGAACAGACAGGACTGCCTTTCATGCTAAAGAAAAAAGGAAAAAGAAAAAGAGTGAAAAGGCATATAGATATACTCAACTTAAATAAATCAAGGACAGAGAGAGAGAGAGAGAGAGAGAGAGAGTCTCACATACTTAAATGTATAGAGAGAGAAGGTTAGAGTTGACGGAGATAAATGGAGAAAGACTACAATAATCGAAGGAAACGAATCATGAAATTTTCTATTGGAATATTAGAACTTGTTGAATTGTATAGTTATTGTAGCCGGATTAATAGGAATCAAATCAGCATGTAATTAGTTAGGAAAAATTATCTTGATCCCTTGAAACATGGGATTTACTCGTTTAGGTTGTTTCCTGATTTAGCTAATTTGTAATTAATCAGTTTCCTATTTTTCCTCCTAGAATAGGCTATATATTGCTGTGTACAATTTATTCTAATGGAATAACAAGAAATTATTCATTCTCTTCATCTTTTCGTTATGGTATCAGAGCTCTAAGCTCTTTTTTTCTGGGAATTAAACCGGCTCGGCCTTCATTGCCAAGGATATACTGCTGCTTCTTTGTGCCCTGGTTTTGCTCTGTTTTTTGACTTCAAAACAGAGTATCTTCTACTGTTTCTGTTCAGCCTTCATTGCTGAAATTTCTTAGGGCATTTGTTGCCATTTTTTTTTCTTTCTCTGTTTTTCCACATCACTGAACCTTGCTGGCCTTCATTGCCCGAGTTTTTCATGGCCTTAATTGCCAAACGTGGTTGCTTTTCTTCCATCTCCAGAATTATTTCCTTCTTTCAAATTTTTTTTTTCTTCCGTGATTCTACGTTTTTTTTTTTCGTTCATCATGTCCACATCTGAGACCACAACCTCAAATATCCTTGTTCAATTGGAAGAAGTCAACTCGAATCACATGACTGGAGATTTGCAGAACGTCCAGGCTACTAACAGACTGAATGAGAAAAATTATCTCAAATGGTCTCAATTTGTTCGAACATACCTGAAAGGCAAAGGAAGACTGAGTCACCTCCTCGGGACAGGACCAAAAAAGGGAGACCCAACATTTGAAGCATGGGATGAAGCTGATTCAATGATCATGTCATGGTTGTGGGACTCCATGGATCCTGCCATTAGTGATACCTGTATGTTTCTAACAACTGCAAAGGAGATTTGGGACTCCATTCGCCGCACATATTCAAAAGCTCGTGATGCAGTCTAAGTATATGAGATTAAGGTGAAGACAAGTGCAACCAAACAAGGGGGCAAAACTATGACAGAGGATGCCAATTTACTGAAGAATCTGTGGCAGGAACTCGATCACTATCGGGTATTTGAGATGAAATGCTCTGAAAACGCTGCCATCCTAAAGAACTTCATTGAGAATAATCGAGTCTATTATTTCTTGGCTGGACTCAATCCTAAGTTTGATCAGGTTAGAGTTCAAATACTCGGTATGGAGGAGACACCTTCACTAGAGGAGACTATTTCTCTAATTCGGGTAAAAGAAAGCCGAAGGGGTGTGATGCTAGAGCCTCAAGCTTTAGAAGGTTCAGCCTTGGTGACTAAAATTGAACAACCCCAGACACAAGAAAGAGGAAAAGCAGACCTGTCAAGATTCTCGGGGAGAGACAACAAGGACAACTTGTGGTGTACCTACTGTAAGAAGCCGAGGCATACTAAAGAGCGTTGCTGGAAATTAAATGGCAAACCACCAACCTTAAGCCGAGAATGGGGCAACCGAGGAGGACAACAGCGATCTCAGGCCCATCTAACAGAACAAACCAATCAACTTGAAGGACAGGAAAAAGAAGGCTTCAATAGTGAGGAGATTGAAAAACTTTGAGGGTTAATAGGATCTCTTAAGAAGCCCTCTGGTGCATGTTCATTGGCACTCTCAGGTAAGTCTCCATTTTCTTTTGGATTACATGTCTCAGAAAAGTGTTTTGCCAACCCTTGGATAGTTGACTCGGGGGCCACTGATCATATGACCCACAGTTAGCGTATATTATGTAATTATGTTGTATATTGGTGTTTCCTTATTTAATGAGGAAATAGTTGTTAGATTGATTGTATTAGTTGTCTAATTGATTCTGATTGATTGTATGATTGACTATCTTAAAATAAGATTGTGTATCCTGTATATATACCCTTAAGATATATGGAAAAAGTATTCAGCCAATTTATCAATTTGGTATCAGAGCATAGGCAGAATAATTCCGTTGCTGCCTTTTCTTTTTCCTGGCTGAAACCCTAATCACTGCCCTACTCTAAACCCTAGCCGCCACCTTATCAATCTTTCCAACCCTTGACGCCACTCCATTACACGATCATGTCTGCAAAAACAGATACATGTGATTCTGACAGCAAGAAACCTTCCACGGTGACCATTCATGAGACTTCCTCTCCAATTCCTTCTATCAAATTGGATGGTGCTAATTATCGTGTTTGGTCTCAAATTTTGGAGATGCATATTGCTGGCAGAAAGAAGAAGGGCTATATTACAGGGAGAAAGGTTGCACCCGCAGAGAGTGATCCAAGCTATGATGAATGGGAGGCTGAAGACGCTTTAGTCAAATATGTTGGAGCACACGATTATTGTTGAAAGATTCTAGGTGCTCTAATTATATATGTTACTAATAGATAGTGTCCCACATCGGTTTCTTATTAAATATGCTTGTATACTCAGCCTATATATATAGACTTTTATGTACTATTACAATACACACAAAAAATACAATTCATTCAATAATACAAATTTATTATTGATATTCTTCTTCTTTTATTTCTCTTTGATTTTCTACTTCATATCATAGCTTTTGTTCTCTGTTTGTATCTCTTTATAATTTTTTAGTTGGTATCAAAGTCTACCGATTCTTGGTAGTTCTTTCCGCTTATCTTCGTCTCTGCCGGAGATGGTGCTCCATATCCCATCTGCGGCAGCGATCTTCAATTAATATATATTGATATGATATATATATATTATATTCTTGGTGGGATTTGTCTTTTACCCCACCAAAATTCTTGTTTTTTGTTTTTTCCGCATTTTAGGGTTTGGGAGCCCTAATCTCCCATGGTTTTGCCCTTGTTTATGGGTTCATTGATGTTATTAGCCCTTGTTTATGAGCCCGTTTATGTGATTCCTGCTGATTCTTTCCTTTGTTGATTCGTTGCTACTAGTACAGGTGGAGCCCTAATCCCTTATGCTACCGATTTTGTCGGTACAGGTGGAGCCCTGATCCCTTATACTACTAGTATAGGTGAAGCCATGCTTCCTTATGCTACCGAATTTGTCGGTACAGGTGGAGCCCTGCTTCTCAATTGTTTCTCAATTGTGTTTGATTTGTTTAGAGACTTCAGTGTTCGGAATCAGTATCTCAGCATCAGTATTTTTCAATTTGTTCGGTAGTGTAATATGTATCAAGTGGCAAGATGCATTAGGATGTGTTCAGAGACGACTTTGTTCTCAGTTTCAAATTGGACTTGCGAAGGTCTTAGTGTCCAACTTGAGGGAGAGTGTTGGAGCACACGATTATTGTTGAAAGATTCTATGTGTTTTAATTATATGTGTTACTAATAGATAGTGTCCCATATCAGTTTCTTATTAAACATGTTTGTATACTCAGCCTATATATATAAGCCCTTTTATGTACTATTACAATACACACAAAAAATATAATTCATTCAATAATACAGATTTATTATTGATATTCTTCTTCTTTCATTTCTCTTTGATTTTCTACTTCATATCAGAGTTTTTGTTCTCTATTTGTATTTCTTTATGATTTTCTAGTTTGGCTTATCAATTCTATGACTGACAAGCTGATGTCACACTTCGTGCAATATGGAATGGCTAAGGGGGTTTGGGATGCGGTCAAGAGGAGCTATCTTGATGTTTTTGATTCTTCTCAAGCCTATGAACTGATGAAGAAATCCTTTCAATCACGCCAGAGTGGTTGTCCTCTTGTAGAATATTACAATGAGTTAAACTCAATATTCATGGACCTTGATTATCGTAGGCCAAATGATATGACGTGTCCAACTGATATTGAGAAACAAAGGAAGCGTACTGCTAAGGATCGGGTCTATATGTTTCTTGCAAGGTTTGATCACAGTTTGGATCAAGTTAGCAGTCGTGTCTTGGCCACCTCTCATTTACCAAGCCTGGAGGAAGCCTATTCCCTTGTTCGTCGCGAAACACATAGAAAAGTCACCATAGGAACGGAAGATCACTCTGAGGCCTCTGCACTGGCTGTCCAAAGGAATAGTACTCGGCCATCATTTTTTGTTCCTTCTACCGACTCCTCTTCTCGCTTCTGCACTCACTACAACAGCACCAAACATACAGTTGATGTTTTTGGAAGAAACATGGTTATCCAGAGTGGTATAAGCTTAAGCAAGCCGAGAGAAAAAACAAGAAATTTGCTCAGGTTGCCCTTTCTGACACTACTCCTGCTTCTATTTCTCATGTTTCTCGATTGTCTTCTCAAGAAGGTAATTCTGGTTCGGTTTTTATTTATGTTGCCTCTAACACTTGGGTTATTGATTCAGGGGCCACTGATCATATGACTAGTAAATCTTTCTTGCTTAACTCTAAAATGCCCTCACCTATTAAATCTGTTCAAGTTGCTAATGGGACACCTATGCCAATTTCAGGGGTCGGGATGTCTCACTTTCTCCCACTCTCTCCATGTCTTTTGTCTTATTTGCGTCTAATCTCTCTAATAGTCTTCTTTCCATTAGTAAGATTACCAAACATCTTAATTGTTCTGTAACCTTTCAATCTACTCATTGTGTTCCAGGACAATCTTACGAAGATGACGATTGGCATTGGTAAAGAAAGAGGACTTTACTACTTGGAGGGGGCGGGGGAGTTGCAATCTGAACCTGGCCGTGGTTTTCAAGTAGCAAGAAAGACGTCTGATAGAGAGAAGATTCTTTTATGGCATTGTCGTTTGGGTCATCCATCTTTTTCTTATCTAGAACGTTTATTTCCTCAGATGTTTCGGAATGTTTCTGTTTCTAGTTTAAGGTGTGAACAATGCATTTATGCGAAAAATAATCATGTACCTTTCAAAATAAGCTTCAATAGAAGTTCAATTCCTTTTACCAGTGTTTATACTAATGTTTGGGGTCCTTTTTCTACTCTTTCTGCTTCGGGTCATAAATATTTTATCTTTTATTGATGACTGTACTAGGGTGAGCTGGGTATATTTGCTGAGATCTAAGAGTAATGTTATACACGTTATTCCTCAATTTTCCAAAATGATTACCAACACAATTTCATACTCAGGTTCAAGTCTTTTACTCTGATAATGGTCGTGAGTTTGTGAATCAATCTCTTGCTGATTTATTCAAAGAACATGGCATTTTCCACCAGACGTGTACATACACGCCACAACAGAACGGCATAGCAGAGTGTAAGAACCGCCACATTTTAGAGGTGGCTAGGGCTTTATGCTTTACTATGCGTGTTCCCAAACGTTTCTAGGCCGAGGCTGTTATCACCGTTGTCTTTCTCATCAACCGAATGCCTGCTCGTATCATTGACTACCAAACTCCTTTGAGAATGTTATCACGATTTCACCATATTCCTTCTGCTTTGAATCTTTGTCCTAACGTTTTTGGTTGTGTTATGTTCATGTGCACTCTCACCAAAGGGATAAACTTAATCCTCGTGCTTTTAAGTGTGTCTTTCTTGGATACTCTAATTTCCAAAAAGGCTATAAATGTTTCCATCCTTATACAGGAAAATACTATGTGTCCATGGATGTTCAGTTCTGTGAACGGGAGTCTTATTTTTCTGAGGATGTGTCTTTGGTTACTCTTCAAGGGGAGTTAGTAGTAAGGAAGAGGAACGCTTATAGTTAGAAGAGAAAAGGTTATGGATTTCAGATCCGGGGGAGGATTTAACTGATTTGGGTAAGGGGGAGTCTTTAGATGCTTCCAACCCTATAGCAGTTGAGTTTGAACCAGAGGAAAGAAGAGGTGAAAGACCAGCCTGGTTGATCCAACAGGGTTATACGAGGAAGAACATGGAGGTTATTGTCATATCCCCTCCAAGCTCCAATATTCCTCTTAATGATACTACCATACCATCGAATGACTTCCAAGACTACTCCTGTGGTACATGTTTCTTCTCCTTTAACTTCCGAAACTGCTACCTTGGATCTGCAAGTTGGTGATCAAGGTAGGAGATATCCTCTTCATGATCGTAAAGAACCTAATAGGTTGGGTTTATCAAAATCATCTTCTAATGTTGTCTATCCCATTTCTGATTTTGTCTCCTATCATCGTCTATCTAAGACTCACCTAGCTTTTGCCCTTCAGTTGTCTTCTGTGTCTATTCCTAGTCATTTTCAGGAAGCCCTAGAAGATCTTAATTGGAATTCTGCTATAGTAGAAGAAATGAAGGCTCTCCAGAAAAACTCTACTTGGGAGATGGTCGAGCTACCTCAGGAAAAGAAGACAATGGGATGTAAGTGGGTGTTCTCAGTAAAATACAAGTCCGATGGGACAATTGACAAGTACAAGGCTAGATTGGTTGCCAAAGAATACACCCAAACTTATGGGATTGACGACCAAGAGACCTTTACTCCTGTGGCCAAGATGAACACTGTTAGAGTCATACTTTCTCTTGCAATCAATCTGGACTGGCCATTAAGACAATTTGATGTGAAGAATGCCTTCCTCCACAATGATCTGATAGAGAAGGTGTACATGGACCCCCCTCCACTGTTTACACCAAAAGGAGGTAAGGTATGGAAACTGAAAAAGGCTTTGTATGGTTTGAAGCAGTCGCCCAGGGCATGGTTTGGCAAGCTAAACTACTCAATGAAGAAGTATGGTTTTAAGCAAGCTTTGGCATATCACACTTTGTTCTATAAGAGAGATGGTGATGACATTACTTTGCTTATTGTTTATGTTGACGACATGATTGTTACATATAGTAACTGGTGAAATAAAGAAGCTTCGGAGATATTTGGCCAAGGAATTTGAAATGAAGAACTTGGGGGCTCTAAAATACTTCTTGGGCATTGAAGTGTCTCGGTCCAAGCAAGGACTCTTCCTCTCACAACGGAAGTATACATTAGATCTCTTGGCTGAAACTGGTAACTCCGCTTATGAACCTGTAAATACTCCTATTGAGGTGAATCACAACCTGTCTATCTATCCTGATCAGATTCCAACGAACAAAGAGAGATATCAGAGACTAGTGGGGAAATTGATCTACTTGACTCACACTAGACCTGACTTATCATATGCAGTCAATGTTATAAGTCAATTCATGCATAATCCGAGTGACCGACACATGAATGCAGTGAATCGTATCTTGGCTTATCTGAAGTCCTCTCCAGGCAAAGGTATTATGTTCTCCAAACATGGACATCTTGATATTGTGGGTTACACAGACTCTGACTTTGCTGGATCCAAATTGGATAGGAAGTCTACTTCAGGGTATGCGTCATTTGTAGGAGGTAATTTAGTGACTTGGAGGAGTAAGAAACAAAATGTGGTGTCATTGTCTAGCGCAGAAGCTAAATACCGTGCTCTCCATCATGCAACTACGGAACTTACTTGGTTAGGAATTCTCTTAGACGAGCTCGGATCTGGTTCAAAAAAACCTATGGTTCTCTTCTGTAATAACACAACAGCTATTGAGATTGCGAATAACTCGGTACAGCACAACTGAACATAGCATGTTGAACTTGACAGGAACTACATCAAAGACAACCTAGATTCTGGTATGATAGGGTTCCCTACATTAAGAGTGCAGATCAGCTGGCTGATATTATGACCCATGTTGTTACTAGTGGTCCATTCTATACATCACTATCCAAGTTGGGCATGTGCGATATCTATGTACTAACTTGAGGGGGAGAATTGGAGTATATTATGTAATTATGTTGTATATTGGTGTTTCCTTATTTAGCTAGGAATTAGTTGTCAGATTTGATTATATTAGTTTTTTAATTGATTCTGATTGATTGTATGATTGACTATCCTAAAATAGGATTGTGTATCCTGTATATATACCCTTAAGATATATGGAAAAAGTATTCAGCCAATTTATCAATTCCCACACCTCACAATATTTCAGCACTTATACTCCGTGTCCAAGCTGTAGAAGAATTGGTGTATCAAATGGCTCTCTTGCTACTGTTGCAGGATTAGGAGATATCTATGTGACACCTTCCCTCATTCTTAAAGATGTCCTTCATGTACCAAAATTGTCATCAAATCTTGTTTCGATCAAAAAACTTACAGAAGACCTAAAATGTTATGCAATTTTTCATCCTTCTTACTGTGTTTTTCAGGACCATGGTTCGAGGAGGAATATTAGACTTGCTAAGGAAAGGAATGGGCTTTACTATCTTGGAACAACGAGTACTTCAAACAAAGTCATGAATAATTTATCCTTGTCGCTTCTTAGTTCTTCCAATAAAAATGCCATTTGGCTTCACCATTTTCGTCTTAGTCATTCATCTTTTCGAGTCTTAAATATTATGTTTCCCTCATTGTTTAAAGGATTGGATATTATAGATTTTCATTGTGATGTTTGTGAGCTTCCAAAGCATACTCGTGTATCATTTCCTATTAGTAATAAAAGAAGTTCACATCTTTTTTATTTGATTCACAGTGACATTTGGGGACCGTCCATAATTCCAAATATTTCGGGGTCTCGATGGTTTGTTTCTCTAATTGATGATTGCACTAGGGTTACATGGATATTCTTGATCAAACAAAAATATGATGTTAGTGTTGTCCCTAATTTTCATTCCATGGTTCAAAATCAATTTGGGGTAAAAATTAAAAGCTTTAGGTCTGACAATGCAAGGGATTATTTCAACCAAATTATGTCACCGTATTTCAAAAGGAAAGTATTATTCATGAATCCTCATGTGTTAACACACCTCAACAAATGGGATCGCTGAAAGAAAAAATGGCCATTTACTTAACACTACTTGGGCATTGTTATTTCAAGGGAATGTTCCTAAATCCTATTCGGGGGAGGCTGCTCTTACTGCCACATACATGATCAATAAACTACCCTCACGAGTATTAGATTACAAAACTCCCATGGAAGTCCTTGCCCAATTATATCCACATTTCAGAACGTCAAATGGTCTCACACCTAGAGCCTTTGGTTGTACTTCCTTTATCCATATTCATAGCCAAAATAGAGGAAAATTAGACCCAGAGCAATTAAGAGTGTGTTTCTTGGCTATTCATCTACACAAAAAGGGTATAAGTGTTATCATCCTCCTTCTAGAACATTCTACATATCTGCAGATGTCACCTTTGCTGAAAACAAACCATACTTCACGCAGCCTTATCTTGAGGGGGAGATTTCACTTATGGAAGATAAAGACTTTGGTGGTGATCCTGGTTCTTTCGGGTTTCTTGACCTTCCATCTTCTTCTACTTCTTCGGTTTCGTCTTCTTCTACTGAGAAATAGAATTTCCCATCCACCGAGTCTGTTTTAGCTCCAGTCCCAGAATCTATTTCAGCTCCAGTTCCAGAATTCGTGTCAGTCCCAAATCCTGTGCCCACTCCAACTACTCCAGCATCGGTCCGAATTTATGAATCTATAAGATTTCCTCAGGTGTATTCCAGAAAACCAGCTGCTCCAGACCTGACACAAGTCCAAAATGCCAACCCGAGCCTCGCTAATGAACACACGGTAAGTTCTGATTTCCCTTTGCATATACAACCTTCTGAACCACAAAAAAACGATTCTGATCTTCCTATTGTTGTTAGAAAAGGTACCAGAGAATGCACAAAGCGACCCTTATATCCATTTTCCCACTATGTGTCACTAAATCGTCTGTCACCACTCCATAGAAATTTTATTTTGAGTCTAAAAATTACTTCTGTCCCAAACACTTTATCTCAGGCATTATCAAAAAGAGAATGGAGAAATGCTAAGAGGGAGGAAATGGATGCTTTGGAAAAGAACAGCACGTGGGAGATTGTTGATAAGCCAGAAGGGAAGAATCTGGTGGGTTGCAAATGGGTTTTCACTTTAAAATACAAGGCAGACGGTTCTCTTGAAAGATATAAAGCGAGATTGGTTGCTAAGGGCTATACTCAGACATATAGTGTTGATTATCAGGAGACATTTGCTCTTATGGCAAAGATGAACACGATAAGAATCTTATTATCTATGGCAGCTCATTTTGATTGGCAACTTCAACAATATGATGTGAAGAATGTCTTCCTGTACGGCGACCTAGAAGAAGAAATTTACATAAGCATTCCACCTGGCTTCGGAGGAGCAGAGGCAGCGAATAAGGTGTGTAGACTTCGAAAGGTACTGTACGGGCTTAAGCAATCGCCTAGAGCCCGGTTTGGACGATTTGCTAGAGTGATAAAAGCAACAGGATATAAGCAGAGTTAAGGAGATCATACTCTTTTCATCAAACATTCAACCACAGGGGGAATAACAACTTCCTAGTATATGTTGATGATATTATTATCACAGGAAATGATGAGAAGGAGAAACAAGAACTGAAACAGTGTTTGATCAGGGAATTTGAGATAAAGGAGCTTGGAGGACTAAAGTATTTCCTTGGAATTTGGGTTTCACAGCAAAAGTATGTGACACATCTTTTAAAGGAAACAGGAAAACTTGGTTGTAAACCAAGAGCTACACCGATTAAGGCAAATCAGAAACTAAGGGAAGCAAAGGAAGAACCAGTCATTGATAAGGAAATGTATCAGAGATTGGTAGGGAAACTCATCTATCTTGCTCATACTCAACCGGACATAGCATATTCAATAAGCATGATTAGTCAGTTCATGCATGATCCGAGGGAGATATCTACAAGCTGCCTACCGGGTGTTACACTACTTAAAGGGTAGTCCGAGAAAAGGAGTTCTATTTAAAAAAAATAATGAACTCACATTGGAAGCCTACACGGATGCAGATTATGCAGGATCATCAGTGGATAGGAGATCGACATCTGGTTACTGCATGTTTCTCGGTGGAAATTTGGTAATATGGAGGAGTAAAAAACAGAACGTGGTGGCAAGGTCTAGTGTTGAATCAAAATTCAGGGCAATGGCCCAAGGAGTGTGTGATTTATTGTGGCTTAAGATCATCCTGGATGATTTGAGAATTAAGTGGGAAGGTCATATGAAGCTGTACTATGACAACAAATCAGCAATAAACATTACTCATAATCCAGTACAACACGATAAGACGAAGCATATCAAGATCGACAGACACTTCATCAAGGAAAAGTTGGAAGGAGGTTTGATCTGCACACCTTATGTGCCTTCGGAAAGTCAACTGGCAGATGTTTTAACCAAAGGACTCAACAACGCCATTTTTCATGGAATTATTTCCAAGCTGGGAATGGAAGACATTTATTCCCCAGCTTGAAGGGGAATGTTGAATTGTATAGTTATTGTAGCCAGATTATTAGGAATCAAATTAGCATGTAAGTAGTTAGGAAAAATTATCTTGATCCCTTGAAACATGGGATTTACTCGTTTAGGTTGTTTCCTGATTTAGCTAATTTGTAATTAATCAGTTTCCTATTTTTTCTCCTAGAATA
The DNA here is from genome assembly GCA_963922005.1 of Cornus suecica. Lineage (NCBI taxonomy): Eukaryota > Viridiplantae > Streptophyta > Magnoliopsida > Cornales > Cornaceae > Cornus > Cornus suecica. Next base: position 75,230,550 of record OY998238.1, read on the forward strand.
GGCTATATATTGCTGTGTACAATTTATTCTAATGGAATATCAAGAAATTATTCATTCTCTTCATCTTTCAATTAGAACTTATCTAGTGTTTTTTTCTTCAGCTTCTACATAATTCTTAATGTACATTTCCTTCAGTCAACTCCTATGGATAGAGAAAATCTGAAGCCAACAACAAGGAAACGAAGCATTAGATATTGTGGAAAACACGTGAAGAAATAAATTTTATTTGAGAGAAAAAGTGTAATACAACTGATTTTTTGTTAATTCGTCACATCTTGTTAGAATATTTATATCAGGGTAGTAGGGTAAATAGTTTACTCCACTGGGGAACCATTGTCTGTTTTGTTTCTTTGCACACGTATGTGAACAGTTTGAGAAAATTGAAATGAAAGATACTATATAAAAAAATTATCCCAAAACGTGAGATTGGCTCTATCTGTCTCTCTCCCTCTGTGTGCACACATTCTTTGTGATTTTCTGTCTCTCTCAAAATGGTATCAGGCAATGCTATTTCATTCCTGATTAAACCTCTAGTTTGAGCATTGTTGTGGTTGTTGTGGATTCGTCGTCATCATAGCAGAAGAAAATCAATGATCGTCTTCTTCACTTGTGACAATGTGGTTGTCCGTGACATCTGTATTGTCGTTGATGTCCTTCTGTCGATCCTTGCCAGTCGCTCGTTGGTGGCTTTACTGTTGCACTGTGTTGCAGCTAAGTTTGTGAGAGTCGAATATCACAGATCAGTCAAATATTATCTCTATTTCAGTGGCAGTCTCCTTGGCCATGTGCCACTTCTAGTTTTGCAGCGTCAAGTCCATATTCTTAGTCATCTGTCATCTTTTTCCTGTGAAGCTTGCCAATTTGGCAAGCATCACCATGTGTCCTTCAATTTGAGGATTGGTAATGTTTATTTCAGCGAATTCATTCAGTTGTATGGGGCCCAATAAACCATACTTCAATTATTAAATTTCATTATCTTGTGATCTTTGTGGATGACCATTCTTGTATAATTTGGTCATTTTCAATGAAAGAACAATCTGATATGTCTTCAATCTTTCAAACATCTTGTAACGGAATAAAAACTCAATTTGGATGACCAATACATGTCTAAAGTTCTATAATGCCAGTGAATATTTCTCAGCTCTTTTTTACTCGTATATTTGTGATAAACGCATTATTCATGTTATCATACGTGTTCACTCCACAGCAAAATAGTTTGGCATAAAGTAAGAATTGTCACTTATTGAACGTCATTCTGTGCCCTTTTATTCCATATGCATGTCCCGAAATGTTTTTGGAGTTTTGTCATGAGTATTATGTATGTCAATAATTGTATGTCATCTTCTCTAATCAATGAAAAATCCCCTGACATCCACAATTTTGGACCTGACAATCCTTGTGGTAATAAGTGTGTCATTCTTTTTTACTCTCACTTACATAAGGGGTATCATTGCTATACTTCTATCCTTGTGCAATACTTTCCTAGTGTAGATGTCTATTCCATATTTCTCCGAAAGTCCTCTTCTTGATCTTATTCCTCAGGCTGTTCCACTTTCTCTCCCATCATTCTCAAGCCACTCTTACCCACCGTCTTCCATTGCTCCATTACAGGTTTATTCTCAGAGACCCAAGCCATCTCTTGTCAGGCCCCATCTACCTTCTTTAGAGTGCTTGGATCCGGCCTGGTCTTCATGGTTTGACTCTGTACCTATTGTTCTGAGTTGTGTTACCTAATCCCATTACTATATGTCTCTTATAATCCTCTTTCCCCATCTTTTTCATGTTTTTCCTCCCGGTCTGCTACTTCTGTTCCTAAGACTGCACCAGATGCACTCTCTGATCTGATATGGACAAAAGCAATGGAAGATAAATTGGCTTGCCCTCATAATAATGGGACTTCGGATGTTGTTTAGAGTATGGAGAAACACAATGGAAGATGAGATGGATGGCCTTCATAGTCATTGGACTTGGGATCTTGTTTCCTTGCCTTTTGGTGCCAAACCTGTTGGTTGTAAATTTAGACAGTCAAAGTTTTCTTGATGGTTCTGTCGAGCATTTCTCGGCATATTGCTAAGGGGTACACCTAGACTTATGGAGTTGATTATGATGACTGTTTTCTACCTCCTGCCAAGATTTCAACTATTCAAGTTCTCATCTCTCCCTGCTAATCATAGTCAGCCCTTGTTTCAATTGGTTACTAAGAATACATTCTTACCTTGTAACTACGCTGATACTGTCTTTATAGAGCAACCACCTGGGTTTGTTGCTCAGGTAGAGTATCGCCACAGTCTCTGCCACCTAAAGAAGGCTCTATGGTCTGAAACAATTGAGAGCTTGGTTTACGATATTCTCAGGCAGCATTGAATTTGGTCTCCACATCTGCCAGACAAATTTTTCAGAGTTTCATCCACGTAGTGGAGCTGGTGTCATTTCTAGTAGTGTATGAGGATAGGCGATGACTCTACAGGCGTTGCTAAGTTGAAGGAATATCTGAAGATCGGTTCATAATAGATACTTGGGTAGACTCGAATATTTTTTTAAACATTGAAGTTGTTAGATCAAAGCAAGGTATCAATTTGTCTCATATCAATTATCTGATTAGAAGAAACAGGTTTGTGGAGTGATCATCCAATGGATGTTCCTCTGGATCCGAACACAAAACTCTCCACTGATGAGGGTGATGTGTGATGATCATGGCAGATGCCGGCATCTGGATGGAAATCTTACTTGTGTTACTATTAGTTGGCAAAAATCTCATGTGTAGTTATGGTAGCGAGTCAGCTCATGGAAGCTCCTTGAATGCCCCGGAATGTTGTTCTTCGGACTATCCAATGTTTCAAACAACTCCATGAATCTGGTTGTATATAGATCGAATGGGTTCCTTAAAGTGAAAGGTTCTACAAATGCAAACTGGACTGGTTCTCGTTCTGATAGAAGATTTACTACAACATACTGCACCTTATTAGGAGGTAATCTGGTTATGTGGAGGAGTAAAAAGCAAACAATGGTGGCATGCCGAAGATGAGTACAGAGCAATGGCTTCCACATTTAATGACTCGACATGGTTACCTCGGTTTCTTGAAGAGTTTTGGTCCAGGAGTTCAGACCCCTCCTCAATTGCTTTGTGATAATCGAGATGCTACCCATATTTCCTCTAATTTTATATTTCAAGAGAGGACTAAACATCAGACTGTCACTTACCGATGAAAAATATCGAGTCACAATATTTTGAGTCCATTTGTCAAGTTTGAAGATGAATCGGCTTGATGTTTTCCCCAAGGCTCTAGGTCACGGTTGACTAAAAGCTATCTGTTCATAACCAGGGTTATGGTATATACATTTTCCAGCTTGAAGGAGTGTGTTAGAATATATATAGTAGGACATTATTGCATTTATTTACCCCACAGGGGTATTATTCTTTTTTCTGTTTATTTGTGCACATATATGTGAATCTTGTCTAAGAAGATTGAAACAAAGAAATATTTTTTACCCCCAAATGTGAAATCGGCTCTCTCTCACTCTCTGCAAAACTCTACCTCTGTGTTTTTTGTTTCTCAACCTATCTAACAATGTATGTGACAGTTCCACTTCCATAAGCTTGCTAGTTTGGTCTTAATGGTACAAACCATGCTTCGGATTCCTTCTATAAATGACATTTGTTTCATTTAACGATATAGTTACAAATTCAATAAAGAGTATTTGTATGCACAGCCAAACTTACGCTCTTGGGTCTGAATCAGGCCTGGCAAAAAGTGTTTTTATAATGCCAGCCTGGTGTACCCCTGCTCCATTTGTGTATACTTCGGTAGAAATGATTAGTTAATTTGGGATAGCTTAATTTTGCTCCTTTGCAATTCACGAAACACTAACCTTTTCCCTTGTAAAGGTGTAAGATCCACCAGCAGTGTACAACTTTGTCCATAAAATACTGGGACACTGAAGGAAGTATTTAATAGTAAAACCAGGGAAGGAAGTGAAAGAGATGGGTGTAGACTTCAATCCCACTCATGATCAATTACTATTGGAGGTCTGCTGAGTTTAGCCCAGCCCTTCACTTCAAATTTGAGCTAAAAACAGCAGATTAGTTGTGTGGGCATTCTAGCAGAAACTGCTCCACTTAGAGGCCTACATTGCTCAGTTGCAGGTATAGTGTGCTCACATGAAACAACTATATCTTAACGTTCTAAAATTTCGGAATATAAAAAGTTAGAACAGATGTGAATGAATAATACAAAGAGAGAATGGTGCAAATGTTTATGACGTGAGGGCTTGATAGTGAGCATCTGCATCCACTGATCTATAGAATTACCTTTGTAATTTATGTTTTCTGTCTTTGTTTTGAAAGGTTATCAGATCAGTTACTTAGGTCTAAGATAATCAAAGACAAATTTAAAACATGAGCTACAATCGATTAAAATATTTTGAAGCCAAAGGGTTGCAACACAAGGCAGGAACCTAATGTTGTCTAAGGTGAGAGCCCAAAGTGTTATCAACTGGGACACTTCTTTTTTATCATGATTCATAAGAAATAAAAGAACACCTAAATGAGTAAAATAAAGGATAAATGCAGCAGATGAGTTGTCATCTAGATTGCCAGTTCCACATTGTTGCTTTTGTTTGCTTTGGGAGGCAGTAGGTTAGTTCTTTCTAAAATCACCCTCCCTTTTGTGGCAAATTCTTCCTCTCTGTTCCTCTTCTTGAGTTAATAAATTTAATTCCTAGAGCTAAATAATTAAAGTCTAACAGCAAATGAACTACATATCGTTATGGTAGTACATCTTTAGAAAAACACTACAATTATTGGTTTGACCATAATGATTGTAGGTCATTCACATTATAATATAATAGTATAAAACAACGAGGAAAACAAATGTGTGCGCTCATACATATTCCCAAGCATTTAGTCAAAAAATGTGTTAGACATCTAATCTTGAGCTTAACTGAATCACCCATCAAGATCTAAATATCTAGATCCCCGCCAATCGAAAACACTGTTCCCCAAAAATAACTCAAACCAGATAAAGAAAAAAGAAAGGAAAGAAAGAGTAAGAAAGAAGTTGTACCTGTTGCACAGAGAACAATAAGAAGAACAGAGGGTCTAAGAAAATTGCCACCAGGCAAGAAATAACAAAGAACTTGTTCCACATTTGAACCACTCTAGTATGAGGGTTCATAACCCCAGCAATATATGGATACAGAAAAGAAAAGGTTCTCCTTGCCCATCCTTTTGCATCTCCGTAAAGAACGGTATGAAACTGGACAAATAAGTGCAACTGAATGAGTGTATGAAGTAGCTCCAAACATCTATTTGTAGTCATGTAGGTGGGTAATTAAATAGAAAATAAGATATAGCAAGTAATGATCAAATTAAGCCAGCTAAACTCAATTGCAATCTTAAGTGGCAAGGGGGGAATAAATAGAGTACCATTTATAAAACACTCACATATAATTTCTGGCCAGTAGGTTGTAATATCCTGAATTTTTAACAAAGCTATTTAATTAGTATTATGGATATGATGTTCACTTAAAGCTAATTAATATTTATAATTGAATCAAAATTTGACTAAACACAAAGACACTATTTTATTACTATTAGGGATATGAGGTTCACTTCCAGTCTACAATCCGTAGGAGTTTGCTTCAGACTTGAAGATCGACAGGTGACGCCAACTCGTGCCGGAGTTGTTAGGCCGTCGCTGGAATTTTATTCTCATTGCCATGGTCGAAGCTCAGTCATCATTGCTAGTATCTTGTCAACTTGCAGAATTCCCTTGTGAACATAAACATTACTGTCGCAGCTAAAAAAGTTCAACAACCAAATAAAATAAAAAGAAAAAAGACAAACATAATTCCTTGTTCACTCAGAAAACCATTGCGGGCATTTGTAAGCAATTGGAACCACTTCAGCATATCATTTCAGATTGAGGTTCATCTGGTATGGCGCTAGGGGAAGATGTAATCCATGTAGTATATGTACTTATTGTGGTCATACAAACTATTCTATCCACTATTATTGCTGGCTATGCAAATATAACTTCCTGTAAGTATAACATTCCCACTTCACATGCCTTATCCAGTAAACCAGCTCAAACTGGTAAAACCATTGTCCCCGACTTTCTAAGTAGGCACAACCTCTATCATATGTCACCTTCATCTTCCGTGAGTATCTCTCCTCAATCAGGTATTCCATCCCAATTATCTTTCACTCATAATTAATTCGGTAGCATACCTTGGTTCACACCATATGAGTGGTTTCTTAATTATTCCCTGAGTTTCTCCCTATCGCCTCTTCTCATAATGTCACTCTATTTGCTGGCTCATCATCTAAAGTTTCAGGTTTCGGAATAACTCAATTTAATTCTTCCACGTTTTTTATCATTTGTTGTGTACATTCCCCATATTCCCTTTAATTTGATGTCAATTAGTGAGATCCCTTTAGTGTTCGGTTAAGTTTTATACCACTTGTGTTTTTCAAGATCTCCAGCAAAAATTAAGATTAGTACGGGGCATGAAGCCAGTGACTTGTATTATTTTTATTTCAACCTTCCTCCAAATGTTTGTGAATCTTCTCTATCTACGTTTCAGTGGCACTGTCCTCTTGGCCACCTTCCAATTTCGCAACATCAAGTCCCAAGTCTCGGTTGTTTGTCATCTGTATCATGTGAAGCTCTTCAACTTGGCATTAGCATATGCATGCTCATCGTCAGCCTCACTAGGACAATGTTTGTCATGTTATGTGTTATGTGAAGGGTGATCTAGTCACTTCAGGGAGATATTTTGCTAACTTGGTGAGAGTTCGGGGGCCAAATAAGTAATGCCCACAGTAAGTGATGGAATCCTAAAATGGCCTTCAGAAAAAAAAATATATATATATATAGAGAGAGAGAGAGAGAGAGAGATTACAGGAGCGTTCCCTAGGGAAAGTAGTATATCATGAGTACAGCTAAAGAACAGGCACCATAACACTTACAATATCAACCAAAACGAAATATAGCAGAAAAATTCTGTGACACTACAGCTAGAGATAAAGATATTGCTGGCATAAAGGAAGGAATGATACCTTGGAGTCTAATATAACTGAAGATCTTGAGTTCTTTTGATGCTCCTTAAAATTGTAATAAGCTGGGCATCTTGTGCAATAAGGATCATTGCATATTCCCAATTGCCCAGACCTCCATAGATGTTCATTTTTGCCAGCAGAGTTGTCTGGCAAACTATTATGATCCCTTCCGATAAATGATGGATATTTTACTGCCGTTGACTCATTTGATTTGTGCTCTGTTTCACCTTTGGTACGGTGTACAAGGTTTTCATGATTATGACCAATATATAAAGGACCACTCATCTGCGTTAATGGAATCTTTCTTTCACTTCTCAAGGGGCCAGTATGACCTACAAGGTTATTTTCATGCCTGTACGACTGTAAAGGGATCATAGGAATAGAAATGGATGCACTCCTAGTTGTTGAATCAAATTTCTGGAGTTGAGAGGCTTCACACTCATCCACTTGTGAATACGTGCCAGATAGCATCGGTGTGACATCGTTCTCAGAAGCAGCCATTTATTAAGGAGTGGACCTACAGTGGAAGTAAAATTATGAATCCAATTGGCTGTGTTTGAGCAATATTATGATGATGGATGGTGTAAATATGAGACCATGAAAATATAAAACAAAACTAGTAGCACAAAGGAATACAAATATGACACACTTAAGTTCTGTAACCACAAACATTCTGACCAAGTATAATTCTGATAATCATGTTAAATAAAATAAACAAATTTCAAATTTTAAGTGTTGAACCCCAAGAAATATCAGTTTTGGTATCAATGCTTAAATTTCAAATGAGGTAAAGATTATTTATCTACATTCTATATCACAGTGGGAATCATATTTTTTAAGAGAGTAGAAAATGTTAGCTACAATCTTTCTACTGAATTTTTAGTTTTTTAAAATGAAAAATAAAATTCAAAACAAACAAAGAACACAAGGGTATCTGTACCAAGGTAGTAAAATATGATTACTAGATTTAATTCTTCTTTCAATGTGAGTGTGTTGAAACAAAATTGCAAGTCTAAAGACAAGTGAATGATCAACCACTTCATTAATCAAATCAAACAAAACTGAAAAATAAGACATGTGAATGAGTTAAGAAAGTAGTCAACATACGGACATACAACTACAAACTACTGTCACATATCCTCAACAAGGTAACTTTCTAAGATATTATTTAGGGATGTTCAATTCCTTACTCCCATTCTAAAAATTAAATATAAGTAATATAACAGTTATATAGAACCTAGAAACAGTGTCCAGCTACCCTCCTTTAAACCTAGTAGACACTCCTTAATCAGTGTATTTCCCATCCAATTTTTTATGGTTAGATGGAAAAAAAAAAAAAAAAAAAACTATGACGTTCGCTTAATCAATTGCAGGCATTGGATCATTTTTTAGGGTATGACACACATTTTTATGGAATAGTAAAATTAGGCCCAAGGTATGTCATGCCATAATATGAATGGCATATAGTAGTTTTTCCCCCCAAATTGTGCTGTTTATTACTATTATTAATTTTCTCACAACCCGCCCACCCCAGGTGGTCACAATTTTGCACAAATTTAACCCTCATCACAATCACCCCCTCCGGAACTCTCGTGGAATTATGCACAATTCTTAATGTTTGCCTGGAATTGGCTCATTATTTGTCATAACCCGCCCCAACTATAGCAATGCCGGTACTTAAACTTTTTATCATATCCTAAGCATAGTTCGCAGTTGCTGACTTCGGCCTAGAGAGGTGCAACAATATTATGATGTAACGAATTCGGACAATATTGATTTGGTCCTAAATGCAAGTATTGGTATTGGTGTCACTTTTGACCACTATTATGAACCGGACAATACACGGCGTTTCGGACCATCAAGTACTGGTATTGGTGTCACTTTTGACAAGTACGGACGAAACGGAGAAACTTGATCCTAAGTACTACTAGTCTACGACTCTATTACATTAGTGAAAGAAAAGAAAAAGGGTGTTAACTACTGAACTGTTCAAAAGCTTAAGCTAGTAAAGAACCAACACGTGAAATAACATTTTTATAATTGGCACAGGAATTTCTGCTCTGATACATGTTAATTACTCTAAAAGTTCTTAATCCTTCAACAACAAATGAAAATATAATTGACACAAAAATTTCTTAAGCATGTATATATATATATATATATATATATATATTAGCAGGAATGAAAACACGAACCTGTTTTGAGCAGAATTCCCGGGACTTGTGAAACTCGAGGATTCCACTCCAATTGAGACGCTTCCCTAGCAGAGGAATGGAACAACTGATAATCAAATGTAAAGAGAAGAAAAGAGCCTACACTTAAAAAGCCAGGAAATTAACTGATGAAGACTTCAAATCCAAGTAGACCAGGACTTAGACGCTGACCTGATATATATATATATATGGGATAACTTCATTTACACCCCCTGAGGTTTGTCCTATCATCATTTTGACCCCTCAGGTTTGCATATCTTCATTTACACCCCTCATGGGGTGAAATGTCTAAAATACCCTTATACCAAACACCCCTTAAATCAATTTAATCCCTAAATCAATTTAAACCCTAAACCAAATACCTCCTTAGAATCAATCTAACCCTAAAACCAAACACCCCAATATCTATTCAATATTTATTTTCTCTCTCTCTCTCCTCTCTATCTCTCTCTCTCTAACTCTCAGACACAACACACACACACACACGCGCACGCACACACACACACATATATATATATATATACACACACACATATATATATAGATCTATACACACACATATATAGATCTATACATATATATATATATAGACCCATCGGGGGCGGCGGGAGGGGGCGGCGCCAACGGGGAGGCGGTGGTGGGAGGGGGCGACGCCGACGGGGAGGCGGTGGGAGGGGGTCGGCCGGCGACTTATATATATATATATATATATATATATATATATAGATAGATCTCTATCTATATATGTGTGTGTGTGTGTGTGTGTGGTGTGTGCGTCTAAGAGAGAGGAGAAAATTAATTTTTTTTTTTAATTTTATATTTATTTTCGAATTTAGTTTTTTTTTTTTTGAAATTTAATATATATATATTTGAATTTTATATTTATTTTCAAATTTATATTTTTTTTGAAATTTATAATTATTTCGAAATTTAATATATATTATTAGAATTTTATATGGTTTTTTTTAATTTTATATATTTGTCTTGAATTTAATATGGTTTTAAAAAAAAATTAAAAATTTATATATATTTTTGATTTTATATTTATTTTCGATTTTATAATTTTTTTTGAAGTTTAATATATTTTTTTTGAATTTTATATGTTTTTTTTTTAAAATTTTATATATTTGTTTCAAATTTTTTATGTTTTTTGTGATTTTTATATTTATTTTTGAAATTTAATATGTTTTTTTGAAAAAAAAATAATTTCAAATTTTATATATATTTTTTAATTTTATATTTATTTTCGAATTTATAATATTTTTTAAAGTTTAATATATATTTTGAAATTTTAATACAAATTAAATTATTAAATGATGGGAGGGGGTCTAATTGATAAAAACACTATCCTTGTTTCCAAACAGAATAAGGATAAGACATTGAGGGTAGTTTAGGGATTTTAAAAAAAATTCAGGATGATGTCATCGTTCAGGGGGTCTAAGTGATGAGAATATTGAAAAGTAGGGGGTGTAAATGAAGATATGCAAACCTAAAGGAGTCCAAGTGAAGATAAGATAAACCTCAGGGGTATAAATGAAGTTATTCCTATATATATATATACACACACACATATGTGGACAGAAGCTTTTCCGTGTGATTTGGTGTGGCATTTCATTTTATTTTTCTCTATTTCTCTCTGTCCAAAAGCGTGTCATTTTTATTACATATAGCATTAGTCTTTTTTGGCTTTGGGTAGGAACTTGGGTGGGCTGTTTCTTGGGACAGAACAGACACGCAACTTTTGGGAGTACGATTCTTTGGAATTTGGATTTAGGATAGAATAGGAATTTAATTATTTTAATTATAATTTTGTTTGTGTGTGAGATAAATACGATTTTAAGTGAAATGAATTTGTAGTTTTTCTATAAATGGTAATAGAAATTTGAAAGAGATTTTATTTTTTTTGGCCTTTACACACCTGTTATAAAAAGGCATTCTTCACAAATTTAGATATAACATAAGAGAAAAATTAAACTAAAAAGAATAAAAAAAGTAAATAACATTATTTTGTTGTTATTGTTTTTCTTGGTGCACAAAAGAACCAATGGAACCGAGAACCAGACCGAACCGGTTCGGTTCGGCTCCAAACTGAAATGGTTCGGTTCCAGTTCATAATATTCAAAAATCAAAATTTTCGGTTCGGTTCCAGTTCTTGCCTCTTTGGAACCGAACTGAACCGGAACCCTTTTTTTTTTTATAATATATATAGTGTTATAAACCGAAATACATGCCCTATTTTTTCACGTCGCTCTTTACTTCAGTCTTCAATTCATGTCTTAACTGACCAAAATAACTAGCACTAATGTATTTGCCCAATGTTTTTGTAGATAATATTTGGTATAACTTGAATATAAATTAGAATTGTACCAACTGGTATATAAATTAGATATCTAGATTGTAGTATCTTTCAACTTTAGTTCAAAAATTTGAGTCTCACAAACAAATTTTTTTTTTTTTTTTTTTTTGTGTTCTATTTCTACTTTTTAATTTTTTTAAATCGGATAGTAGGAACCGGAACCGAACCGAAATTTAGGTTCCGGTTCCTATTTTTAAGGAACCGAAAAAAATGGTTCGGTTCCGATTCCGGTTCCGTACCATGTGCACCCCTAGCTACTCCTATAGTTTTTCTGAAGAGTTAATTTCTAAATAACTATAAAGGAGCCTATGATTTTGAAAACATAAATAAAAATAAAATAAAATAAAACTATAAAATTCAAAAGTACGTAGATTCTAATCATAGCAATGTATTTATTGAAAGAGTCAATTGTACTAAGGTCTTGTTTGGATTAGCTTTTCAAAAACTATTTTTGGCTTCTTGGAGAAAAAAAAGTTGTTTTGAACGGTGTTTAAAAAAAAATTTACAAGAGTTTATGGGCCTTAGAAGAGCGTTTAGAATAAGTAAGAGGGTATCAGCTTCTCAAAACGGTTTCTGCTTCTTTTTTTTTATTGAAAAAAAACCAGAACCAACAGTTATGCCAAACGGGGCCTAAGTCATCAAGCTAAAAGAAATTTAAAAAATTGTACTAAATCCTCTTTTGTAACCAATTAACCTATACATTTCATTAGTTTGTAATAATAATTCACAATATATAAAGAAGACAAAGGTAAAAATAATACTCTTTACGTCCCAATTTAGTTGTACGTTTGACTTTTTAAGAGTTTTTTTGTTTTTTTGTGTTTCCTATTTTACCCTTTCATAATGTGGTATAGTTGTATTTTTTAGTGGAGCCCATTTTTTTTTAAGTTAATGAAGAGGGATAATTTAGGAAAATATATGATAATATTATATTGGGATTCGAAACTGGTTGATGATTTTTCTTTTTTGATGGAAAACATGCAACAAACATACATGAGGTATTTGGGTTACCTCAGTTACCCGAATACCGCGAAAGCGTACGATCAATGAGCTTGTGTTATGAACTACTTCAACCACCAGCGAATGAATCAACGACACCACCCGCACTGACGAAATCGCACCAATACGTATAAAAGATTGCTGATTATCTTTCCCGTCAATAAAGTGGCTACTAGAGTCCCCTACGTATTTCCACAATCCAAATAATTGGGTTAATGGATGGCACCCAACGAGGTATTCAGAGTGAGAGAATAAAGAATAATATCATTGTTCATCGTGTTCTGTGTGTTATACGCCCATATATATAAGTTATATATTGTTATCTTTCGTAAACATGTTTTGCGAACATCACGTAACAACTCACAGGACAAGACTCTCTTGTAACAACCCACAAGATAAGATGGACATCATATCTTATCACGTCGTTACAATTTGAATTCAATATTTTGAACTCAAATATTTGGATGTACAAATATATGGGATTTGGGACACACCCGACCCATATTCCTATATTTCCCACTAATCCATATAGGTCAAGTTTTAAACTCTTCAGATCTCTCATCTATATATCTCATATACATACAGGAAATGGATCGTGTGACCAGACGAGAAAGATTAAAATAGGAGTACTATATTAAGCTACCATCAAACTAATATAGTACCTCACTGCGAACAAGTAATCTCGTCTATGCCCTAGACAATTCTGTTACACTAGATTCAACATCCTTTATCCCTATCGAGACTCATCTCAAAGCGATACTTGAACCCCACAATTTTTATTGTACTCATGACTATATTTGTAAACAAATACTAACAAGGTCACCCGGGTTATGAGTCACAATATAATACTGTATCACAGAATTATCATCCCCAACTACTCATGTAAATCCAATATGACCTAACCGCTTCCCTAGATATGCCTCGCCGGATGGCATCAATCATGGTCCTTTTGGTACATACTAAAGTAGTGACATTAAGTCTTCTCTTCATAACACAGTTCTAGGTCATAAGGGCATAAGAGGAACTAAAATAATATGGTTCTCAGAGCTCACACAATTATATAATAGGGATATATTAAGTCACTCTCTTTTAGTGGTCGAATAAATAACACATATAATATGTTTTGTATGTTACGATGAAGCTCCCACTAAATTTGGGCATGTCAAGCTTATAAAACATCGTACGAATCTTGGTCTAGTCGTTATATCAGTGCCTAACCCGAATTCTCCAACACTGTCACTTTCTCAGCGCCAGTTTGGGGATTCGTATTCGGCTAACTACATGTTACATGAAGTGTATGGATCACTCTCATGTACGATTTTTATAAGAATATCATCTTGACCCCGTCAAGGCGACATTTATCTCATTTGAATTCTCCCACTATCTAACAATTCCTTGTCTCATCTTGCTCGCTTCTAAAGCGGCAAGGCGATTACTCGTGTGAGAGAGTCAATCTATGCCTGGTGACATTTTTCAAGAAATGTATGCTCAAATAATAAAATAATCACCTCAATGATGAATGAAATCATATTTATTAATGAAAAAGAAATGTCACATAGTGTTCATAACATCAAATCATAATTAAACCCAAACTCCTAACATGAGATACAAATATATTTCTAGAAATGGGTTTTGTCAATGGGTCAGCCACCATATGGGTTGTGGATATATGTTTCAAGACCACCTCCCATTTCGCAATCATGTCTCGAATGTAATGAAAATGAATCTCTATGTGCATGGTCTTCCCATGATACTTGGGATCCTTTACATATGCTAAAACTGCCATACTATCACAATAAATGACAACTTCATCATTTTTAGATGGGGCTATATCAAAATGATGCAAGAATTTTTGCAACCAAACTGCCTCTTGCGCTACAAAATTACAAGCCACATACTCTGACTCCATTGTGGATAATGATACACAAGTCTGTTTCTTGCTACACTAAGAAACAGCTCATCCGGAGAGTATGAATGCATAACCGAATGTGGATTTACGATCATCCTTGTTGCCAGCCCAATCATCATCACTATATCCTCTCAATCTCAGGTCTGCACCTCTATAACATAGCATGAGATCAGCGGTACCTTGAAGGTAACGGAAAATTCTTTTTATCATTTTCCAATGAGCAAGTCCGGGTTACTCTGGAACTGACTAACCAATCCAACTACAAAATAGATATCCAGTCGAGTACACAACATAGCATACATTATACAACCCACTGCACTTGCATAAGGAATTTTGGACATCTATTTTCTTTTTTTATCTGTCTTAGGGCACTATCCAAGATGTAAGTCGTATATGTTAGCCTTGAAATTTATTTTCGGACAATAATTCCTATTTTGATATTAACAAAACATTTAAAGCGTGTTTGGTACTAATGTGATTTTAAGTTAAATGTTTTAGCAAGTATAGAAAAATGATTCAGAAAGATTACTCAGAAAGAATGCTTGCACAAAAGCGAAAATCGGTAAAGAAATTGAAGCGCACAAGCGAAAAGACAAAATGATCAATGAAAAGTGAAATTCGAAGACTCAAGACTCGGGGTAGATAGGTCGGGGTGCGAACATTGTAACAAGGTATTTTATGTGTTAGTACATACTATAAGCTCAAGTGATAAAATAACCGAACTCAAAACGAACCAAAATCGAACTCAAAATTCATATTTTAAGTGTGGAAGCCGACTTTCAGTGTTTGGGAAGTTGACTTCTTAAGGACGAAAGAAACGAGCTTGAGACCCTTCCATCGACAGTCGAATCTCATGGTTCGGCAACCGACTTCCCGTGGATAAGAAGCAGACTCTCCATGTTTGGAAAGTAGACTTCTCGAGAACGAAAGAAATTAAAGTTAAGTATTTATTTGGGAAGTCGACTCTTGGTGTTTGGGAAGCCGACTCCTGGTGTTCGGGAAGCCGACTTTTTAAGGATGAAAGAAATCAAGTCTGAGTCCTTCTTTGGGAAGTCGACTCTTGGTGTTTGGGAAATCGACTCTTGGTGTTTGGGAAGTCAACTTTTTAAGGACGAAAGAAATCAAGTCTGAGTCCTTATTTGGGAATTGACTCTTGGTGTTTGGGAAATTAACTCTTGGTGTTTGGGAAGCCGACTGCTGATGCAGTCAAACAGCTGATTCAGACATTTGTTTGCCCATCACTTGGTGTCTTCTTTTCCTTCTTTTACAAACGGCTCTTGTCTCCTCTTCAAGAGTGAGATCCACTCTCCAAACCCTAGTGTGTTCATATATATATAATGAGATGTAGGAGTTAAAAGGTGTGGTTCTAGTGTGAGAAAAATCTACAAGTCTTCATCTTTTTCTCTACCACTCTTTGAAAAGACATTAAAGGCAAGAAGCAAAAAGCTTGATTTTCTACTCAAATCTTTTGAAGCTTTAAACTCTAGTATCTTTTCTTATTCTCTAAAACTCATTCATTGATTTTATCCTTTGAGAATACAAATCTAGAGTTGTTGAAATATCACCAAAAACATTTGAGCTTATATTGATTTATCTTCCATAAAAACCTTAGGGTTTTTGAGTGTTTTTGTTCTTAAGTGATACAATTGATTACATACTATTTTTGTGATCTTTGGCAAGTGAAGCCCAACATTTTCAAGAGAGGATTGTTCTCTTGATTGAGAGATGAGTTTTGTGAACTCGTGTGTAAAGGTTTGTCATTCCACCTGTGAAAGAAGGGCCATAGTGAAATGATCGGAAAAAGTCTCAAGAAGGGATTCTTGAGCAGAGGAGTAGGAGTTACCGAACCTTGAAAAAATTACGGTGTCAATCTCTCTATCTCTTTATTTCAATATTGTGCATGCTATATTAATCTTGTGATAATTTTCTAGATCAATTAACTTGGATTTGTCATTGAAATAATTACTTGATTCTTGAAGTAGTTATTAATTTGATATAACTTGTTTTAATTTTTGAAAAGATTGAAAGAGATTTTTGAACACCCTATTCACCCCCATCACCTCTAAGGTCAATTAGTGACTAACAATTAGTATCAGAGCCTAATCTCTACTTGTTTTAGACTTAACCGTCTTAGAGAACGATCATGACCTCAAATTTAGTCTCTCACGTTGAAGGACAATCTAACAATAGGCCCCCATGGTTTAATGGTTCAAACTATAGCTATTGGAATACTAGAATGATAGATTTCCTTCAAGCTATTGATTACCAAATTTGGCAAGTTATTGTTGATGGACCTTTTACTATAACCAAAGTTGTAGATGGAAAAACAATCCCTAAATTGCCGAACAAATGGGATAATGATGAGCGTAGGCTTATGTCTTTTAATGTTAAAGTCAAGGTTAATTTAAATTGTGCTTTGAGTCCAAATGAATTTAATCGTGTGTCTACTTGTTTAACGGCTAAAGAAATGTGGAATAAGCTAGAAGTAACATATGAAGGAACTTCTCAAGTACGAGAATCCAAGATTGACATACTTATGCATGAATATGAATTGGTTACCATGAAAGATGATGAAAATGTCAATTCTATGATGTCTCGTTTTACTAATATTTTAAATGAACTAAAGCATCTTGGTAGAATTATTCCTAGATCTGATGCGTCACACAAAGTTCTTAGAAGCCTTCCGATCAAATGGGATGCAAAAGTGACGGCAATAAAAAAAAAGCACATGATCTCAACACCATGAGCCTTGACGAGATATTCAGATCTCTTCTCACTTGGAAAATCACCTTAAAATCTTGTGAATAAGGGATCAAGCCGGGAAAAGGTGTAGCTTTGCAAGCCTCTACCAAATAAATGTTTTAGAAAAATTTACAAAAACAAAGGAAAATCTAAGCATTATACTAGGAAAACAAAGAAGAACATTTGATAAAAGTGATTTAGGATATGATGCTTTTGACAAAGATGTTCTTATTTTGAAAAAGAGGAAATCACTAAGGCATACATTTACAAAACAATCATCTTATGCATCCTCAAATGATCATAAACATGTTACATGTTATTATTGCAAGAAAAAGGGACATAAGACAAATGCATGCTTACTTAGAAAGAAGAAAGTGATAACAAAAATGATTTGAGTTCCAAATGGAACCATTGCATGCTTACGTAGAAAGAAGAATGTTGTAACAAAAATGATTTGGGTTCCAAAAGGGTACCAATGAACGTTACTTAAATTTGTTTTGTAGGCATGCTTGAAGTCTGCCTCAAAGGAAAAATGGTTTCTTGATAGCGGATGCTCAAGGCATATGATGGGAGACAAATCAAAGTTCATTTCTCTAAAATCCTATGAAGGAGGAAACGTCACTTTTGGGGACAACTCAAAAGGAAAAATTATTAGAATTGGCGTCATTGGTATATCCTCCTCTCTCTCTATTGAAAATGTGTTTTTAGTTGATGGGTTGAAGTATAACTTGTTTAACATTAGTCAATTGTGTGACAATGACTATGATGTTATTTTTAGGACCAATGCATGCATAGTTGTGAAAGATGGAAAACAATTGTTCAATGCTAAAAGAAACAAAAATTTATATACAATGTTGCTATGTGAATTGCATGAACAAGATGTTAAATATTTCTTCACATCTAGGTAAAATAGTTGGTTGTGGCATAGACGCTTCGAATATGCTAGTATGAACATCATTCATCGTTTATCCAAAAATGATTTAGTCAAAGGCCTCCCGAAGACTAAATTTTCAAAAGATAAAGTATGTAGTGCATGTCAAGAAGGCAAGCAAGTAAAATGCTCTTTCAAGAGAAAGAAAGACATTATCACTTCTAGACCATTAGAGCTACTTCACATGGATCTTTTTGGTCCGGAGAGAACAACTAGCTTAGCCGGGAAACTCTATGTACTTGTTATAGTCGATAACTACTCTAGATTCACTTGGGTTCACTTTCTTGTTCATAAAAATGAAACTCACTCCATTCTTGACAAATTTTATAGAGTCACTCAAAATAAAAAAGATTTGAAAATCAAGAAAATTAGAAGTGATAGGGGTAGGGAATTTGTTAATCATGACTTAGAGAAATTATATGATGAACTTGGCGTATCTCATGATCTCTCGGCTCCTAGAACCCATCAACAAAATGGTCTGGTTGAAAGAAAGAGTAAGTCATTATAAGAAATGGCTAGAACCATGTTAAATGAACACAATATATATAATAATAATTTAACCCTACCCTATGCCCAAGCGTAAGGTAGTACGTGGGTGGGCCAAAAAAATTGAAAACTTTATCCATTTTTGGGATGTTTTGGCCTAGTTTGTACTTATACTTTTAGGAATTTGTGTAGAATTTTTAGAGTAATCCTAATCTGACAAGGAGATGGACTGCAAATAGAAGTTGGATTAGTTATTGTTTCCCCTTTCCTAGTCAGTTAAGGGTTTTAAATCATTTTTCTCTTCTAATTCTATTACATCCATCTATAAATACATCCATAAGGTAAACACAATTCACAATTCACAATTCTCAAGGAGTGAGCTGATTGGATATTCTTCTTTTATTCTTTCTATTTCGAGGAGGGTTAGTATGGATAATGTTAATGAAGATTATTCTGACCCGGAAGAATTCATAGAAGGGATGGAACCATATGTGGTCATGGAGAGCACGAATAAAGGAGCTAGAAGTCAGAGAGGAAGCCGAACCACACCAAAATCGTATTTGCAGTGTCAGTTGCAATTTGAAGAGATATTTCATTCGGAGAGGATGAATCGAGTATTATGAAATTTTATGGGGCTCAACTTTGGCCTAATAATTGAACTAGTGCAAGAGATCACACTATGCTTAGAACTTTGTATGCCCTAACTCATGGGTATGAAGTGTGTGTTCCAACATTGATTATGGCTGAGATGTCGTTTGCTTGAGCAATTGTGAGTAGAGAATGGGCGGGTGCCGATAAATTTGAATATTATCTTCCATACCCGTTTTTACTATCAAAGATCATTGCTGAGCAGTTGGGTGATAAAATTAAGGAATTGGATGAGATGCGGTGGACATTTATGAAAATATATCTAGAGGAAGATTTAGAGAAGTTGAAAGAGACTGTAGACTGCCAAATATGGTTGAAGAATATCGTGTCAAGTGATGAAGAAGAAGAGGCGGACTAGGATTTAGGTTTAGGATTTTCAGGTTATTTTATTTGTAGGGACGATAGACCCTTAAGGCCACGTCTTTGTTTCTTTTATTTTTATTTTAGGATTGTAGGCCCTTAAGGCCAAATTAGTTTTTTTTGTTATTATTATTATTTGTCATAAAAAAAATTCAATAAAAAAAGAGAATCTTTAATTCCTTGAAAACATGTGTCAATTTCTAGATATTTGTGACGAAATTTATTTTCCATTGCTATGATTGGGTATGTGTGATTTGTTGATGATATCTCCAGGTGATCAAATTCAAGTTTGGGGGAAAGGATTTGTGTTTTGCTTTGGAATCCAAAATTGAGCTTCAAAGGTAACTGTATCTGTTCTCCTATTTTATTTTTGACCACGAGGACATGGTCTGATTTAAGTTTGGGGGTCAGGGTATAGTATTACAAGGAATAAATAAAGATTTTCGAGAAAAAATAAAAAAATATTTTTGGAACAATTCTTTGTTTTCACGCATGAGTGTTTCACATGATGAGTTGATTGAGTTTATGTTTATAATGCATAAGTAGTATGTGATGTGATGTTCCCGCTCATGAGAGTAATTATTAGATCGAGTTAGTGAAATGATGTGGTTTACATGGGTGAGTGATTAGTGAAATTGAAATTAAGAAGGACGACTTTGTCCTATAAACACAAGCACACATTCACTATGAGAAATAGGTTGATTTTTTACTATGTAGTTGAAAAATAATTTTGCCACAATAAAAGGGGAGAAGGGGAGTTGTTTTGGTTGAAATGAAGAAAATTGAAAAAATTATTTTGAGAAAATAAAATACAAAAAACAGTTATTTGATCTGAGTAAGGGGACCTTGTTATCACCAATATCACTGTTTGTATTTAAAGGAAATAAGACCGATGAGCATAAATCCCATGGAAGAAGCTCGGGCCCAGTTGGTTGGGACTAAAAATCCTCGCTGGAAAGTCCGGAGACTTAGAAAGACAAAAAGGGATGAAAAGTGGAAAGATGGAAATAGTACGTTTTTACTAAAAATGGCAAAGTTTGATCAATAAAGTAGGAGAAAAGAAACTGAAATATTGTAGTTGAATGTTCACTAAATCACGAAAGGTTATATAAATTTTAAGTAGAAAGTAGCAAAATCATTCACTTAAGTGGGGACTATTCATAACACGAAGCTTGATATAATTGTTGTTTGGTAGTGAGTGTGAATATTTACATTCATATTATCTTGTGTGTTGTATCATAGCTTATTTGACTTGAGTGTGTGAACTCATGAATGCATAATTACAAAATGATTGAGATGTTTGTAGGTACCATCACTAGAAACCTTCATGAGACTTCACTCATCCACTAGGGATAACCTAGGGGTTTAAAATGCTTGTTACACGTGCTAAGTGTAATCGTTGACCCTCACAAAAGTAAGAGATTAGGTTAGAGTACATAGGTTAGATAGAATAAGACTCATCACAGTCAGTTCTCTATGAGTTTATTGCTAAGTGACTAGCAATATATAAGTTTGGGGGTCTGATAGGTACTCAATATTGGTCATTTTTCGCTCCTATCTTGCATTTGTTATGTCTTTACATTCCGTTACTAGGTATTTTTATCCCGTTTGTGTGTGTAAGCATGTTTCAGGAGCTTAATGAAGAAACAAAGCTAATCTCGGTGAATTAACTGAGTTCGTGTTCATTTCTATCTCGAGAAAGGAATCATGAGGTGTGCCAGAGTAAAGAAGAGCTATCGAAGGGCAAAATAGTCATTTCCCGACATCGTTATCTCACCGAAGGGTAAAAATGTAATTTTTCAAACATTATTACTTCATCCAAAAGATCGGGAGTCAAAGGCGACCAGTCTAGCTCAAATATAAAAAGACAGGTTTTTACAGCAAAATATGCATAATACCCTACGTCGTCAGAGAGAAAAAGAGGCAGATTAGTTCTGAGCTACACTTTGGTTTGGACCCTACGCCCTAGACCTATGCCCAAGCGTAGGTCAGGAGTGTAGGTCCCACCTTGTGGCCACGTGATCTGTTTACGTGCTGAAGTTATTTCGGAGTTATTTTAGAATTTTCCAGTTTTGTCCCTACTTCGATATTTTAAGTGATCAGTGATTCCAGATCTCTACATACAGGCTTATACACATATTTACATCAGATTTTATAGACATTATTTATGTATTATGAAATTACAAAAAAGGGCAACCATTAGGGTTTCCCTCACTTGTCTATAAATATGAGAGGGTTAGGTTTAGAGAGGAAGGCTAGTTCTAGTTCTGATTTTCACATATGTTCATTCATAGAGTTCTCACGTTCAAAGTTCAGACTTGCTTCCATTAAAGAAAATCACCATTGAAGACCTAGAGATCCGGAGAAGAAGATTATGAAGATCGTTTCTACACCGACAATGCAGACTCTCTCCACCATGATTAACTAACTCGGTATCTAGGGTTTTCTCATAAAACCCTAGTCAAGTAATGTAGTTCTAATTTTATATTCAATTGTAGAGAGGGGAAACTGTGACTATACTATGATGATTGTGTTAGATTAGAGACCGCTTTTATTCGTGATACAAGTTTATATATTTGATTTGATTCTTGTCTTAGACTTTTCAAATATATTTATCTTACACAATCACAATTATTCACTATGGGCTGGAACTTGTATGCTTAATCTGTGATTTTCTATACAATGGTGGTCATAAAACTCGAAACCCTAGGTTGACACAGGTCATGCCTTGACAAACTGATATAGACATGTTTTAGTTTATTTTCATGCTTTAATTTACTTTTTTGCATTTACTTTCTGTTAATAGTTAGCATGCACTAATCAGTTTAGTCTTGAGATGGGTTGTTGCGATCCGGTTGAGAGTAATCTTTTTTGGGGTTAAACTGCTGGCGCGGTGCGACGTGATTCACAGTCAATAGATCGCCCTCATGCAATTGATATATAATCTGAACTATATTATGCGGTTAGTGGTGAAGTGAGGAAACCCTAGTTTTTTCTCTCTCTAAATCACAACCATTATTCATTATTGTTTTCTGTTTTATTTTCATTAGTATTAGATAATTCACAAAACCAAACTTTTTTCGGAAAAATATAATTCAGTGTTTTTAGACTATTGAAGTGAACAATCATCGTCTCTGTGGGATCGATATTTCCCTACTCAAGCAAAACTGTCTACAATTGATCTGTGCACTTGTAGAAGGGTAAAACCTAAAGTGTGGTTAATGTGTCATTTTTAACCACATATTTTGTTCACACCTGATGCCCACCAAGTTTTTGGTGCGTTGCCGGGGACTTGGCATTGTTCAATAGCTTTAGTAATTTATTTGCATTGCGTTATTGTAGATTAAAGCTAAAGTTGAATTTTTTGTGTAATGCTTTAATTTACCATTTTAATTTACTTTATGTTAGTAGTTGGCATGCACTAATCAGTTTAGTCTTGAGATGGGTTGTCGCGATCCGGTTGAGATTTATCCTTTTTTGGGTCAAATTGCTGGTGCGGTACGACCTGATTCACAGTCAATGGATCGCCCTCATGCAATTGATATATAATATGAACTATATTATGGGGTTAGTGGTGGAGTGAGGAAACCCTAGTTTTCTCTCTCTCTGAATCACAACCATTATTCATTATTGTTTTATATTTTATTTTCATTAGTATTAGATAATTCACAAAACCAAACTCTTTTCGAAAAAATATAATTCAGTGTTTTTAGACTATTGAAGTGAACAATCCTCGTCTTGGTGTGATCGATATTCCCCTACTCAAGCAAAACTATCTACAATTGATCTGTGCGCTTGCAAAAGGGTAAAACCTAAAGTGTCGTTAATGTGTCATTTTTAACCACATATTTTGTACACACCTGACGCCTACCAGGGATGTGGAGATTTCCTTTTGGATGTTAATTTAATGTATAGGCCTTTCTAGGGCTACTTTACATATATCTTGCCCTTTTTGGACCACTGTATATTTTTTTGGCACCTACGGGTGTATCGGTCTGTATCATGTTGTTATGATGGCATCTACCTCATTACTGTAGGATATTGAATGTATATGTTGATTGTGGACTTGTGTGGGGCTTGGAGGGATAACGACGTGATCGTGTCGTCGATCCCGCTCCCTAGTTTTATTTTGGGTTAGTTGCGTATATTATTTGTGTTATGTATGCTTTACAGGGTGTTTAGGAGTGGACCTTATCCACCGGAGGGTTCCCGTACAAATGGAACTTTGCCCAATTTTTGTTAGATTTAACGGGTAGCGGTCCAGTGATCCTAGACTCCAGTATGGGAGTCTCTGTGGATTTTGGGGTGTTACAACTTGGTATCAAAGTAATGTTCGTTAAACTAGGGACGAAGGGTAGGGTCGACCTCGTGCGTCCGTGTTTAATTTATTTTCTTGGAGTATGCTATGTGTTAATCGTCTTAGTAAGGGTTAGCATGACTTCCCATTTTTGTTGGACCCTCCTGTTGTATTAATGTTCTAATTTTTATTTCCTGTTGTTATAGTGCTATGCCGCCTCGATGTGTTGACCAGAGGCTACTTCCTGATGTGGAGGAGCGAGCACCTGCTTCCCAGCCTGTGGGGGATCATGTGCCAGTACCTTCGGAAGTGGATGAACATATTCCAGCACCTTGTGAGGGGAGGACGGGAGCACCAATAGCTTCGGCTTTGGATGGGGATCTTTTATTATGTGCTTTAGCAATTACTTTAGCACAGGTTGTGTCAGTAGCACCCGTGGTACCTGTTGCCCCAGTTGAGGATGAGAGTACTCGAGCCAAGAGGGTTGTCGGGAGTTTTTGCG
Organism: Cornus suecica; assembly: GCA_963922005.1. Lineage (NCBI taxonomy): Eukaryota > Viridiplantae > Streptophyta > Magnoliopsida > Cornales > Cornaceae > Cornus > Cornus suecica. The sequence goes on from OY998238.1 coordinate 75,255,053, forward strand.
ACTTAGTCTGCCTAGGTTTGAAGGGGGGCCGGATCCGTTGGTTGTGGACAGTTGGTTAGATCAGGTAGTAAGTGGATTTTATGTTCTGATGATCATGGAGGATAGGTTGAGAGTCTCTATTGCCACTTACCTTTTTATCAAGCATGCCACGGTGTGGTGGAAGACTATGAAAAACACTCAAGATGTTAGTACCCTTACTTGGGATGCCTTCAAAACGCTGTTTATGGATCGTTTCTTTCCTATGACCGCACAACTCCGGAGAAGGGATCATTTTTCAGCATTAGTTCAGGGAGGGCAATCAGTGGTTGAGTATGAGACCGAGTTTTCCAAGTTATCCTGTTTCTCTCTGGACCTAGTGAGTACCGAGTTCTTTCGGACACGAAAGTTTATGCTGGGTTTGAGGAGTTGGCTCCGGGGGAGGATTTCACTATTTGAGTTTTCTACCTACCGTGACATGGTCACGAAGGCTCTTGCAGTAGAGGAGGAGGATAGGGAGTACCAGAGGACACGTGCGACTAGAGGCAGAGTGTTGATTGGGTATTCTTCCACCAGTGGCAGTAAGAAGAGACAGTGGGAGGATATGACTGTTCCATTGGCAGCTCGACCAGTTTCGTCAGTATCATCTGCTAGGACATCTTCAAGCACTATTCGGAGGGATGTAGTGTGCTTTCAGTGCAGACAGTCGGGTCACTATAAATCTCAGTGTCCGTCTCTTCGACCGACCTAGAGTAGCATAGTCATTACCGAAGGAATTTCCCCTAGAGGGATAAGGTTAGTGTTCAGAGTGGAGCCATTCCACTGTCATATGCAACACTTTCTTCAGTGGTTCAGTCAGGCTTCAGGGCTCCTTAACCGTCTCAGCCAGCTCAGTCGGTTCAGAGTTCGCGTGCCGCAAGTTTTACACCATCTTATCAGCAACCTACACACCAGAGACAGGTTCAAACCACTTAGGGTCATGTTTTCACTATCGGTCCAGCTGACAGCTCTACGGAGCCAACAGTAGTCCGAAGTACTTTTCTTGTGTCCAGATGCTTTATTTCATCATCTTTTACTTCAGCATTGGGGTTGCTGGTTTCGGTACTTGAGGGGGGGGGGGGGGTTATGTGTAGATACGCCGGTGGGAGGCAGTGTTACCCTATTCCGTATCTGTCGCTCGTGTGTTATAGTGATTGCAAGGCAGCGATTAGTGTTTGACTTTATTCTCCTAGACATGGCCAGTTTTGATATTATACTGGACATGGACTGGCTTTCTACGTTCCGCACTACGATTTACTATTATTGGGGTTTTGTGACAGTGTGTACACCTGGTGGCGACTATTTCTGTTTTATGGGTGATAGGAGTGACATATCTTTTTCCTCATTTAGGTTGTGGGGCTGTGACCGATCCAACATTATTTTGGCCAATGAGGGTGTAGGTGACCTAATGGGTATGCCACGTGTTGTTTATGACTACCTAGATGTTTTTTCAAGTGAGTTGACCAAGTTACCTCCCTGATGAGAGGTGGAGTTTTCGATTGACACTCTCCCTGGTACCATGGCCATCTCTCATCCACCGTATCGGATGGCTCCAGTTGAGTTAGAGGTGTTGCATTGGTAGTTACTCGAGATCCAAGGATAGGGTTTCATCCGTTTTAGTGTGTCTCCTTGGGGTACTCTGGTTCTCTTCGCGAAGAAGAAGAATGGGACATTATGACTTTGCATTGATTATCGAAATTTAAACGGGGTCACTGTTAGGAACATAAATCCTTTGCCTAGGATTGATGATATGTTCAACCAGTTTAAATGATCCATGTGGTTCTCGAAGATTGATCTGAGGTCCGGATATCATCAGCTGCGAGTTCGGGAGGAGGACATTTCGAAGACCGCGTTTCGCACTCGTTATGGCTACTACGAGTTCCTTGTCATGCCTTTTGGCTTGACAAATGCATCAGTGACCTTTATGGATTTAATACATCATGTTTTCAGTTCCTTCTTTGATCAGTTTGTAGTGGTGTTTGTGGACGACATACTCATTTATTCTTCTTCTGAGGAGGAGCATGAGGTGCACCTTAGAACAGTTTTACATATACTTTGGGAGCATCGATTGTTTGCCAAGTATGAGAGGTGTGAGTTTTGGCTACAGGAGGTGGGTTTCCTCAGGCACGTAGTTTCTGGTGGGGGTATTTATGTCGACCCTTCGAAGGTCGAGGTAGTTCTTAGTTGGAGCCAGCCTAAGAATGTCTTTGAGATACAGAGCTTATTGGGTTTAGCAGGTTACTACCGTTGATTTATTCAGGATTTCTCCCGGGTTGTTGCACCAATGATTCACCTTACCAGGAAGGAAGTCAGGCTTGTTTGGGATGATGCATGCGAGCAAGCCTTCAGTGTGTTGAAGACGAGGTTGACTACTGCACTAGTGTTAGTGATTCCAGAGAGAGGTGTGGGGTATGTCATTTATTGTGATGCTTCACGTGACAACTTAGGATGTGTTCTGATGCAAATAGGACAGGTAGTCACGTATGGGTCTCGATAATTGAAGACCCACGAGTAGAATTATCTAACTCACGACTTGGAGTTGGCGATAGTGATCTTTGCTTTAAAGGGTTGGAGGCACTACTTGTATGGGGAAAAGTTTGAGGTCTTCTCCAATCACAAGAGCCTTCAGTATGTGTTTACGCAGAATGACTTAAACTCGAGGCAGATGAGGTGGATGGAATACATGGAGGATTATGAGTTCGACCTTCAGTACCATCCTGGGAAGGCCAAAGTGGTGGCCGATGCCTTGAGTTGGAGGTCACAGGCTATGGTAGCCAGTCTCACCATCCGGGAGTGGCAGATGATAGAGGATATTGTAGTGATGGGACTTCAGTTCTATGATAGGGGTAGAGTTACCACATTGTTCAGCCTAGTTGCACAACCTTCACTTATTAGTTAATAGTTGAGGCACAAATCCGAGATGACAGTTTGGCATTGGTTTGTGTTAATGTTGCTGCGGGAGAGACGGTTGAGGGCTGGGTTTTGCACGTTGATGGTGGTTTCCACTACAAAGGTTGGTTGTATGCTCCGTTGGATTGCCGTGTTGGGGTACTACCGGAGTTTCATTGCTTTAGGTTTGCAGTTCATCCTGAAGGCATGAAGATGTATCATAATCTTCGACACCAGTACTGGTGGTGGGGTATGAAGCGGAGCGTTGCTGAATTTGTGATGAGTTGCCTCACCTGTTAGTAGGTGAAGGCCGAGAATCAGATACCTGCGTGAGAGTTAGAGTCATTACCTATTACTGAGTGGAAGTGGGAACACATCACTATGGACTTCGTGACTGGGTTGCCGAGAACGCATAGTGGGTATGACGTCATTTGGGTTATCGTCGATAGGTTGACAAAGACTGCTCATTTCTTAGCTATTCGTGAGACCGATGGTGCAGAGGCACTTAGTCAGATTTTTATTAAGGAGATTGTTAAACTACACAAAGTTCCAGTTTCCATTATGTCAAATAGGGATCCTCGTTTCACTTCACATTTCTGGCAGGCATTTCTAATGGCCTTGGACACGAGGTTGCTGTTTAGTACACCTCTTCACCCCCAGACCGATGGTTAGTTAGAGAGGACGATTCATACATTAGAGGACATGTTTCGGGCTTGTGTTTTAGACTTCAGGGGCAGTTGGGTGACTCATTTGTCATTGGTTGAGTTCGCCTACAATAATAGCTATCAGGCTAGTATTCAGATGGCGCATTTTGAGGCATTGTATGGGAGGCCGTGCCGATCACACGTCTGTTGGACAGAGGTAGGGAAGGCAGTTTTGTTGAAACTGGATATGATGCGTGAAACGACTGAGAGGGTCAAGATCATTCGTCAACAACTGGTTACGGCACAGAGTCGACAGAAGAGTTACGCTAACCGTAAGAGACGTCCCTTGGCTTTTGAGGTAGGCGATCACGTCTTCCTCAAGGTTTCTCCGAGAAAGGGCTTGATGTGGTTTGGGAGGATTGATAAGCTATCTCTACGATTCATTGGTCCTTTTGAGATATTGGATAGAGTGGGCGAGGTGGCTTATCGTTTAGCTTTACCTCCAGAGCTAGCTGGGGTTCATAGAGTCTTCCATATTTTTATGTTGAAGTATCAGCCACATCCTTCGCATGTTTTTACAGTGGGTTGATATCGACGTGGCCAAATATGTATCATACGAGGAGTGATTGGTACAAATTCTGGACTCCCGAGATCAGGTATTGAGAAGTAAGACCATTCCACTGGTCAAGGTCCTCTAGCGGCATCATAGCGTCGATGAGGCGACCTGGGAGAGAGAGGCTACAGTGCGGGCCAAGTACCCTAATTTATTTTCCGTTACAGGTGCATTATGATTTCGGGGACAAAATCTCTTATAAAAGGGAGGTTGTAAGGTCCCGTTTATTTTATTTAATTAGTTAATTGTTTATTTTTATTTTCGTGGATTATTTTGATGTGTAGATATATATATATATATATATATGTTATATGATATAATAGATATACATATATATATATAGAAAACACACACGCGTGTATGACACACAAGCTCATCTCTCTCCCAGATCTGCTACAGGTTCCTCTTTTTCTTTCCTCTTGTTGCACGACTGAGCAAGCTTCATCTTCTTTTTTCATCTTATCGTAAGAGAGAGAGAGGAAAAGGCGAAGAGTGAGGGTCGGCTGGAAGAGAAGCTAGCCAGCAGGGATTTACTGTGTCAGCTAGAGACAACATCGGTGCAGGGGTTGTGCACGCGTCTCAAGGCCGAGCCTGGTCGATGGGGTCGCGACTGTAGCAGGGTTGAGGCGGTGAACAACTTGTTCGGTCGGAGGTTTTGGCGCCATTTTGGCACCGAGCTGTACTTCATTTCATATGATCTTTAAGGGGTAGTTAGGTTTCGGTGGCGTGTGCGTCATATCTGATTTTGGGGATGATTCATCGAACGGTTTGGCGTAGATCGCATTTCTAAGAAGTGAGTTGAATTTTCTATTTGTCATAGTTTTGCGTGCCCTAATGTCCATAGATTTTAATCATCTGTTAGTATATTGTTCTAGACGTCATGGCGGTCGTTTGGACATATCACGGAGTCAAATCAAATTAGTGATAGGTGTCAAATATTTATCATTTTGACCCCTTAACACACTATTGTTACGTTCTTTCATTCCTTTATTTAGTATTTTTATTGCATTTATGTGTTAAGACATGTTTCAAGAGCTTAATGAAGAAATGGAGCTAACTTGAGTGAATTAACTGAAAAGTATGTTCTTTCTATCCAAAAGGAGAGTCAAAGAGGTAGTGTGAGACAAAAATGGCTTCCGGAGGACAAACATGGCATTTTCAGAAGCCGTCATCTTCAACAAAAAGTATCATGGGTTTGAGACGAACATTTTGGTGCATTTACGGAGAAAAATGATTTTCCACAAAATACCTACGTTTTTGCCTACGCTTCTAGTTTCAAAAAATGGCTAGAAAACACATTTCTACGCTTGGGACCTATGTTTAAACCATAGGCCTGCTACGCTTGAAGCGTAAGTGCGGCAACGTTTTGGTGATTTTTTGTGGATTTTTCCTCTTTCACCCCCAGCTTAATTGGAAGACGTGCCTACGACTCTAGACCTCTGTATACATGTATATACACTTATATACATGAAAAATTAGGGTTTGCATGAGTTTTAGTGTTAAAAGACTGAAAATGGCCTCTATATGCCATTACCTATATATAAAAGACCATACATCAGAGTTAGAGAGCTTTGTTGTTGGAAAGTTCATACGTGAGTTTTTGGAGGCTGTTCATTCATTCAGATTTGCTGCAATTGAGATCCATATTCAAACCTAGAGATCCGAAGAAAAAGACTATGGAGAACGTTTCTATATCAACGATGCAGTCACCATCTTCCATGGCCAACTAACTCGGTATATAGGTTTTTCTAGCAAAACCCTAGCTAAGTAATGTAGTTATTTTATTGTTTTTAATTGTAAATAGAGGAAATTGTTGACCATACTGTGATGATTGTAGTAGTTAAGAGACAGTACTGATTTGCAAGATAAAAGTATATGTTTATTCTAAATTCTTGTCTTAGATGGAATGAATATATAGTTTTGCACATTTATGATTATTCACTATGGGCTGGAACTCGGATGCTTAATCATGATTTTCTACACAGTGGTGGTAATGAAACTTGAAACCCTAGGTTGACATAGGTCGTGCCTTGGCAATTTAATATAGACATGTTTTAGTTTATTTTTATGCATTAGGAGTAGATTAGAGTATCATAATTGACATGTACTAGTTAAGTCAGTCATGAGACGGGTTGTCGCGATCCGGTTGATGGTACTCCTTTTTGGGGTCGTATTTAGCTATTTAGGATACGACTTGATTCACAGTTATGGATCACCCTTTTACAATTAATACATTGATGAACTATATTATGCGGTTAGTGGTGGAGTGATGAAAACCCTAGTTTTCTCTCTCATCTAAATCAGAACCAATTTAATTTGCTTTCTAGATAATTTTAGTTAAAATAGATAATTTGGTCTTCGACCACCCAAACAAATAATTTTCAGAAAATATAATTTAGTATTTTTAAATTATTAAAGTGAACAATCTCAGTCTCTGGGGGATCGATATCCCTTACTAGAGCCGCTTTCCTATTGTACAATTGATATGTGCGCTTGCGTAGGGTAAAACCTAAAGTCGTTAAGGTGTTGTTTTTAACCACATATTTTTATACATCTGACTTTCACATCAAGTTTTTGGCGCCGTTGCCGGGGACTAAGCATTATTCATTAGCTTTAGTAGTTTATTTACATTGTGTTATTGTATTGTATCTAAAGTTGGAATTTGTGTGTTTTTGCGAGGTACTCTGAGAATCATAAAGGGATTTGGCGGAACTTCTAAAGTTGTGTCTGAAACTTTTGTGAGTTTTAGTTACCTAGATTTTTGCATATTAATTCTTGATTTATTTTATGTAATTTAGAAGTAGTTAATTTAGATTAGATTTTATTCTAGAAAATTTTAAAAAATAATAATAATAAAATAAAATAATAATAAATTTTGAAAAACAAATAGTTGTTTGAGTAACGTATGACCGATAGTCCGACCCGTTCTAATCTAAGCACTGCGTTAGTCAAGTACGATCCTGAGATCGAAAATATTTTTCGTCATTTACGTCGATTTATTGAAGAGCGTCATCGTCAGCAAAAAGAAGCAATGGCCGACCGAGGAGCCTACCAATAAGGGGCACCAGAGACATCACTGAAAGGATATTACGCACCCGATGCGTACAATTCCTATACTGATTTTCTAGAATAAGAAGGAGCGAAACACTTCGAGATCAAGACAAGCATGATTAATATGCTTCCAAAATTTTCAGGCCTTAGGATAAAAGGACCCATACCAGCACATAAATGATTTTCTAGAGGTAGCCTCTACAGTTAGGTTTGACAATTTGCCCAAAAATGATTTACGAGTGAGATTATTCCCTTGGTCATTAAAAGAGAGAGCTAAGAGATCGTACATCAAATTAGCAAAAGAAATTAAAATTGATTGGGAAGCCCTTAAGAGAGAATTCATAGAAAAACATTATCCCATAGAAAAGACCTCAGAAGCACAAGATGCAATCAAAAGCTTTAGGCAGTTACCTGGTGAGCATTTTCATGATACATGAGAAAGGTATAGTGAAATTTTGTATAAGTGTCCCCACTATAGGTTTTTTGATCAAGATATTGCTAAAACTTTCTACATGGGACTTGGAAAGGTGCATAAGACTTTGATAGATGCAGCCACACAAGATTAGTTTATCTTAAAGCCAACTAAAGAACTGAAGGAGATATTTGATAATATTAATGAAAACATAATTCAATATCAATCTGAATTGAGGTCTAGAGGTGGACAACATGATAGGAGATCTGAAAAATCTTATGTTGTGGAGCATGATGATGTGAGAGATACTATGACATTGTTTGAAGAAAAATTAGAAAGAATTGAAAAATTTATACAGCGAAGTCATTCCCCTCCTAGAGAGATGTTTGAAGTTGAAGCTGAGTATTCCCCACATGAGTGTCAGGAGATAATGGCTGCTAATGCCAACGCATCGTGGAACTATTCCAATAATGCTCCTTTCACCAATTCATACACCTCTACTGCTGGAAATCACCCACTCATGTCTTACAAATCTACCAATGTAGATAATCCACCACCAAAGTTCCAACAAGGGCAATCATCCAATCAAGAGCCAAGATTCATTGACAGACAACAGTTATATAACTCGTAAGCAAGGTTTACAGAAAGATAACAATCATACAACCAACAACCGAGGTTTCAACATAGTCAACAATCATTTGACTCCCAACCAACAATCATGGCCAGAAATTCTCAGTCCAACTACCAACAAAGAACATCTAATAATTCCCAAGCCTTCCAGCCATTCAATAACAACCAAGCTCTACAACCATTTAATAATTCCAAGAGCTTCATCCATTCAGTAATAATCAGGTTGTGCAACCCTATAACTACCAAGCCTAGCCACCAAGAAGCTAAACTCCTCCACCCGGTTTCCAGACTAATCAACTAGAGCATGTCATAATGGACATTCATAACAAGCTAGGCATTCATACTCAATCTTTAGCACAAATGCATATGCAGGTTGGCCAAATGGCTAATGAGAGGAATGTGATAGAGCTAGGAAAATTGCCAAGTCAGCCAACAGTCAACCCTAAGCCACAACAAGCATTTGATCTTGGATCTTTTGCTAATCCTCATGAGTCGGTTCAAGCCATCACGACTCTGAGAAGTGGGAAGGAAGTGGAGAGTCGAGTTGAGGCAGAACATGAGGAAAGGTTACAAAGAAGAAGGGAGGCAGAACAAGAACAAATGAATGAAGTAGAAGAAGAGCAGAGGAAAAAAGTTAAAAAGAAAGAGGCTGAAAGAGTGAAAAAAGACCAACCATCAGTAGGAGATGATGTCGATCAGACACTACATGAGGAGCTAGAAATGGGCAAGTTACGAGGAGGGAACGCTATTTCCTCAACGTCTTAGAGAGTCGGCCAAGTACAAAAAGATGAAAGAATCTGATATGTTGAATACATTCTGATAAATCAAGATCAATTTATCTCTCTTAGATGTAATCGCCCAAATACCATCTTATGCTAAGTTTTTCAAGGATCTTTGCACTCAGAGGAGGAAAAACAGAGGAAAGAATCCAACGAAAATACTCTTTACTGAACAAGTGAGTTCATTGTTTTTAAGCAATACTCCACCTAAGAGGAAAGATCCTGGTGCTCCCATTATTCCATGTGTCATCGGTGATCAGGAAATTGGTAGAGCTCTTCTTGATCTAGGTATGAGTATTAACTTACTTCCTTATTCAGTCTACCGGTGGGCGTCAGGTGTGTGCAAAATATGTGGTTAAAAACAACACCTTAACGACACTTTAGGTTTTACCCTTCTGCAAGCGCACAAATCAATTGTATATAGTTTTGCTTTAGTAGGGGAATATCGATCCCATAGAGACGAGGATTGTTCACTTCAATAGTCTAAAAAGACTGAATTATAGTTTTTCGAAAATAGTTTGATTTTGTGAATTATCTAATATTAATAAAAATAAAACAAAAAACAATAATAAATAATGATTGTGATTTAGAGAGAGAGAAAACTAGGGTTTCCTCACTCCATCACTAACCGCATAATATAGTCCAAATTCTATTTCAATTTCATGAGGGCAATCCATTGAGTGTGAATCAGGTCGCACCGCACCAGCAATTTGACCCCAAAAAGGATTACTCTCAACCGGATCACGACAACCCATTTCAAGACTAAACTAATTAATGCATGCCAACTACTAATAGAAGGTAAATTAAAGCGGTAAATTAAAGTAGTAAATTAAAACATTAAAATAAAGCATGAAAATAAACTAAAGCATGTCTATATCAGTTTGTCAGGGCATGGCCTTTGTCAACCTAGGGTTTTGAGTTTTATGACCACCATTGTGTAGAAAATCACAGATTAAGCATCCGAGTTCCAGCCCATAGTGAATAATTGTGATTGTGTAAGATAAATATATTCGAAAAGTTTAAGACAAGAATCAATTCAAATATATAAACTTATATCACGAATAAAAACTGTCTCTCATCTAACACAATCATCATAGTATAGTCACATTTTCCCCTCTCCACAATTGAATATAAAATTAGAACTACATTACTTGGCTAGGGTTTTGCGAGAAAACCCTAGATACTGAATTAGTTGATCATGGCTGAGAGAATCTCCATTATCGGTGTAGAAAAGTTCTCAATGGCCTTTTTCTCCGTATCTCTAGGTCTTTAATAGTAGTTCTCTTTAATGGAAGAAATTTACGAATGAACGTGCATGAACCAGCCTCCAAAAACTATATTAAAATTAGAACTAAAAACAGAACTTCTTAAACTAAACCTAACCCTTTCATATTTATAGACAAGTGATGGAAACCCTAATGGTTGCCCTTTTTTGTAATTTCATAATACATGAATAATCTCATAAAATCATATGTAAATATGTGTATAAGCCTGTATGTAGAGGTTTGGAATCACTGATCACTTGAAATATCGAAGTAGGGACAAAACTAAAAAATTCTGAAACAACTCCGAAACAACTTCAGCATGTAAAAGGATCACGTGGCCTAAAGGTGGGACTTACGCTCCTAATCTACGTTTGGGCATAGGTTTAGGGCATAGGGTAAAAACCACAGAGTAGCTTAGGTCCAATCTATCCCTTTTTCTCTTTGACGACGTAGGGTATTGTGCATCTTTTGTGTAAAAGCTCATCTTTTTATGTTTGAGCTAGACTGGTCGCCTTTGACTCCCGATGCTTTTCGGTGAAGTAATAATGTCTGAAAAGGACGATGTCAGGAAATGACCATTTTGCCCTCTGGAAGCTCTTCTTCGCTCCGACACACCTCTTGATTCCTTTCTTGAGATAGAAATGAACACGAACTCAGTTAATTTACCGAGATTAGCTTTGTTTCTTCATTAAGCCCTGAAACATGCTTACACACACAAATGAGATAAAAATACCAAGTAACGGAATGTAAAGACATAACAAACACAAGATAGGGGCAAAAAATGACCAATATTAAGCACATATCACACCCTCAAACTTACATATTTCTAGTCCCTTAGCAATAAACTCAGAGATACTATCTGTGATGATTTTTATTCTATCTAACCTATCTACTCTAACCTAATCCCTTACTTTCGTGAGGGTCAACGATTACACTTAGCATGTGTAACAAGCCTTTTAAACCCCTAGGTTACCCCTAGTGGACGAGTGAAGTCTCGTGAAGGTTTCCAGTGATGGTACCTACAAATATCTCAATTCTTTTGTAATTACACATTCATGAGTTCACACGCACAATTCAAATAAGCTATGATACAACACACAAGATAATATGAATGCGAATATTCCCACTCACTTCCAAACAACAATTATATCAAGCTTCGTGTTTATGAATAATCCCCACTTAAGTGAATAATTTTGCTACTTTCTACTTAAAATCCAGTTAACCTTCCGTGATTTTGTGAACATTCATCTACAATATTTCTGTTTCTTTTCTCCTACTTTATTGATCAAACTTTTCCATTTTTCATTAAAACGTAACTTCTCAACTTTCCACTTTTCATCCCTTTTTGTTTTTCTAAGTCTTCAAACTTTCTAGCGAGGATTTTTAGTCCCAACCAACTAGGCCCGAGCTTCTTCCATGGGATTTATTTTCTCATCAATACTCTTCCCTTTAAACGCAAACAGTGATATTGGTGATACCAATGCCCGGTTACTCAGATCAAAAAACTGCTTTTTGCATTTTATTTTCTAAAAATAATTTTTTCAATTTTCTCCATTTCAACCAAAACAACTCCCCTTCTCCCCTTTTATTGTGGCAAAATTAATTTTCAACTACATAGTAAAAAATCAACATATTTCTCACAGTGAATGTGTGCTTGTGTTTATAGATCAAAGTCGTCCTTCTTAATTTCAATTTCACTCATTCACTCACCCATGTAAAACCATATTACTTCACTAACTTGATCTAATCATTATTCTCATAAGCGAGAACATCACATCACATATTATTCATACATTATAAATATCAATTCAATCAAACTGTAAATGACAAACATTCATGCGTAAAAACAAAGAATTGTTCCAATTTTTTTTTTTTTTTTATCGAAAATCTTTATTCCTTGTAATACTATACCCTGACCCCCAAACTTAAATCAAACCATGTCCCCATGGTAAAAAATAAAATAGGAGAACATATACAGTTACCCTTGAAGCTCAATTATGGATTCCAAAGCAAAACAGAAATCCTCTCCCCCAAACTTGAATTGGATCACCTGGAGATATCATCAACAAAGCACACATACCCAATCATAGCAATGAAAAATAAATTTCATCATAAATATCTAGAAATCGACACATGTTTTCAAGGAATCAAAGACTTATTTTTCTTGAATTTGTTTTTTTATGACAAAAATATTAATAAAAGAAAAACTGATTTGGTCTTAAGGGACTACAATCCTAAAATAAAATAAAAACAAAGACGTGGCCTTAAGGGTCTACTGTCTCTACAAATAAAATAACCTAAAAATCCTAAACCTAAATCATTGTCCGTTTCTTCTTCTTCATCACTTGACACGACACTCTTCAACCATATCTGGCAGTCTACAATCTCTTTCAACTTCTCTAAATCTTCCTCCAGATATATTTTCATGAATTTCCACCGCATCTCATCCAATTCCTTCATTCTATCACCCAACTGCTCAGCAATGATTTTTTATAGTAAAAACGAGTATGGAAGATAATAGTTACATTTATCGGCCCCTACCCATTCTGTACTCACAATTGCTTGAGCATACGACATCTCAGCTATAATTAATGTTGGAACACACACTTCATACCCATGAGTTAGGGCATACAAAGTTCGAAGCATAGTGTGATCTCTTGCACTTATTCGATTATTAGACCGAAGTTGAGCTGCAACAACACAATCCAAATAAAGCAGATCCGACTTCAACCACCAATTATCACACGTTTTATCTCTCGGATTTGATACCGCAGACAATTCCCGAACCATATCTTCATCCTTATGTGGCCGTACTACAGGATGTTCCTTCAAAATTCCTTGTAAGTTTGTCGGAGTACCGATTGGTATATATTCCATGCATCAGCAATACTTCTTCTTCCAACCACAACAGGAGCACTCCACTGAGTCACTTTAGCCCTTCTCACCTTAAATCCTGGCTGTCCCAAAATTATCATATTTTCATAGAATTTTCGGACCAAGCCCGGATACACCTTTTCGCCCATCGGTTTTTCTAAACTCTTCAATCCTCGTTCTCGGAGGATTTTTCATCCAGGTGCAACTAAAACTCGACTCATCCTCTCCGGATGAAATTTCTCCTCAAATTGCAACCGATACTGCAAAAACAATTTTGGTGTGGTTCGACTTCCCTTTTTACTCGTAGCTCCGTTATTCGTACTCTTCATAACCACATGTGGTTCCATCTCTTCTATGAACTCTTCCGGGTCAGAATAATCTTCATTAGCATTATCCATACTAACTCTCCTCGAAATAGAAAGAATAAAAGAAAAATAGAAGTAGAATACTCAATCTAATGCTCACTCTTTGAGAATTGTAAATTGTGAATTATGTCTACCCTATGGATGTATTTATAGATGAATGGAGTTGAATTAGAAGATAAAAATTATTTAAAACCCTTAAAAATTGACTAGGAAAAGGGGAAGCAATGACTAATCCAACTTCTATTTGCAGTCTCCTTGTCAGATTAGGGTTACTCTAAAAATTCTACACAAATTCCTAAAAATTTCTTAAACAAATCCTAATACATGTATAAGTACAAACCAGGCCAAAACATCCCAAAAATAGACTAATTTTTTCAATTTTCTGGCCTAGCCACGTACTACCCTACGCTTGGGCGTAGGGTAGGGTTAATTTTTTAATTTTTTTATAATCATGACACGCTTTCCAATAACCAACGCAGCCCCAACCTTAAACGCACACATGTCCTCATAGTGCAAAAATAAAATCACACATACTTAATGTAATAAACATAGTAAGGCACGCATATGAGTAAAAGCGGTAAAAAACTGTCATTTTATACAAAACCAAAAATATCATAAAATATTTGAGATAATCATTAAAGTGGTCACAAAAGATTGAACACTGACTCTCCGCTCTATAATTGATCTCTACTGTGGACAACTAAAATAAGAAAATAAAAAAACAAAACAAAATAAAATAAACTAAACTATAATACAAAGCATCATTCGGAGGTGGCTGTAGTGGTGGAACGGTCACTCCCATATGTCGCATCATAATATCCCACCGATCCATCATCTCATGGTGCTCACGCTGTCGGGCCTGCCTCTCCTCTATAAATAAGCACTCAAATCCCTCAATACATCTAATCAACTGGTTGTACTGAGCCTGAGTCATCATAACAGCACCCCCAGTCGGGGCCTGTGGCGCATCATCTCCTATAGCAGCCTCCTCAGCCTGTGGCACCTCTACCTCATGCATGTCATCCGGAATAGCCTGCTCGGTATCATCCTCTTGTGCACCCGATAGTATAACTCCCCTGAACCTGTGTCGGCGAGCATATGTCGCTAGACCCTTCTTGATTCACCCCTTATTCCACGCTCCCTTGGCATACGCAACTAGCGGTGCAAACTTATCCTCAACATCTATCTATAATCCCTGATCAAATATCAACTTCATCACAAGACAGGGAAGAACCATCTGCAACTTGGTAGTCCCGACCTTGTTCTCCCAACACAAGTGAATATAATGCCGAAATAAGGTCTGCCAAAGGGCATGTGGAATAGAGTATCAATGACTAAACTCAAAAGCATAGTGCAATGCCGAAAATGGTAGGTAACACATGGTCTAATGGCTATGTGGTAACATATTGGACCGGACTATCACATCCCAGTGCCAGAGCCACAACATCGAATGATTGTTGGACTTCTTGTTCCCATTACGCCTATTATTGGCCCACTGCCCCTAAGTCTATAGTCTCACCATATCATAAAGTGGTGAAAGTAGGTCTGGCATAGGTGGGAACCTCTTATCTAGCTTTGCAGGGCACTCGTGTGGAATACCCCATGCAGCAACAATACTCTCGGGAGTAATCTCAAACTCCCACCCTTGCACCATTGTAACTAGCCGAGTCCCTTTGTTGTAATGCCTCATATGAAGCCAGAACTCGCTATTGTAATGCCTCATATGAAGCCAGAACTCGCTAATCATGTCAGCACAAATGTGTAGTGTAGTTGGGGCTAGGATTGGCAATAAATTACACTCCCTTAGTACACCTATGGTTCAATGTGGAACTGGCTATATCCGCTCAAGTGGCTCAATAGCAAAAGTGCGCTCCTGTCGGAACCCCTTCTTCAAAGCCTGGGTCAATAGCGTCTCCTTGGAGATCGTGGAATACTTCCATAAGTTAGAAATGAGGTCACCATTGTCACCATCAACTTTCGGCTCAGGATACAGCACCTCACTGCGCTCAGGGTCCTCCAACTCTGCATGTCCATCCTCACTATCACCACTTTCGATAGTCTGCTTATCGGATGTCTCTGACTCATGTGGTAGTCTGATGGCTTGGGGACTGGAGACTGTGCCCGAGGTCGTGATGGTGCCCAAGGTGTAGCAGGTGGAACTGTCATCCGGCCATATCTTAAATCTAGCTCAATGCCCTCTGTCGGTGCAATCGGCCTCTCAGACTCCTCATTTGATTAATCCGACTCAATATACAACGGTCTCGGTGCCCGAGTACTACGGCGTATAGGCCGCGTACTCTCCAGGGGCGATGACCGTGATCTGTCTCTCTGCACTGCCGTTCCTGACGTAGATGCTCTCTCAATAGCCTTCCTCGCTCCTTTTACGCGAGCCATTCCTACAGAATTTGGATTTTTACGAAAATGAGCAAAAACTGTCCAGACATCGAATCAAACTCAAAACTATATCTAAATTATTCTAATACGATGATTAAACAAGACCCTATCTCAAAATTTTGATATTCAACCTGTATCTGAAGCCGGAAACCCAACTTTTTGAGGCTGGATTAAAACAATATTTCGATCGGTCTCGTTCGTCAATAATAGTTTAGAATAGTTATATTAAGTAATCAAAACCAAAAGAATGGATCAAAACTTACCGAATCGCGAGAAACGGAAAATTCCCCAAAATTGGATTCCGGAGACTTTCCGAGTTCTTCACGTGAATCTGTACACACCGTCACTAATCTAATGATCCGCCACTTGGGAATGATAAGAAATATTGATATTCGGCTTTAAGAATGAACGGGAGTTGATTTGGTGGAGAGGAGAGGGAAAAAACTGAAATTTGAAATGAAAAGTCGCGGGACTGTATATATACAGTCCCATGATCTACGCTTGGGTGTAGGTTCCAAGGCTGTATTTTTTTACTTCGGTCATTTTCGCCTCGTTCCAGATTCCCAAACACTTGAACCTCCCCTATACACGCCTATTGACTTGATTGACTTCGATTCGTTAAAATTTGGCACTTCGTGGACAAAAATACCCCACTGAATGATGACGACTATTTCGGACTCGATCTTAAAATTTTACAAAAACTGAATTAAACTACTATTTTACAACTACAAACTAAGATCAAAAGCTACTCTTTATCACTTAGTACCAATATTTAACGTCGTTGGCTCGACGTTGCCGCCTCTTAGTACCCAGGTATTAATCATTCGACTCTGGTGCTGGTTTTGTTAAATCAACTGTCTCAACAACAGTCTCTATTGGCACAACTTCGATATAATGCTTTAAACGCTGACTAAAAAACAACAAATCGCTTTTCGTTGTCAGGGACGTCAAGTTCCACCGCTCCATGGGGGTAAACCTTAGTAATTTTGTGCGGCCCATCCCATCTTGACTGAAGCTTACCGGGAAATAATTTGAGTCTTGAATTGAACAACCACACTTTCTGGCCGACCTCAAAGCTTTTCTTTATGATATGTCTACCATGGAATGCTTTGGTTCAAGCTTTATATATTCTAGAATTCTCATATGCGTTGTTCCTCAACTCTTCAAGCTCTACGAGTTGGAGTTTCCTCTGAGCACCTGATCTCTTAATATCAAAATTCAATCTTCTGATCACCCAATATGCTCTATACTCGAGTTCCACAGGGAGATGACATGCCTTACCATAGACCAATCTGTATGGTGACATACCAATCGGTGTCTTATAAGCGATCCTATATGCCCATAGTGCATCATTTAGCCTTCTCGGCCAATTCTTCAAATCAGGATCCACCGTCTTTTCAATAATGTTCTTGATCTCCCTATTCAAAACCTCTACTTGACCACTCGTCTGTGGGTGATATGGCATTCCAATTCTATGAGTGACACCATACTTCTTGCACAAGGTCGGAAGAAACTGGTTGTTAAAGTGGTTGTCACCGTCACTAATCAACACTCGTGGCATACCAAATCTAGAAAACATATTGGATTTAACAAACTCCTCAACCACAATGTGATTCGCATGCGGCATGGCAACAACCTCTACCCATTTAGAAACGTAATCAACTCCCACTAATATGTACTGTTTATCGTCGACTTTTAGAAACGGTCCCATGAAGTCAATGCCCCAGACGTCAAATACCTCAACCACTAAAATAGGATTCAGTGGCATCATGTTTCATTGAGATATGGATCCCAACTTCTGACATCTCAGACAAGATTTTCAAAACTCGAACGCATCCTTGAATATGGTGGGCCAATAAAAACCGCTCTGTAGGACTTTGTGAGCTATCTTCTGAGCACCAAAATGCCTTCCACACTCTAGCGTATGACATAATATCAGTATGCCTTGAACTTCACTTTCTGGAACACATTTATGAATTATCTAATCCGGGAAATATATGTACAGTCGTGGATTGTCCTAAATATAAAATTTTACTTGGTTGAAGAAATGATCCTTTTTATGCTTAGGCCATCCATTAGGAATTCTACCTATGGCTTTATAGTTAACAATATCTGCATACCAAGGTATCTGTTCCATAACAGCCATACTGAACAGATGTTCATTCAGGAACTCATCCTTAAGAGGAATCTCGTCCTTCGTGGACTCAACGACAATTCTTGACAAATGATCAGCTACAACATTCTCCGTACCCTTCTTATCTTTGATCTCCAAATCAAATTCTTGTAGCAATAGAATCCATTGAATCAGTCTGGCTTGGAGTCTTTCTTGGTTAGCAAATGACTTAGTGCGACATGATCTGAGTACACGACTACCTTGGTTCCTAACAAATACGACCTGAATTTGTCCAAGGTGAATACCACTGCCAGCAACTCCTTCTCGGTAGTTGTGTAGTTCATCTGAGCTTCGTTCAGAGTTCTACTAGCATAGTAAATCACATATGGAAACTTGTCTTTTCTCTGCCCTAGCACAGCTCCGATTGCATAATCTGAAGCGTCACATGTGATGTCCCACATCGCTCGGGTAGAGGTCTGGGATGTGTTTATATGTGCAGTGTTAACTCCAATTGGTATGAGGCCTTTTGGGAGGAGCCCAAGAGCAAAACCGTACGGGCTGGGCCCAGAGCAGACAATATCATACCAAGTGTTGGAGCAGGGTGTTACAATTGGTATCAGAACTAGAGCCCGGCTGGAATTAAGTGTGGGAGCATGCACATCACCCGTGGGTCGCCAGCGAGGACGCTGGGTCTCAAGGGGGGTGATTGTGATGTCCCATATCGCCCAGGTAGAGGTCTGGGGATGTGCTTATATGTGCAGTGTTGTGTCCAATTGGTATAAGGCCTTTTGGGTGGAGCCCAAGAGCAAAACCGTGCGTGCTGGGCCCAGAGCGGACAATATCATACCAAGTGTTAGAACAGGGTGTTACATCACACATCAGCTAGAATGGTAGAGACCAGTCGGGTGGACAGATAATTGGGGTCGATGAGAGTTTAGCACGCAATTCCTAAAAGGCATGAAGACATTCTTCATCAAAGGCAAATACTACATCTTTAGCCAGTAAGTTGCATAATGGCCGGGCAATTTTGCTAAAATCTTTGATAAACCTTCTATTAAACCCGGCATGGCCCAGAAAAGAGCGTATATGCTTCACAGATGTGGGAGGAGGTAATTTTGAAATCAACTCGACTTTTGCTTTATCGACCTCAATCCCCTTCTTTAATATAATGTGGTCAAGTACTATTCTCTATTGAACCATAAAATGGCTCTTATCCCAACTAAGAATTAAATTGGTCTATTTACACCTTTCAAGTACTAGTGTTAAATGTCTGAAACAGTCTTCAAAGGTTGCCCCAAAGACTGAGAAGTCATCCTTGAACACTTCCAGAAACTTTTCTACCATGTCAGAGAAGATATACATTATACACCTCTATAATGTAGCTGGTGCATTACATAAACCAAAAGACATCCATCTGTATGCGAATGTGCCATATGGATAAGTCAAATTGGTTTTCTCCTGATCTGCAGGATCAATTGCCACTTAATTATAGCCGGAATATCCATCAAAAAAATAGAAGTAGCTATGTCCGGCTAATCTTTCCAGGATTTGATCGATAAATGGTAATGGAAAATGATCCATCCTGGTATTAGAGTTGAGCTTTCTGTAGTCGATACACACATGCCACCCCGTAGTCCTGCATTGAGGAATTAGCTCACCCTTTTCATTGGGCACCACTGTGATTCCCGATTTCTTCGGGACCACTTGAGTTGGGCTTACCCACTTACTATCAGAGATCGGGTAGATGATTCCCGTATCCAGCAACTTCACTACTTATTTTCTTACAACCTCCATTATGTTCGGATTCAATCTTCGTTGCATCTCCCTTGACGGGTTTGCCTCATCTTCTAAATAAATTTGATGCATGCAAATTGATGGATCAATCCCTTTCAAATCAGCCACACTCCACCCAATTGTTTCTTTATTCCTGGTCAAGACCTCAATCAGACTCGATTCCAGTTCTATTGTCAACTTTGATGAAATAATTACAGGAAGAGTTTCGTCGGGTCCCAAGAAAACACACTTTAGCTTCTTTGGCAACTCCTTAAGTTTTAAAACAAGCGGATTCGTAAGTGATGGAACTGGGGGAGTACTTGAGACTATTGGGACTGGTTCCACTCGCTCTTGCTTCCAAGGTTGTGTGTATAACGCAGTCTCAATTCTATCCAACTTTTTGTTCTGCCATTCCATATACGCATCCCAATCTTCAATTTATTCATTTGGCACTTCATTTTCCAGGAATTCTTCAAGCTCGTCTTTCTCCAGAATTTGAGTAGCAAAATCATGTATAATATCATCTAGCTCATCGCACTCATCTATCTAGAAATAGTCCATAGACTCAGGTAATTGATGGCTTCCCTCAAACACATTCATCCTGACTTTCATGTTCCTAAAGGTCATATCCATGGCTCCAGTTCTAGAATTTATGCATCCATTTGTCGTGGCCAGAAATGGTCTGCCTAAGATCACTGGGATGTGTTTTTTTGAGTCCGGGACAGGTTTCGTCTCCAAGATTACAAAATCAACTGGAAAGTAAAACTTGCCCACTTGAACTATGACGTCTTCCAAAATTACTTTTGCCTGCTTGATAGATTGATCGGCAAACTACAATACAACCTCTGTGGGACTGAGCTCTCCCAACCCTAGCTGTTTATAGACTGAATAAGGAAGCAAGTTAATACTCGCACCTAGATCAAGAAGGGCTTTACCAATTTCCTGGTCACTGATGACACAAGAAATAGTGGGAGCACCAGGATCTTTCCTCTTTGGTGCAGTATTGCTTAACAGTAGTGAACTGACTTGCTCAGTTAAAAGTATTTTCTTCAGATTCTTCATTTTACTTTTCCTCTTCTGCATACAAAGATCCTTGAAAATTTTAGCAAATGTGGGATTTGGGCAATCACGTCTAAAAGCGGCAGATTAATCTTGACTTGTCAGAACGTATCCAACATATCAGATTCTTTGATCTTCCCATACTTAGCCGGTTCTCTAAGACGTTGAGGAAATGGTGGTGTCTCCTCGTAGTTTACCCTATCTAGCTCATCAAGCAATGTCTCATCGATACTTTTATCTACTAACAGTTTATCTGTCTGAACTTCAGCCTCTCTGCTCTCAACCTTTTTCTACTGTGCTTTTTCCTCTTTCTTCCTTTGAGCTTGCTCAACTTCTTTTCTTCTACGCAGCATTTCCTCATGTTTTTTTTTCACTCTGCTCTCCACTACCCTTCCACTTCTCAAAGTCATAATTGCTTGAACAGACTCATGATTATCATTGGTAAACGATCCAAACTCTTTCACTTGCTGAATCTTTGGGTTAGTGATAGGCTAACTAGGCAACTGACTTGGCTCTTTAGTATGTCTCTAATTTTCCATTTGTCCTAACTGCATGGTGATTTGGGTCAGTGCTTGAGTATGAACACCCATCTAATTTTGGAGGTCCACCAAGGTCTGCTCTATCCTGCTATTTTGGAAACCGGGTGATGGAGCTTGGCTTCTTTGAGGCTGGAACTAATATTGGAATGGTTGGATAGCCTGGTTGTTATTGAATGGTTGAAGAGCCAGAAAATTATTAGGTGGATGTTTGGGTTGGAAATTTGATTGAGAATTGCGAGACAAAATAGTTGGTTGAGATTTGAATGATTGTTGGCTCTGTTGGAACCTTGGCTGCGAGGTAAATTGCTGCCTTGGTTGAAAATTGGATTGAGAATTGGACCACTATCCTTGTTGAACTTTTTCTGGAAGATTCTCCACATTTGTGGACTTATAGGACAGGAATGGATGATTTCTATTATTTGGAGAGTATGAGTTGGAGAACGGGGCATCATTGGAGTAATTCCATATTGTATTGACATCAGCGGCTATTATGTCCTCACACTCTTTTTGAGAATAATCTGGTTCAACCTCATAAACTTCTCTTTTGGGAGAATGACTTCTTTAGGTAAGAAGTTTTTCAAATTGCTCTAACCTCTCCTCTATCAATGCCACTAGATTTTTCATATCATGATTAACCTCAATTTTTTTTCTAATCGCCTATCCAGTTCACTTTTAGACCTCAGATCAAATTCATACTAAAGGGCATTTTCACTGATGTTAACAAATATCTCTAAAAGCTCTCTTGCAGGTTTCAAGGTAAACTAACCCTGTGTAGAGACATCTATCATATTTTTATGCCTTTCACCTAGACCCATGTAAATATTTCTAGTAACATCTTGATCAAAAAACCTATGGTGGGAACATTTATACAAAATCTCATTGTACCTCTCCCACGCATCATGAAATTGTTCTCCTGGCTACTATCTGAATCGCTTAATCGCATCTTGGGCTTCTGAAGTCTTTCCTATGGAAAAATGTTTTTCTAAGAATTCTTAGTTAAGTGTTTCCCATTCAAGTTTAGTTGCTTGAGTCAATTTAATATACCATCTTTTTACTTTGTCTTTTAAAGACCATGGGAACAGACGTACTCTTAAATCATTTTTAGTCAAACCATCATACCTTACGGTTGATGCTACCTCTAAGAATTCATTGACATGCTGGTACGGATCTTCTATCCTGAGACCAGAGAACTTTAGGAGCATGTTGATCACACAAAAAATTCAACTTTAGCTTTAATCTACAATAACCCAATGCAAATAAACTACTAAAGCTATTGAATAATTCCAAGTCCCCTGCAACGGCGCCAAAAACTTGGTGGGCGTCAGGTGTGTGCAAAATATGTGGTTAAAAATAACACCTTAATGACACTTTAGGTTTTACCCTTCTGCAAGTGCACAGATCAATTGTATATAGTTTTGCTTGAGTAGGGGAATATCTATCCTATAGAGATGAGGATTATTCACTTCAATAGTCTAAAAACACTGAATTATAGTTTTCCTAAAAGAGTTTGATTTTGTGAATTATCCAATATTAATGAAAATAAAATAAAAAGCAATAATAAATAATGGTTGTGATTCAGAGAGAAAAAAAACTAGGGTTTCCTCACTCCACCACTAATCGCATAATATAGTCTAAATTATATTTCAATTGCATGAGAGCGATCCATTAACTATGAATCAGGTCACACCGTGCCATCAGTTTGACCCCAAAAATGATTACTCTCAATCGGATCGCGACAACCCATCTCAAGACTAAACTCATTAGTGCATGTCAACTACTGACAGAAAGTAAATTAAAGTGGTAAATTAATCAGTAAATTAAAGAATTAAATTAAAGCATGAAAATAAACTGAAGCATGTCTATATCAGTTTGTCAGGGCATGGCCGGTGTCAACCTAGGGTTTTAAGTTTTATGACCACCATTGTGTAGAAAATCACATATTAAGCATCCGAGTTCTAGCCCATAGTGAATAATTGTGATTGTGTAAGATAAATATATTCAAAAAGTCTAAGATAAGAATCAATTCAAATATTTAAAATTGTATCACGAATAAAATCAGTCTCTCATTTAACACAATCATCACAGTAAAGTCATCGTTTCCTTCTCTATAATTGAATATAAAATCAAAACTACATTACTTGGCTAGGGTTTTGCGAGAAAACCCTAGATACTGAATTAGTTGATCATGGCTAAGAGAATCTCCATTGTCAGTGCAGAAAAGCTCTCCATGGCCTTCTTCCCCGAATCTCTAGGTCTTTAATGGTAGTTCTCTTCAATGGAAGAACTTTATGAATGAACGTGCATGAACTAGCCTCCAAAAACTATATTAAAACTAGAACTAAAAATAAAACTTCTTAAACTAAACCTAATCCTCTCATATTTATAGACAAGGGAAACCCTAATGGTTGCCCTTTTCTGTAATTTCATAATACATGAATAATATCATAAAATTAGATGTAAATATATGTATAAGCCTGTACGTAGAGGTCTGGAATCACCGATCACTTGAAATATCGAAGTAGGGACAAAATTGAAAAATTCTGAAACAACTTCAGCACGTAAAGGGATCACGTAGCCTCAAGGTGGGACCTACACTCCTGACCTACGCTTAGGCGTAAGGTAAAAGCCATAGCGTAGCTTAGGTCCAATCTGCCCATTTTTCTCTCTAAAGACGTAGGGTATTATGCATCTTTTGTGTAAAAACTCATCTTTTCATGTTTGAGCTAGACTGGTCGCCTTTGAATCCTGATGCTCTTTGGTGAAGTAATAATGTCTGAAAATGACATTTTTGCCCTTCGGTGCAATAACGATGTAGGGAAATTACCATTTTTCCCTCTGGTAGCTCTTCTTCGCTCTGGCACACCTCTTGATTCCTTTCTTGAGATAGAAACAAACATGAACTCAGTTAATTCATCGAGATTAGATTTGTTTCTTCCTTAAGCTCCTGAAACTTGCTTACACACACAAACGAGATAAAAATACCAACGGAATGTAAAGACATAATAAACACAAGATAGGCGTGAAAAATGACCAACATTGAGCACCTATAATCTACCAATAACTAGGGTTAGGTGAGCTCAGCCCCACTGAGGTTGTACTTCAATTTGTTGATCGATCAATCAAACAGGTAAGAGGAGTGCTTGAAGATGTCATTGTTCAAGTAAGCAAGTTTTATTTTCCAGATGACTTTGTAGTCTTGGATACAGAACCTATCCCTAATTCAAAGAAGCACATTCCAGTAATACTTGGGAAACCATTCTTAGCTACGACAAATGCATGTATCAATTGCAGAACTGGAGCCATGGATCTGACATTTGGAAATATGAAGGTCAGGATGAATGTGTTCGAAAGAAGCCACCAATTGCCTGAATTTGGGGAATGTTTTTAGATTAATGAGTGTAATAAGCTGGATGATATCATAACATATTTTGCAACTCAAATCTTGAAAGAGGACAAACTGGAGTATTTTATGACTAGAGAATGGCCGAATGAGGAAGTTGCTGATTGGGAGACATATTGGAAGTTGCAAAATGAAGAGCTGGATGCAATGGAGATTGCATTATACACTCATCCCTGGTGGGAGCCAGTTGAACCACTCCCGATAGTCTCAAATATTCCACCAATTCCATCTCTAACTACTCTACCTACCTTGGAACTCAAGGAATTGCCTGAAGAATTAAATATATTTTCTTGGGACCCGGTGAGACTCTTCCTGTGATTATATCTTCAAAATTGACAAAAAAATAGGAATCAAGTTTAGTCGCGGTTCTGAGTGAGAATAAAGAGGCAATAGGATGGAGTGTTGCTGATTTGAAAGGCATAGACCCTTTAATTTGCATACATCGCATACATCTTAAGGAGGATGCAAAGCCATCAAGGGAAATTCAAAAAGGCTGAATCTAAATATGAAAAAGGTGGTGATGAAGGAAGTAGTGAAATTGCTGGATGCAGGTATTATTTACCCCATTTCTAATAGTACATGGGTAAGTTCAACTTAGGTGGTGCCGAAGAAGTCGGGCATCACAGTGGTGCCAAACTCAAAAGGTGAGCTAATTCCACAGCGCATGACCACTGGGTGGCATGTGTGTATTGATTACAGAAAGCTCAACCTAAACACTAGGAAAGATCATTTTCCATTACCATTTATTGATCAAATCCTGGAGAGGTTAGCCGGACAGAGCTATTACTGCTTTCTGGATGGGTACTCCGGCTATAATCAGGTGGCAATTGACCATGTTTACTAGGAGAAAACCAACTTTACTTATTCGTATGACACGTTTGCTTATAGACGGATTCCGTTTGGGTTATGTAATGCGTCAACAACATTCCAACGGTGTATGATGTCTATCTTTTTTGACATGGTAGAGAAATTTCTTGAGGTATTTATGGATGATTTTTCAGTTTTTGGGGAAACCTTTGATGACTGTTTGAAACATTTAGAACTGGTACTTAAGAGGTGCAAAGAAACGAATCTGATCCTAAGTTGGGAAAAGAGCCATTTCATGGTTCAAGAGGGCATAGTACTGGGCCACGTTGTATCAAAGCGGGGGATAGACGTCAATAAAGAAAAAGTTGAATTAATTTCAAAACTGCCTCATCTCACATCTGTTAAGCAGATACGCTCTTTTCTAGGTTATGTTGAGTTTTACCGAAGGTTTATCAAAGATTTCAGCAAAATCGTCTGACCGCTATGCAACTTATTGGCTAAGGATGTGACATTCGTCTTTGACGAAGAGTTCCTTCAGGCCTTTAAGGAGCTGTGTGCTCAACTATCATCAGCCCCAATTATTCATCCACCAGACTGGTCTCTGCCATTTGAGCTCATGTGTGATGCTTCTGATTATGCCATAGGAACTGTGTTGGGTCAAAGAAAAGATAAGCTATCATATACTATTTATTATGCCAGTAGAACTCTGAATGAAGCTCAGATGAACTACACAATGACCGAGAAAGAGTTGTTGGTAGATGTCTTCGCCTTGGATAAATTTTGATCATATTTATTAGGCACCAAGGTTATCGTTTACTCGGATCATGCCGCTCTGAGGCATTTACTGACGAAGAAAGACTCTAAGCCCCAACTGATTCGATGGATTCTGTTGTTGCAAGAATTCGACCTGGAAATCAAAGATAAATTCAGAGAATGTTGTTGCGGATTATTTGTCAAGGATTATTGTCAAATCCACAAAGGAAATTACTCTTCTTCAGGATTCTTTCCCAGATGAACATTTGTTCAGTGTGGCTGTGGTGGAACAAATACCGTGGTATGCTGACATTGTCAATTATAAAGCCACAGGTCGAATCCCAAAAGGATGGTCTAAGAATGAGAAAGATCAATTCTTCAGCCAGGTTAAATTTTATATCTGGGATAATCCACATTTGTACAAGTATTGCTCTAATCATATTATCAGAAAATGCATCCCCGAGAGTGAGGTGCAAAACATATTGACATTTTGTCACACGTTGGAGTGTGGAGGGCATTTCGGAGCTCAGAAGATAGCCCATAAGGTGTTGCAGAGTGGATTTTACTGCCTTCCATATTCAAAGATGCTTTCAAGTTTTGCAAGACATGTTTGTGATGTCAAAAGCTTGGATCTATCTCTTAAAGAGACTTGATGCCTTTAACCCCAATTCTGATTGTAAAATTATTTGATGTGTGGGGTATTGATTTCATGGGATCATTTTTGAAAATAGATAAGAAGGAGTATATACTTGTGGGGGTTGATTATGTTTCAAAATGGGTAAAAGCGATAACCACTAAATGTGTTGACCATGACGTGGTGGAAGAATTTGTAAAATCGAACATTTTCTCACGATTTGGTATACCAAGAGTTCTGATTAGTGATGGTGGAAGCCATTTTGATAACCAGTTTCTTTCCGCGCTTTATGAAAAGTACGGTGTCACTCATAGAATTGGTACACCATATCACCCAAATCACAAGGTCAAGTGGAGGTTTCTAATAGGGAGATTAAAAATATTTTAGAAAAAACTGTGCGTTTGGATTTGAAGGATTGACCTCGAAGGCTAAATGATGCACTTTGGGTGTACATAACTGCGTTTAAGACACCAATTGGTATGTAGCCATATCATCTTGTGTATTGTAAAGTGTGTCATCTCCCTGTAGAGCTGGAACATCGAGCATATTGGCATGCTTAAAGACTGAATTTTGATATAAAGAAAGTCGGTACGCAGCGGAAACTCTAACTTCAAAAACTTGAGAAGTTGAGAAATAATGCGTATGAAAAATCTCGGATTTACATGGCTCGAACGAAACCGTTTCATGATAAATATATTAGAAAGAAAGTTTTTGAGCCCGGCCAAAAATTTTGGCTGCTTAATTTGAGACTCAAGTTGTTTCCTGGCAAGCTCCAATCAAGATGGGACGGGCCATACAAGATTATGAAGGTTTTCCCCCATGGAGCAGTGGAGCTTGATGATCCTGACATTGGAAAGAAATTTGTAGTGAATGGATAGAGATTGAAGCATTATATAGAGGTTTGACCAGTTGAGTGTGTGGTGGAAACAATCAATTTAACTGAACCACCACCCGAGCTGGATAAGCTTAATCCGGGGTATTGAGAAGCGGTAATGTCGTACCAACAATGTTAAACATTGGTACTAGGTAAAGAAGAGTAGCTTTAAAACCTAGTTTGTATCTGTAGACAATAATTTAGTTATTTCAGTATTTAAGATCAAGTCCGTAAAATCGAGTCGCAAGGCCATCATCATTCAAGTATGGAGTGTCAATGAAGCCTAAGAAGTGTTTAAGTGTGGAGTTGAAGACAGGATGAGATAATGGCAAAAGAGAAAAAGTTATGTTTTTGGGCCAGGGACTTACGCTTCAAGCGTAACTGCGGGCCTGTTATAAACAGGCCTATAACAGGCCCGTCGTCAGTTTCCCCCCACTCATTCCATTCAAACTTTTTGCTCTCTCTCAATTCTCCACCATTATTCGAGAGGTTTGATCCTACCATTTACCCATCCAATTCCTCATCATTCTTGGCCAGCGGATCATCGGATTAGTCGGTGATTTGTCCGGATTCACGTGAAGAACTTGAAAAGTCTCTGAAACTAAATTTTTGGAAATCTATTATTTCTTTCAATTCGGTGAGCTTTGATCCATTATTTTGATTTCATATGACTTATTTAACTATTCTAAACTAGTATTGATGAACGAGACCGATCAAAATCGTGTTTTGATCCATTTTCTAAAAAGTTGAGTTTTTCGACATCGCAAGCGGATTAAATATCAAAAAATTTACGATGGCTTGTTAAATCATCGTATTTGATATATTTAGATATAGTTTGATTTTGATTCGGTGTCTATTTCATTATCGCTTATTTTTTGAAAATTCCCTATTATAGGCATGGCACGAACCAAGATGTCGACGAGGCGAGTGGCTCAGGCCGCCATTGCGGCTGATCCACCGGTGCGACAGAGGTCAAGATCATCATCACCAGCACCATCCCCTATTCGCCATCGTGGCACATGTGCCAGAAGACCACATTATGTAGACTCGACATCCTCATTTTTCTTGTCTGTTAAGGCAGAGATGCCAAAGAGTTCTACTCAGGGGCGCGACATCTTATTACCACATGGTCGCTTAGTGGTTGAGCCAGTTGCTCCACGGGCACCATCACTGCCACTTATACCAGAACAACAGAGTAAGAATATGGAGGAGGATACAAAGGATGTCGTTGATGAGGATGTCGCGGAGGGCGATGATAGAGCCGATGAGAGGGTACCGGAGCCTCCTGTGGAGGGTGACCCCAGGATTTTGACTACATATTTACCTGTGCCCCAGACAGCGTCAATTGATGATTTACTAGCCCGGGCGATCCGGAAGGGTTATCAGCTGGAGCGGACATATTTATTGCAGATATTTTAGGATTTACAACCAATACCTGCCTGGACGATCGGCCGATTCAGGGCCTGACGTCTATTACCTATTCTTGTCCCCGTTACCCCGCACATTTGCGAGGATATGATCCGAGAGTTTTGGCTGCATATACACCATTTCAGTATGGGGTTGAGACTACGAACGGTGGTCCGAGGTACAGAGATCGAGATTACTCCCCAGACTATTACTAAGTCGTGGGGTATTTCAGATGAGTGTCCACCCGAGCTCGCTATTGTATTCCCACCTATGCCCGAGATACTCCCATCTATTTCTGAGTTGGTTACACTTCAGACTGCTAGGCAATGGGCCGATGATCATCGGAACTACACAAATAAGGCAAACTGTCATCCTATATTATGGTTCTGGGATGTGATAGTTCGATCTCAGATTCTTCCGCAAAATCACGTGACCATATATTATGTGCCATTTACGGCCCTCCACTATGCATTTGAGTTTGGGCGGTGGATTTCTATCCCATGTATTTTATGGGAAGGCCTATATACACATTATATTCATTTGCGCAAGGAGACCAAGGTTGGTCAGCGTCTGTTTTAGATTCGATTCTCGTGCTTGGTGATGAAGATTATGTTGGATGTCAGGATCGAGATGGATGCGGGTGAGCAAAATAGATTCCGAGAGGGTACCCTGTATGCCAGAGGGATGTGGACTGGTGTCTGGATCCGGTTGCATGCAGATGATATTATGCGACGCCGACCAGTATTCAGTGTATTACCAAGTGCACAGGCCCAGGAGCATGCTGCTGATGCTGGTCAGGCTGATGTGGGTATGGCTTAGGAGGCTGACGCTGCTGATGATGAGGAGATGCCACAGATGTCGGCTGCTGAGGAGGAGGTTGTATTGCCGGAGGTACCTGTGGGTGGTACTGTTATTCTATCTCAGACGCAATTTGATGCTTTGATTGCACGGATGTAGGGGATAGAGCGGACTTTGGCAGAGGAGAGACAGGCCCGACGGAGATATCAAATGTGGTTATTTCATAGGATTACCTATATGAGTCAGCATATGGGTGTGCAGATTCCACCTATGCCACTGCCCTCTGATGATAAGTCTTAGTTTAGTTTTAGTTAGGTTTTTGTTTTCTTTTTTCTTTTTTATTTCATTTATTTTTATACATTAGAGATAAATTATCGAGCATATAGTTTCGTATAGGGCTGTATGTGACTACTTGCATGATTATATTCTAATTGTTTTTGATATTTTAGTATTGTATAAAATTTTAAAAAATTTGCTGATCAATCATATTGTTGGATATATCCCCTGATCTTTACACGTATTTTACATATGCTAATAGTTCGAATTCTTTCAATAATTGAAAATGAACTATGCAGACATTTGTGCATTTAAGTTTGGGGTGTATATGTGTTGGATTGATGAGTGTATTAAGAAAAAAAAAAAAAAAAAAAAATAATTTTCTTCAGGCCAATGCTACCCTACACTTCAAGCGTAGGGTACAGTGGGATGAGTTTTAAAATTTTGCAAAATTGACCTGTTTGAGGGGTGTTTTGGCATGGTTTGTACTTGTTCTTGTATTAGGATTTGTTTAAGTTATTTCTATGATCTTTTATAGAATTTTTGTATACTTTTTAGAGTAATCCTAATATGATAAGGAGACGGAATGCAAATACAAGTTGGAGTTCGATTAGTTATTATTTCCCCTTTCCTAGTCAGTTAAGGGTTTTAAATCCTTTTTCTCTTCTATTTCTACTACATCCATCTATAAATACATCAATAGGTTAGAAATAATTAACAATTCACAATTCTCAAAGAGTGAGCATTAGATTAAATATTTTTCTTCTGTTTTTCTTTCTATTTCGAGAAGGGTTAGTATGGATAAAGCTAATGAAGATTATTCTGACTCGGAGGAATTCATAGAAGGTACGAAACCATATGTGGATAAGAAGAGCACGAATGAAGGAGCTATGAGTCAGATTGGAAACTGAACCACACCAAAATCATTTTTGTAGTGTAGGTTGCAATTTGAAGAGATATTTCATCCGGAGAGAATGAATCGATTATTAGTTATGCCCGAAATGAAAATCCTTAAAGAATAATGATTGAAAAGTTTAGAAAAACCAGCGGGTGAAAAGGTGTACCCGGGCTTGGTCCGAAAATTCTATAAAAATATGATAATTTCGGGACCGCCGGGATTTGAGGTAATGAAGGCTAAAGTGACTCAGTGGAGTGCTTTTATTGTGATTGGAAGAATAAGTATTGCCAATGCGTGGAATATACCAATCGGTACACCGGCAAACTTACAAGGAATATTGAAGGAACTTCATATAGTATGGCCACATAAGGATGAGAAAATGGTTCAGAAATTGTGTGCAGTATGAAATCCGAGAGATAGGACATGTGATAATTGGTGGTTGAAGTCGAATCTACTTTATTTGGATTGTGTCGTTGCAGCTCAACTTTGGCCTAATAATTGAACTAGTGTAAGGGATCATGTTATGCTTATAACTTTGTATGCCCTAACTCATGGGTATGAAGTGTGTGTTCCAACATTGATTATGGTTGAGATGTCGATTGCCCGAACAATTGTGAGTAGAGAATGGGCGGGTGCCGATAAATTTGAACATTATCTTCCATATCCATTTTTACTATCAAAGATCATTGGTGAGCAGTTGGGTGATAAGGATGAAGGAATTGGATGAGATGTGGTGGACGATTATGAAAATATATCCGAAGGAAGATTTAGAGAAGTTGAAAGAGACTTCAGATTGCCGGATATGGTTGAAGAGTGTCATGTCAAGTGATGAAGAAGAAGAGGAAGATTAGGGTTTATGATTTTTTTTTTTTATGTTTTATTTTTTTTTAGGGACGGTAGACCCTTAAGGACACGTCTTTGTTTATTTTATGTCATTTTAGGATTGTAGGCCCTAAAGGCCAAATTAGTTTTTTTATTATTATGTTTACTCTAAAAAAAATAATTGTGATTCCTTGAAAATTATGTATTGATTTATGGATGTTTATGATGAAATTTATTTTCCCTTGCTATGATTGGGTATTTGTGCTTTGTTGATGATATCTACAGCTGATCCAAATCAAGTTTGGGGGAGAGGATTTGTGTTTTGCTTTGGAATCCAGAATTGAGCTTCAATGGTAACTGTATCTGTTCTTTTATATTATTTTTGAAAATTACAAGGAATGAAAATTTTTGGAAAAAAATTTGAAATTTTAAAATTTTGGAGCAGTTCTTTGTTTTCACGTATGAATGTTTTGCATTACAGTTTGATTAAGTTTGTGTATATGATGCATGAGTAGTATGTTATGTGATATTCCCATTCATGAGAGTAATGATTAGATCAAGTTAGTGAAGTGATGTGGTTTTACATGGGTGAGTGTATGAGTGAAATTGAAATTAAGAACGATGAATTTGACCTATAAGCACAAGCACACATTCACTATGAAAAATAGGTTGATTTTTTATTATGTAGTTGAAAACATAATTTTGTCACGATAAAAGGGGAGATGGGGAGTTGTTTTGGTTGAAATGGAGAAAGTTGAAAATTTATTGTGAAAAATAAAATGTAAAAAGTATTTATTTGATCTGAGTAACCGGGCCTTGGTATCACCAATATCATTGTTCGTGTAAAAAGGGGAGAAAGCTAATGAGCATAAATCCCATGGAAGAAGTTCGAGCCCAGTTGGTCGGGACTAAAAATCCCCGCTGAAAAGTCTGGAGACTTAGAAAGACAAAAAGGGATGAAAAGTGGAAAGATGGAAATATATATTTTTATTAAAAATGGCAAAGTTTGATCAATGAAATAGAAGAAGAGAAACTGAAATATCATAGTTGAGTGTTCACAAAATCACGGAAGGTTGTCTTGATTTTAAGTAGAAAGTAACGAAATCATTCACTTAAGTGGGAACCATTCATGACACGAAGTTTGATATAATTATTATTCGATAGTGAATGGGAGTATTTGCATACATGCTGTCTTTTGCATTGTATCATAACTTAATTGAACTTGTGTGTGAACTCATGACTGCGGGATTATAGAGAACTGAGATATTTGTAGGTACCATCATTGGAAACCTTCATGAGATTTCACTCGACCACTAGGGGTAACCTAGGGGTTTAAAAGGCTTGTTACACGTGTTAAGTGTAATCGTTGACCCTCACGAAAGCAAGGGATTAGGTTAGATTATAGAATAGTTAGAATAGTTAGATTAATAAGATCATCACAAGAAATGTTCCCTGAGTTTATTGCTAAGGGACTAGCAATATATAAGTTTGGGGGTGTGATAGGTGTCAAATATTAGTCAATTTGACCCCTTAACTCACTATTGTTACGTTCTTTCATTCCATTATTTGGTATTTTTATTACATTTGTGTGTTAAGACATATTTCAGGAGCTTAATGAAGAAATGGAGCTAACTTTGGTGAATTAATTGAAGAGTATGTTATTTTTATCCAAGAGGAAAGTCAAAGAGGCAGTCCGAGACAAAAATGGCTCTCACAAAAACGACATTTTCAGAAGTCGTCATCTTCAGCAAAAAGTATCGTGAGTTTGAGACGGACGTTTTGGTGCATTTACGGAGAAAAATAATTTTCCACAAAATACCTACGCTTCTAGTTTCAAAAAGTGGCCAGAAAACACAATTCTACGCTTGGACCTACACTTGAAGCGTAGGGGCGACAATTTTTTGGTGATTTTTTGTGCATTTTTCTGTTTCACCCCCAGCTTAATTGGAAAACGTGCCTATGACTCTAGACCTCTGTATACATGTATATACACTTATATACATGAAAAATTAGGGTTTGCATGGATTTTAGTGTGAAAAGACTTAAAAGAGCCTCTCTATGCCATTGTCTATATATACAAGACCAGACATCAGAGTTAGAGAGTTTTGTTGTATGAGAGTTCATACGTGAGTTTTTGGAGGCTGTTCATTCATTCAGATTTGTTG
This sequence comes from Cornus suecica, assembly GCA_963922005.1. Taxonomy (NCBI): domain Eukaryota; kingdom Viridiplantae; phylum Streptophyta; class Magnoliopsida; order Cornales; family Cornaceae; genus Cornus; species Cornus suecica. Next base: position 75,289,302 of record OY998238.1, read on the forward strand.
CTATTGAGATCCATATTCAAACCTAGAGATCCGAAGAAGAAGACTATGGAGAACATTTCTATATCAACGATGCAGTCACCATTTTCCATGACCAACTAACTCGGTATCTAGGGTTTTCTAGCAAAACCCTAGCCAAGTAATGTAGTTATTTTATTGTTTTTAATTGTAAAGAGGGGAAACTATTGACCATACTATGATGATTGTAGTAGTTAAGAGACCAATTTAATTTGCTTTCTAGATAATTTTAGTTAAAATATATAATTTGGTCTTAGACCACACAAACAAACAATTTTCAAAAAATATAATTCAGTGTTTTTAAATTATTAAAGTGAACAATCTTAGTCTCTGTGGGATCGATATCCCTTACTCAAGCCGCTTTACTATTCTACAATTGATACGTGCGCTTGCGTAGGGTAAAACTTAAAGTCGTTAAGGTGTTGTTTTTAACCACATATTTTTATACACCTGACATTCACATCAGTTAGCGGTGTGAAAGGCGACTTTCAAGGATTACGGTTCGGGAACCGGTATTAGTTTATCGTCGTTTTTTGCACGCTTCTAGAGGTAGAGGAACCAAATGCACTAAAGGGTTTAGTTCTGAGAGGAGTGTGAGTCTATATAGTTGTTTCCCATGCTTTGATAAATATAGAAATAAATTCTTGAAATTATAATGAGTCAATAAAATTGTTTCCATGCTTCGAGAAATATAGAAATAAATTCTTGAAATTATAATGAGTCAGTATAATTGTTTCCATGCTTCGAGAAATATAGAAATAAATTCTTGAAATTATAATGAGTCATTAAAATTGTTTCCATGCTTCAAGAAATATATAAATAAATTCCTAAAATTATAATGAGTCAATATACTTGTTTCCATGCTTCGAGAAATATATAAATAAATTCCTGAAATTATAATGAGTCGGTATAACTATTTCCATGCTTCAAGAAATATAGAAATAAATTCCTAAAATTATAATGAGTCGGTATAACTATTTTCGTGCTTCGAGAAATATAGAAATAAATTCCTGAAATTATAATGAGTCGGTATAACTGTTCCTATGCTTCGAGAAACATAGAAATAAATTCTTGAAATTATAATTATAGTAAATGGCTGGGAAAGTGTTTTAATGTGATAGATTAAGATGTATATAATTATATATATATATTATCCTTTATGTGCTAGCATGATTTAAAATACATGATTTTGTGATATATGTTGATGAGATGCAAACATGTTAAATCACTTAGTTTCACTTTAAAAATTATGCCACATGCTCAGAATAATATTTATTGCATAATATTTTTATGCCATGTCATTACACGAGCATATAGTCAGTTAGGGACTGTGAGGGTATGGGTTGCATTGAATACCAGACGACGGTTACGATTATCTTGGTGTAGGGGTTTCGGAGTTGGACCACCCTGCTGTTAGGGACTTCGGAGTTGGATCATCCCGCATGTTCGTAGGACTTCGGAGTTGGGTCATCCTAGATGAGTCACCGTGTATATATTACTGCATTGGATGACTGCAGGGTAAGAGATAGAGAGCTACGCCTGGTTACGGCTCGATACTGCAGTTGTGGTGAGGGTCGAGGTTGAGAGCGTAGGTAGACACGGGACTGCATCACATTTCATATCATGTCACGCTACTTATTGTTAAGATAAATGTATATGTTCCTTATCTTACTGTTCTATTAGTTGAACTGATGATTCCTCAGTATGTCGAGTTGTGTGATATCACAGGTATGTGGACCCAGGTGAGAGGTGGATGTTCCAGCATGGTGTCGGTACTTGTGGGACGAACCAATCTTGTTTTCGGCGGTTAGAGCGAAAAGAGATGGTGCATCCCTGTTGAGCAATTTAGCTCATTTCCCTTTTGTTTATGATTTCAGGACATGAGCCAGGATAGGATCAGGGATAGTGGTTATGATCTCTGTGGGATGTGGAGATTTTCTTTTGGATGTTATTTTGATGTATAAGCCTTGCTAGGGCTAGTTTCCATATTTCATGCCCTTTTTGAATTACTGTATATTCTTTTGGCACCTATGGGTGTATCGGTCTGTATCATGTTGTTATGATGGCATCTACCTCATTACTGTAGGATACTGTATGTATATGTTGGTTGTGGACTTATGTGGGGCTTAGAGGGATGACGGCGTGACTGTGTCGTCGATCCCGGTCCCTAGTTTTATTTTTGGTTAGTTGTGTATATTATTGGTATTATGTATGTTTTACAAGGTGTTTAGGAGTGAACCTTATCCACTAGAGGGTTCCCGTACAAATGGAACTCTGCCCGATTTTTATTATATTTAATGGGTGGGGCTCCAGTGATCCTAGACTCTAGTACGGGAGTCTATGTGGATTTTAGGGTGTTACATATGCCTTAGACGTAGAGGAGTTATGCCTTAGGCGTACCTATGCCTTAGGCGCAGGTCCTGAGCGTACCCTCTGAGCGTAGGCTTAAACGTAGAAACTCACTTTCTGACCACTTTTTGCTTTTGTAGGCATAGGCTTGAGCGTAAATTCTTAATGAAAACCACTTTTCTCCGCAATTGTGCCAAAATGACCATTTTGATTCCACGAGACTTTTTGCTTTAGGTGACGGCTTCGAAAAATACCATTTTTGCCCTTCTGGAGACACTTTTTACTCAACATTGTTTCCTCTTCAATTCCCTTGTATTCTTCACTTGTTTAGACTTGATTTGAATTTGACGAAGCTTGATAATGTCTATTGAACCTTCTCGATTTCACAATTCTCTCAACATGACAATTCACTTAACATGGTTATTGTATAGAACATGTCAAACACAAATAATACTATAAATGTTCTTACACTTGAATTATAACATCAGATTAATGCAATCAAAGAGTGATGCAATCAGCTATTTCTTAAGAATTGACAAATGAGGTTTAATGCAGTTAATGAGTATGGTCAAAGGTATTAATGATTGTATGGGTAATCTTAGAAGTGTCATGGGACTAGTAGAGGGATTTTGAAAGTCAATCTAGAAATTAGAAGTGTCTTTAATTGCATTAGTATATATAGGACAATCTTTACATCTGCTGTAATTAAGTTCTAATCAACATATTTCTAAGCTATTCCAGATCTAAAAGTATTCTTTTAGGCTTTTCCAGATTTCTCTTTAGAAATCTAGGCTCCAACGATGATTGGAGTATTCTTTTTATTTTATATAATTTGTTTGCATCAAGTAGTATCAGAGCTTACTGTCAGATCTATGGTTGGACAATTGATAAGACCAGAATAGTTGATATTCTGGGCATTAATATACCTCTTGTTAGTCTCTTTCTTATATTAATTTGGTATTTTTATCCAAGTTGTATGTTAATCATGTTTTCAGGGCCTTAATGCAAAAATGAGTTAATTCTGGGTTTTTAGCAAATATGTCTGATTCAGAGCAATACTTGGAAGATATTTGCACTCAAATCAGCAAGGTACAAGTCAGTTAAGTAAAATATAAGTGGTTGAAGCAAAGAAATTCGCGGATTAAATAAATATTAAAAATCAGGAGCCACCGATCGATCGTTGGAGACTTCAATCGTTTGAAAATAGCCGACTTGAAATCTATGCGAAACTTCACTACACAATTCTAACTTTGTGTACAAGTATATCACAGGGCAGAATCGTCCATTCAACGCTATTTCTTAGTCCCTAAGATTTCTTGGAGTGCAAGCAAGGAACATGTCATATTTGCACCAACTTTTGTCTATAAATATATGTGGAATTCATGAAGAGAATATATCTTGGAAATATCTCCGAATTATCTCAGGAACGTATTTTCATATCATTGTTCATAAAAAGCATCTCACTTTGAGAGAGACTCCCTTCCTCAAGAACCAACCATCCAATCATGAAGATGGCGGCTACATCAATAATGGAGTCTCCTCTTTCCATGAGCGCCTAGTCGGTATCTAGGGTTTCCAACGAAACGAAACCCTAATCGAGTAATGTAGTCTTTTATTTATTTTTGTTACAAAGGGGGCAATCAGATGAAGGGCACTTATATGATGATTATGTAGTGAGAGACCGAACAAGACCACCTAAATAAGATTTATTTATTCATTATTTATTTAAGCTGAGATTGAATTAATGATTTATCTTGAACAACCATGTTTTTACTAAGGGCAAGAAATCCAAGGTTTAAATAATGGTTTCTACATAATGGTACTTATTTGGCATGATAAAGTCTTAAATTTACACAGTCCATGCTTAAAGAAGATGATTATTAGCGTGCTTTTTAATTTCAGGTTTTAGGAGTAGTTGTAATATAGATGCATATAACAGTCATACTAATTACAGATGGATTGTAGCGAATACGGACCGATTGCATCCTTTTTGGGACTAGACAACTACTTATACCATTACTAGTTTGATTCATATAAGCTATACCGCCCTCTTGCAATAATATAATTAAAGGAATATATTATAAGGCTAGTGGTGGAGTTGGAATTCAATCCTAGACTTGTTTATCCTGAGTGAAACCAAAAACAATTATCTTTATTTTATTTTATGTTTAGTAGTTTAATCAAACAAACCAATCAAACAACTTTTATAAATATAATTCAATTTGCTACTTTATAATTATTTGAAATACGACTTTGATATATGTGGTTCGATACCCTCTCTACCCAACTATACTATATACTACTCGCGTACTTACGACTGAGAGGTTAAAACTAGATCGTGATAATTCCTTATTTTTAACACTATTATTTTCACATGTCTAGAACTGATCAGCATTCAAAGAACCAAGTGGACAATACAAAAGTGGCTTAAGTACAAAATGTTGGTTACGTGGCTACAAGAGAGGATTTGGAAAACCTGCAACAACAAATTAATTAGTTGTGCACCAGATTGGAGCAAGATGGACATGGAGAGACAAAGAAGACCTCAAATGAATGTATATCAACGTGCAAATTGGAGAAACTGACCAGCAACAAAAACATTTCAACAAGTGCCTGAAGAATTTTTAGATGATGGAGATGGAGGCTTACCACATGCAAGGCATCTAACCTTTAATCGTAACTTTTAGCGGGATCAAGATCAACGTATTAAGGTAGAAATTCCAATCTTCATAAGAGAAGAACATCCGAAGGATGATTCGTATAAAGGGATATGCATCTTCTTGGAGGCAGCAAGTTTAATTAACCAGAGTTCAATTGAGAAAGGAGTGTGTTTAAACCTGGACAAAAATGCAAAGGATGATTCAGAGAAAATTCCTTTCACTAAACTATGAAGGAATTCTGTTTCAGCATTACCAATCCTTATATCAAGGAACTCGGATGGTTCGGGAGTACACAAATGAGTTCTACAAGATGAGAACTCGAGTATCAAATAAAGATGAAACTAGAGGTGCATCCACATCCAAGGTCGTATCAAATAGCTTGGTTCAAGAAATGAGGTGAAATTACGGTAACCGAGCAATATTTCGTTCCTTTTCTATTGAAAAATATTCAGATAAAGTTTTATGTGATGTGGTAAATATGGAAGCTTGTCATCTTCTATTGGGAAGACCATGGCAGTTTGATAATAAGACTGTCCACCTTGGTAAAAAGAATATGTATGCCTTTTACAAGAATGGAGTCAAGGTGATCCTAGCTTCAATGAAAGATGATGACTTTCCTAAGTCTAAGAAGGAAGAGGGATATGCATACTTGATATCCCAATATTTTCTAAGTGAATTTGAGAAAAATGAAGTTGCATATGTGCTTTTAGTCAAGGAAATAAAGGAAAAACTACACGAGACACCTGCCGAAATGGATAAAGTGTTGAATTAGTTTAGCAAAAATTTTCCTATTGACTTACCCGCGGGATTACCTCCACAAAGAAATATCCAACACTATATTGATTTAATGCCAGGAGCTAGCCTTCCAAACTTGCTCCATTATCGAATAAGTCCAAGAGAGAATGAGGAACTCCAAAGGCAAGTTGAAGAGCTATTGCAAAAGGGATTTATTCGAGAATCCATGAGCCCATGTGCCATTCCAACACTCTTGACTCCAAACAAAGATGAAAGGTGGAAGATGTGTATTAACAGTAGAGCTATCAACAAGATTACAATAAAGTATCGCTTCCCCATACTGCGGTTGGATGACATGTTAAACATGTTACATGGAGCAAAAGTCTTTAGCAAGATTGATTTGAAGAGTGGTTATCGCCAAATCAGAATTCGAGGTGGTGATGAGTGGAAGACATCATTTAAAACAAAAGAAAGCCTTTATGAGTGGATGGTGATGCCTTTTGGTTTGTCAAATGCTCCTAGCACTTTTATGCGTTTGATGAATCAAGTTTTGAAGCCATTCATCGGGAAATTTGTAGTGGTATATTTTGATGACATTTTGATATACAGCCCATCAAAAGAATCTCATTTGCAGCACCTAAGGGAAGTATTAGAGGTTTTACGGCTAGAGAAACTCTATGATAACCTAAAAAAGTGTCATTTCATGACTGATTCGTTGTTGTTTTTGGGTTATGTGGTCAGTGAAGATGGAATTAAAGTGGATGAAAGGAAAGTGGCAGTTATTAGAAGTTGGCCAACACCAACTACAATTGCAGAAGTACGAAATTTCCATGGTCTTGCTACTTTTTATAGACGTTTCATCAAGAATTTTAGCAACATAATTGCTCCAGTAACAGATTGCTTGAAGAAAGGCATATTTGAATGGACAAAAGAAGCTGAAAAAAGTTTTAAGTAGATTAAAGAAAAGCTTTGTTCAGCCCATGTCCTTGATTTGCCAGACTTTGAACATCTCTTTGAAGTAGAATATGATGCTTCTGGAATTGGGATTGGAGCTGTTTTAAGTTAAAAAGGGAGGCCGATAGCATTCTATAGTGAGAAACATAATGATACAAGGCGTCAATACAACACATATGATCAGGAGTTTTATGTTATTGTTCAAGTGTTAAGGCATTGACAACATTATTTGTTTCACCATGAGTTTATTTTGTTCTCAAACCATGAAGATTTGAAGCACATAAATTGCCAAAAAAACTTGAATCGAAGGCATGCAAATTGGACTTCTTTCCTCCAACAGTTCACTTTTGCATTAAGGCATAAATATGGAATTAGCAATAAAGTGGTGGATGCTCTTAACTGGAGAACCATATTACTGAATATTATGTCTACAACCATTGATGGATTTGAATATTTTAAAGATTTATATCCTACTGATCCTTACTTTGGTACAGCTTGGAGTGTTTGCACTAATGGACAAGAAAGAACATGTTTTGCACAAAGGCTTTCTCTTCAAAGGCAATCAGTTGTGCATTTCAAAATGCTCTTTTCGAGAAAGAATCATTCTAGAAATGCATGGAGGAGGTTTGGGTGGACATTTTGGAAGAGACAAGACATATGTTATGATTGAGCAAAGGTAGTTTTGGCCTAAAATGAGGCATGATGTGTACCAAGTTGTTGATAAGTGTCAAACATGTCAAGAATCCAAGGGAAAAGTCCAGAATACCGGTTTTTACACCACTACCTGTTCCTAAAGCACTTTGGGAGGATGTTAGCATGGATTTCGTGTTGGGGTTGCCTAGAACTCAAAAGGTAAAGGACTCTATTTTTGTGGTCATTGACAGATTTTCAAATATGGTTCATTTCATTTATTGCAAAAAGACTATGAATGCATTAAATATTACAAATCTCTACTTCTGATAAGTTGTTCGCTTGCATGGAGTGCCAAAGACAATCACATCAGACCGAGATTCCAAGTTTTTGTCATATTTCTGGAGAGCTTTATGGAATAAATTAAGAACTGGGCTGCAGTATAATAGTTCCTACCATCCTCAAACAGATGGCCAAACAGAGGTAGTCAAAAAAAGCTTGGAAAGTATTTTATGGTGTTTGGTTGGCAATAATCCAAAGCAATGGGAATCCCTTATTGCAGTAGCTGAATTTGCCTATAATTATTCTGTCAATCGAACTACCGGAAAAAGTACCCTTGAAATAGTTTACGGAAGACAACCAACTCATTTTTATGATTTGGCTCCTATACCACGTATTGGGAAAAACAATGCAAAGGGTGAAAACATGGCTGGTGAAATGAAAATGTTGCATAATCAAATCAGGCTGAAAATTGAGGAATCTAATGCCAAGTATAAGGAGTATACTGACAAGAAAATGTGTTTCCATAATTTTAAAGAAGGTAAAATGGTGATGGTTTACTTACAAAAGGAAAGGTTCCCAATTGGCTCTTATTCTAAACTCAGCAAGAGAAAAATTAGGACTTACAGAATTATTAAGAAGATGAGAGAAAATGCATATAAGATTGATTTACCTCAGCATTTGGGTATTGAACCTACATTCAATGTTGCAGATTTGTATCCATACCAAGATGGCAGTGAAGATGGGATTGTTGGACAAAATTTAACTCAAGCACGAGTTTCTTCTAAGGATGAGGGATTGATGCAGTCAGTTATTTCTTGAATTATCACAGCAGATTAATGCAGTCAAAGAGTAATGCGATCATCTATTTCTTGAGAATTGGCAAATGAAGTTTAATGCAGTCAATGAGTTTGGTCAAAGGTATTAATGATTGTATGGGTAATCTTAAAAGTGTCATGGGGTTAGTAGAGGGATTTTGAAAGTCAGTCTAGAAATTAAAAGTGTCTTTAATTGCATTAGTATATATAGGAAAACCTCTACACCTGTTGTAGTCAAGATTTAATCAACATATTTCTAAGTTATTCCAGATCTAAAAGTATTCTTTCAGCCTTTTCCAGATTTTCCTTTAGAAATCCAAGCTCCAATGGTGATTGGAGAATTCTTTCTTACTTTATACAATCTGTTTGCATAAAAAAGAATGTTAATATATATAAGTAGATACAAAAATAGAGGAAATGTAATAATATATATGTGTGTATAAATATAAAGTATTACTTTGGGAGTAAATAATATACAGGTGGTGATGTTGGTGGTAGGATCATAAGATCAAGGAGTAATAATACATGTGTGTGTATAAATATAAAGTATTACTTTGGGAGTAAATAATATATAGGTGGTGATGTTGGTGGTGGGATCATAAGATCAAATAGAAGGATGAATTTTTGGAACTGTCTGTGAATTGGGGAAGATGATGATTATGGGCGTTGATGTGACACTTACTATAGACACCGGTCACAAAATGAGTGGTCCAGTCCACCACATAAGCTAAATGACGTGTTGGACTAAGACCACACTCCCAACCCAATCATTTTTAGAGCAGTCGGTATGGGGGGGATATAGCCAACTCGGAAGTGTTTTAGCAAGGGGAGACGTTTGGTGTGCAGCTGGCCATTTGAGGGCCCCATAGTTTCACTGGCTATTAGACTCGCCAAATATGGCGACTCTTCTGGTGAGGCAAAAAAAGAGGGAAGTTGTTGGAGGGAGAGGGAAACAGAGGGAAAAAAGGGGAAACGGTTGGATTCATGAACAAATATAGACGTATATAGAGATCCATTGAAGGTAGAAGAGGAGACGAAGGAATGGAGGTCTTAGAGATGGAGGCGGAGACAGAGCTCTGAGATTTTCTCTCTCCTCAAATCCCAAATCAGTTGATCGATTAGGGTTAATTTAGGATGTTTTATATATATATATATATATAATTAATATATTACTTTAATTAATTATATATCTATATTTTACTTGTAGATGACATGTGAGGCGTGACCACTAAATATAATATAAAAATATAAAACTATATAACATAAAAATTAAAATTAAATTAGTTATAGTGATAGTTTAATTATATATCAATATTATCTATTTTAATACAAAATAAAATATTTAAACTTAATATTTATTCATTACAAATCATGTGAAAAATACAATCCACTATAATAAAAAAATATATACATTATAAAAAAATACATTTAATTCCATTTTTTTATTACACTTCTTTATTACCAAATTTATTCCATAAATGATTCATGAGGTTTTTCCTCAAATCCAAATTATTTTCCGCATTGCGAATCCTACCAAGTCGGGTAGAGATGTGTGCTGCCAAAAATAATGGGTTTTGATTGTACTGAGGAAGCGAGACTGATTCATCTGGTGGAGGTGTCTAGTCCTAAATGTTTGCGTCTGGTTCGTCTTCTATGATCATATTATGCAATATAATGCATGTTCTCATTAACTTGCTCAAGTCTTCTTTTTTCCAATAATACACGGTCCATGTGTTATAGCCATCTTTATCTGTAACACGCCAAAAGCCCGCTCAACATCCTTCCTAACTGCTTCTTGTCTTTGAGCAAATAATTTTTCCTTTTCAGTACTTAGATGTGGAATAGTCTGCATCAAAGTTGCCCACTTTGGATATATACCATCAGATAAGTAATACCCCAATGTTCGTTGACGTCCATTCACCTCATAATTAACAAAAGACATTATACCATTGATAATACGGTGGAACACTGGAGAATGATCTAAGACATTCACGTCATTGAGCATGCCAGATCCATAACTGTTTTTATGCAACCGCCTCTAATATGAGAGTAGGTTTGCGGCCTCTCTCTTTATGTGTGTCATGCCAAGCTGCAGGATAATTTTTCCATTCCCAATGCATCAATCTATAGAACCAAGCATACCTGGAAACCCTTGTTCCTCCCCTTCTTAAAGTAGGCGTGGTATTGATTCGCATATAAAGCAATCACAGAATCACAAAACTTCTTCAAGCATTGAATTGTAGTACGCTCACTAACCTTCGTGTACTCGTTACATAGATCCGCTAAAATTCCATACGCTAGTATACATATCGTTGTTGTCATCTTCAATATAGGGCTGCAGCTCATACGAACGACGATGTCCGACTTTTGTTTGAAGAAGTTGTCATGACCAATAACATCATTCAAAATGCGAATAAATAATTCTCATCACATTCGATACCATTGATGAAAATACTCGGGTGGAAAAACAGGATTTTTGGCAAAGTAATATTTGAACACTTGTTGGGCCGTCTCCTCTCGATCACGTCTGATATATCGTCTCTTATTTGAACCAAATAATATTTTTATCAGCTCTGGTGTGAACTTTCCCAAAACAGTTTTCACTCGTTTCTGATGAAGCTGATAAATTGTTTCCCCCTCCTCTCGATCAGAACCTAACGAATCAAAGGAAGATTCAGAATCAGATTCAGAATACATGGGTGAAAATTGTGATAAAGATGTCATGTATAGATTCGAGCAAAATAAAAAAATGAGAGCCTGCAATTTAGAATGAAAGGGCGTGAAGAGAGAGTGAGTGGTTTATTTAGGTTTGAAGAAAATATAGCCGTTGAAAAAGCAAAAATAAATCTGGTATATAGCAAAAATAAAAGGCAAAAAACAAAAAGAAAATCAAAAGAAAAAGCAAGAGCAAACTGAAAAAGACTGAAAAAGTAAAAAGCAAGAATCAAAAGTTGATTCTTTAACACAACTTTGGATTCTTTAACAAAGCAAAAGTTGTTTTTCAATATATAACTGTTAGTCACTAATTTACCCTAGATGAGGGTGAATAGAGTTTAAAAATAATTTTCTAACTCCTTTTAATTCTTACTAGAACATGCAACAAGATTCTATATTAATTTACAAGGTAAATATACAATGAATAATTTAACTTAATTTCAACAAGCTATTTACCACAATATAAATTGAGCATGCATGAACATAAAGTAAGGAGATAGAGATAGAGATATTGACACCGTGATTTTTACGAGGTTCGGTAACTCCTACTCCTCGGCTCAAAGAATCCCCTTCCTTGAGACTTTCCCAATCCTCACACTATGGTTTTTCCTTCAATAGGTGGAATAGAAAAAAATTACAAAAGAGCTAACTAGCTCTTCACACAATCAAGAGAACAATCCTCCCTTGGTACAATGGGCTTCACTCACCCAAGATCACAAATTTGTGTATGCAATCAATATATCACAAAAGAAACAAAAACACTCAAAACCCTAAGGTTTTTATGGAAGATAGATCAATATAAGCTCAAATGTTTTTAGGTGATATTTCAAGAACTCAAGATATATATATTCTCACAATATATTTTCAATAAGAGAATAAGCACAAAGCTTGAGTTTAAATCTTCAAAATGATAGGAGTGAAAAACGAGATTTAGATCTTTCTTGCTATTAAAAGATTTTTCAGAAAGTGCTTGAGAGAAAATAAGAGATGAATAATGTTTGGAAAATTTCTCACACAAGAACCTTAAGTTTTCAATCCATATCTCTTTCTTTATATAGTGTAACACTAGGGTTTGGAGAGTGTATCTCACCCTAGACAATATGGAGAGTAGGACCTGAAAATCAGCAAGCAAAATCATTTATTTTTGGGCAAAAATATTGTTTAGAAATATTTTTCCTTAAAATCCTGAAGCACCCAGTCGACTGCCTCCATGCTTAGATTTAAAATATATTTCCCAACGGCTAGGGTCAGTCGACTGCCTCAAGAAGGCCAGTCGACTGCCTCGTGAGTCAGTCGACTGCCTTGGATAGGCCAGTCGACTGCCTCAGGCAATCAAAAATGTTCATAACTCTCTGGTTCAGTTAGTTGGCTGGGTCCTTAACTGCCAGTCGACTGCCTTGGACAGGCCAGTCGACTGCCTCATGCAGTCAAAACTGTTTATAGCTCACTGGTTCATCCAGTCAGCTGGGTCCTTATTGGCCAGTCGACTGAGTCACAGTCAGTCGGCTGCCATTTCATGGCCAATCGACTGGGTGACTCCAATAAATATTTTCAAGGTCCATTTTTTGATCCGTTTTGAGTTCGTTTGAGTAATTACTTGAACTTATTAGACCAATCAATGCATAAGATACCTTGTTACAATATTCTCACCCCGGCCTATCTACCCCAGGTCTTGAGTCCAGCTTTTGTTCTTTCTTTGATCTTTTTGTCCTTCTTCGAGTTTGCGCTTGAGTTTCCTTATCGCTTGTCGCTTTTGGTATTTATGATTTTTCCGAATCATTTACCTGTACTTGCTGAAACACTTAGCTCAAAGTCATATTAGTACCAAACACGGTTTTGAATGTTTTGTTAATATCAAAATAAGATTTATTGTTTGAAATGGAATTTCAAAGCCAACAATAACCATTCAAAAGCAAAAGAAACACTGCATATCCAAAGCTCTGATGACTCGTTTTCACTTCTATAAATACCACCCCACATTAACTTAGTTTATATCATCTTCATTTCCTTCAATTATTTATCTCAACAATTCATACATATACCAATATACCATGGATAATCGACATTCATTCAACAACCCTTACACTAACCAATTTGGTAGTTCTGAATTACCACCCAAATATAATTATGGGCGGAACTTTCAAGATCCTACCCAATCTAAATTCTTGTCCCAACGCAACTTCCAATATACACATCCTCATCAATATTCACCTCAATTCCAAATCCCGCATCAATCATAATATGCATCTCAATTCCAAGTCCCATATCAGTAAAATTCTCAATCCCAACCCCCTTCAAAGCCAAAGAACAAAAATTGGTCAAAGGAAGAAGATGTAGCATTGTGCAAATCATGGATCATGATTGGTGAAGATTCGGTGACGGGGACAGATCAAAGTAAGTCTACCTTGTGGGAACAAATTTGCTCTCATTTTACTAGTCAATTGGGAGGCATAACTGGAAGAAATAATAATGCTCTGATGAATCATTTCTCAACCTTGCAAGCAAAAGTAAAGAAAAATTTTCTGGATTTTACAACACTGTCTGCAATGATCAAGCCAGCGGCTACATTGATAAAGATATAGTAAGTTTTTATTATAAATTACAAGAACAATTCATTTATTTGTTGAATAATTGTTGAAATAACTAATATACTTTTTTTCGTAATCTATAGATGGAAACTGCCAAACAATTATATAAACTACAAGAACATCGTGAATTTAAGTTTGAGCATTATTGGATTGTGCTACGAGAAACACAAAAATGACACATCCATTGCAATATTAAATAGAAGTCAACTCAACCTAGGAGAAAGAGAGGTGTTATCGATTTTGATATTATTGAGCCTGAAAATTTATCTGAATTGATACCAACAACACCAGGTTCTTCCACTCCTAGTGTATCAACTCCATGATCGGTAAACCTTGGCGATGATGACCCACCAATAGATACCGATGAAAGTTCACATAGTGCTCGCCCCGCTGGTCGCAAAACAATGAAAAATAGTAGGAAAAAAATTCATCCATGTTTTTAACAACCAAGAAGTTGCTTGCAGAATTGGAAGTTGTTGCAAATTCAAGCCGTGTAATTAATGAATCCTCTGGAGCCGAGGAACAACATAATTGGGTTCAACTTCGCTTGGAGAGACAACGATCTAAACAAATGGAGATACGATCGCAAGAAAGGATGTCTCAATTTGATTTTAAAAAAATAAATTGGAGTTTGAAAAAAACAAATTTGAGTTTGAATCGAAAGAAAGAATGACTCAAATGGAGCTTAAATCGAAAGAAAGGATGACTGAAAGGGAGTTTGAAAGAGACATAATGCTTCAAGATCCAATGAAGGCTCCAACAGAAATAGCAAAAGTATGGATCATTGCATAACAAAAGAAAATTGCGAAAAAATTAGCTCAAGAAACTAATGATCTGTAATATTTTTATTTATCTAGCGAAATCATATGAAATGCATTTTATTTAATGTAATGTCTTTTTTAAAAAAATTTGATTATATAATGAAATACATGAATTTTTATTTTAAAATTTTTATTTTTTTTAATGTGCTTATATTTATTAATAAAGAAAAAAAAATATTACATAACAATAAAAATTAATAAGAATTCGTTAACCTTTTTTTAAAAAAAAAATATATATATATATAGCTAGTTACCCGGTGCGGTGCGACTGGCTAGCTAAATTTTGGCTAGCCCATAAGTACTGACGTGGCTGGCAACATTTTAATTGTAGGCAGCCTGTATAGCCAACAACACACCGGGTACTCTTTAGTATTCTTAATACTCATACTGTGTGTTTCTCGAAAAAAAATATTAATTCCTACTTCAGGGCCTGTTTGAAAAGTGGCTTGGTCTAGTTTGGTCTGGCTGGATTGGTCTGGTTTGGTCTGAGCTGGTTTTGTTTGGTCTTGTGTGGTTTGGTTTGGTTTTAGTGCTGATTGAAATTCTATTTGATAAATGGTCTGGTCTTTTTGGTTTCTACACGCTTCCTCTTTGTTGCGTGGATTTCTATCGCTCCTACGGAAGTCTTGCAAGTGGTATCGATGACCCCGATATGGTGCTAAAAAATCGGGGCGATTTGCGTAACCAGAATCTACCAGATGATATTTGTCTGTATTGATTAGACAGAAAATAAATTAAAGAAAAATTGGCTTCAAATACATGAATCTTGTATTGTACGCATGTTATACTGTTATTTACAAAATACCTTCTGGTGGATATGGAAATCCAAGCGTTTGGTCTACCAAACACTCATTCAGAATCCGCGAATCATTTGCAGATCCTTCCCAACCTGCTAAGACAAATGTGAATTTTAGATCGAAACAACACACTGCCATGATATTTTGGGTTGTATCACCTTTTCTGGAATGAAATGTTGTTTGGTGCTGCACAGGGAGTTGTGCATGGACGTGGGTGCCATCTATTACACCTACGCAATTTTTAAAAAAGGGCCAAAATTTAAGATTTTCCCTTATCTCAATTGGGATAACACTGAAATCCGGTGGAACAATAATCTATGCGGCCAGGAGTTGAACACAATATAGGACATTATGGAAGTATCGGTTAATCGTAAATGTTAAGTGCTGAAATCTTTTCGCTGTCATCCGATTTCTAATATTATGCGATAAAGTTAATAAGAAAATACCTACTTGTTCTGGTATAGTTAAATCTCTCAAAGGTTGAAGCCCTAATAGTTTTAGTTTCTCACATAATTCAATGAAAATAGGGGGAGAAAACCGAAAATTTTCGTAGCAACATGTTTCGTTGTTGAGGATCTCAATTATGTAATTGTGACCACTTAAGGCGGAATTTCTACATGGAACCGGGTTCCCCTGTGTCTCATTTAAAAACTTGAAGATTTGATGCATGATTGAAATACTAGCTTCCAATGTCTCATCCGCCAGGAGCAAGTGATGCACCGGTAAACGGTTGTCCATGTTTCAATTACTGTGGAAAAAATCATAAAAAATACATACAAAATCATATAATTTGTCTTAATTTTTTTAATTTATATATTTTGTTTTGAATTTCATACATGATTCAAATGTTATATATTTTTGGAATTTTATATTTTTTTCTACTTTTATATATATATATTTCAAATTTTATAATTTCTTTTAATTTTATATATTATGTTTTAAATTTTATACATTTTTTTTAATTTGGGGTAATTATTTCAAATGTTATATATTTTTTGAATTTTATATTTTTTTCTACTTTTACATATTTTTTTCAAATTTTGCAATTTCTTTTAATTTTATATTTTTTTGCAACTTTTATATAAATTTTTTAATTTCATTTAATTTATATATACATGTACATCAATTTTATACATTTTTCTAATTTGGAGTAATTATTTCAAATGTTATATATATTTTTTTTGAATTTTATATTTTTATCTACTTTGATATTTATTTTTTAAATGATTAAAAAATCTAACAAAATTCTTGTATTGTTATATATAATTTCTAGAAAATGTAAAAAATATCATTATATATATAAATATATATATTAAAAAATTAGTAATCATTTTAAAAGACATAATAATAAATAAATTTCTACAAAAAAATCACATTGCAATAATAGTTACAAATATATACATACCTTAAATAAATGAAGGAATTATGGACGACACACTGCACGCAAATTCTATCACTTTCGGTATGTGTGAGAAACATATATGTGAACACACTTGAATGATGTTGGTTTTTTTCTATCCCTTCCGGTATATGTGAGAAACATATATGAGGTTACTTGAATGTTGAATGTTGGTTTTATAGTCAACTCTATACAAATGGCAAAGTAAACATGTGAGTCCAATTTATTGAGTCATATCTGATTTTCAAATCTGTCATCATATTTGTTGTATCATTACAAATATTCTCTGTATAGGTTGTACACAAATGTCATGCTTCCTCTGTGCATATAGGACGAACATTTGTATAGGCAATGCCATGCTTCCTCTGTGCATATAGGACTCACATGTGTATAGGCACAATGCCATCTGTACATATAGGGAAATGTTTGGACTTCAGTACTTTGGACAAACAATGAGTAACATAACCTATTTTTTTTTTTTTGACAACCTTTTTCAATATAGGTTGTACAAACATGTGAGTCCAAAATGTGGCACATCACATGCTAGTCCAAATTGTGGCACAGTAATAAACATGTGAGTCCAAAATGTGCATTCTTTGCAAATGTCCCAAAAATGTAAAAACTGTCCACATAATTAAAAATAACATATCCATATTCCAAATTAAAACATAGGTTGTTGTCTAGGAAAACATACACACAAATTCAAATTAAAACATAGTCCATAATTAAAAAGACAGAAAATAAAACAGTCTGGCATGAACGAACACCCACATAACATAAAATGAATACTACTTCAAATTATTAATGAACGCCCTCCGATCCTCATCATTTACTGCCAAAAAAAATTCCCTCCACTCCAAATCTGCCTTAAGGGCAGCAAGCACCTTGAAGTAAAGGGGCTCTTCCAACTCCATTTTACGCAAGAGAGCATTACATTCAATAAGCATCTGAGCCTTAGGGTTCTTTCTGTAACGGGATGGAGAGGATGTCACTTCCTCTTTGGGCGCCGAATATGATGCATGGGCTGTTTCTGATTGTACCTTCATTACTGCAATGACTTTATCAGTATTTTGGGAGCTAACGGAACTAACCTTTTCAAGTGCACGTTCAATAATTGAAGCAACTTCCGCACTGACCGATCATTTTTTAGCTTTCTTATGAACAAGTCTGGGAGAAGGGGTGAACTCACTAACATCCTCACTATCTGTAACACCCCGTGTTATTTTCCTTTTTTCCTAAAATTATATTTAATTTAATTTCGGTAATGACGTCACTTGTTCGTGACGTATTATTTATTCTTGGTATTTGATACCTATAAATTTTTCGCGTTTAGTTTAAAGTCGACTGGATGACTTTACGATTTTTCTTTGACGACTACGCGAATTCTTATTCTCGACTACATGGTATCGTTTCGATTATTTCGATTACGGTGTTAGTACTTTTACGGATCCGGGGTGAAGCGTATTAAATTACCTTCTCGGTGTTCCGATTGTCGGGTTCCTATCCCGATATATTTTTAATTGGACGTCCCGTTATTAATTCGGGCTTACGAAATTATGTTTGGGCGTTCCGGAAATTGTGGGGACTTATTATATATATATATATATATATATATAATTATTATATATATATATTGAAGTGGGGTTATTTCGCAATTTCGGATACTTGGAGGGTCAGTTTCGCAATTAGGTCATATATATATATATGTATATATAGAACCGTATCTGCTGAACCAGTCTTCTCCTTCACGACTACACGCTTCCTTCTTCTCTACGCGATACACAGGTCTGCATCGCTCTTCTCTCATCCTCACACGGCGAGACCATGCCCTCCACCTCCATCTTCAGTCGCCAGTCATGGCAAGAGAGAGAGAGGAACGGCAGGACTGGTTGCCGCAGCAGTAGCTGCGGCTGGAGCAGGGCTGGGACAGGCGGCGCCAGCCAGGAGCAGCGGCGGCATGGTGGTGACGCGCAGGGGTGGCGCCTGTGGTGGCGCAAGGAGTCGGCCAGTGCAGGGGCGCGTGAGCAGTGACGAATCCGGCTAGGCTTCGGCCATTTTTTCGGCGACCTTCCGGTGATCGGTTTGAGCCAATTTTCGGTGAGTAGCTCCGTATATACATGGTATTCGATATATATTAATTTCGTGATTTTAGGATAAATGGTTTGCCCGGAAATCGCATTTATAGGTTATAGATTTCGTTTGGGGTATTTTAGATTTAACCCAATTAATTAACCGATTATTAATGGGCTTCATATATATCGTATAGGTTGTCGAGACGGACATTTCGATATATTCGAAATAGTTTTTGGACGATTTTGGTCTGCGGGCTTCATATTCGGGCGCCGGTACTGTGTTATTTCGGGCTGTTCGGTAACGTATAATTAGGTGGGAAATTATATTTCTCACTCTGCATTATTGAAGTAGTTTAGGGGTGCAAAACCCTTATTTAATTTATTATAGATATATTAAATTGCTAGTTTAAATATCTATAAATTGTTTAGGATCAGAATGGGACTTATGAATTAATTTAAGAAAATTTATTAAATTATTCCTATGTGATTAAATAATATTCTTATTTAAAGAATAGACGGCTTAGAAACCCTTACGAATTTAAATGGGTTAGTAGAGATTCGTAAAGCTTAGACGACATGCTAGGTTCCTTTTGGTATACGTGAAATAATTGTTTAAATTATTTTAAAAAGACATGTTACTTGAAATTGAAATATTTTCTAAGGAATTAAAGAAAATATATTTTGAAAACATGAAATGTATATGAAACTGTTTTCATATGATTTAATTGCTTTATTGTATTTTAAAGCATGAAAAGAGATTTTGAGATTTATATTACCATGTGGGTATTTTTATAAATATGATGTATTACATATTTATGATTGAGATATGATTTGATTGTACACCATGTCGTGTGAGCACATGGATGTTGGTGCATGTAGTGCACGGTTTCACCATTGACAGAGAGAGTTCATTTGGTGTGGTCTACTTCCTTTGTGCGTGGGGCACGAGTAGACGTTTGTGTCGGATCATCACAACAACTGGCCAGGAGGTATCACGCCTACGGAACTAAAAAGCCGGCAAATGTGAGTTAGGAGTCCAGGTAGAGGCTCATGTTCTTGACTCAAGGGTAGTCATGGCGTACGGAGTTGCATGTTGGGCTCTCGTACAACCGTCTTCCCTGTTGAAGTGATAGAGAGAAAATCACTTGGGAAAGGTCGGTGTGGTAACTCTACACTATGATGAGTGGACAGAGTTTGTATCCGTTACCCTTGGGAAGGGTGTGTTGTGTGTGAGTATCACGGGGAGTGTTGAGTCACATTACACTGCCTATTATTTATGTGATCTCGTTTAACATGTATATGTGCTATATTACATGTGTTGTTGGGACATGCTATTTATGAATATTGTAAATTAAATTCATATTTTATAAATGCTCAGTTGAAAGTAATTAATGTGGAAGAAAATGATAATATGCCATTATAAATAAGTATAAATGAAACGAATATATTTATACTTGTTGTTGTATACCTTAGTACCCTTGGGGGAGGTTATGCGTGTTGGCATAGTGATTCATGTGGCTAGCGGAGGCTAGTGGTGGACCGTAGGCTTGACTTGAGTTGAGGCCTTAGAGATTGTGGTTAGTAGCCTTAGAGATTGTGGTTAGCAGCCTTGTGATTGTGGTTAGTAGCCCTGTGATTGTGGTTAGTAGTTTGGTGATCGTGGTTAGTTGTGTGAACTCTTTTGAAGATGTGAGGTTAGGGATGATTTTTGTATCAATTGATAATCGAGGCCTTAGAGAAGGCGAGTGATGAGTTGTGTGAGATTTTGATTGATGAGAAGGGGTTATGATTAGGGATTTATTTAGTACTCGAGGTACCGTAGCTTGACAGTCTCGGTTCTTGTGCTTAGTTCATTCCCCTAAGCATTCCTTGTACGGTGTTTTGTACACTAGTACGTGGTCGTTGACTTGTATGTCATTCCTAGATTCCTTGGTTACGGCGTGGTGCCGAACCTCTTCCTCGTGGTATCATTTGATTTGGTGGAGTTGGAAACGGATGGTGGTATTCCGTGAGTCCAACGTGTTGTTCTTCCTTTATTGTCCTTTTGGGCATTATAGGAATCCGTGGAGTTGTTCATTCTTATGTGGCTGTCATTTCGAAAACGGTGCTTTTTAAGTTTTGAAAGTAAACTTTTGTATTTAAAAGGAAAAACCCGTTTTCGCCTACCCCCGAATAAACGAACAGTTTTAATACTTATAAAATGATCTTGAGATCTTCTTTGAAATGATTTTCAACTTTTAAAAGCCTGTGATGGCGACTGACGGAGACCGGGGGCAAGACGGTCATTTTTACTGTGCGATTTCTAAAAAGAAAACTGTTTTATCACTTGTATAGAGATTCTGAGATTTTGAGACTTCTTTCTCAAAATCTCGACTTGTAGTATTTTGAAAGGTGGTTTCTTGTTTCACCTTTTCTTCGGATCGTTCTAAGTCTCGGTTAGGAGGCTTGGTGTTGTTCAGTGCACACTTATAGTGTTGCCTTTCCTTTTCTTTGGGTTGTTGATGTCACCATCTAGGTGATTGGGGTTTTTCACTTGTTAGGGGCATGGATGCCGAATGAAATGGTTTGAGTTTTAAAAACCTTTTTCTTAAAAACTATGGAAATCCTTGGGATTCCTCTTTTAATTACTTTCATACTCGGCCATTCGCTTTTGGTTCCCTTGTCCATTTGTGGTGTTCCTTTCTGGTTCATTCGTGGTGTTCTTTTCTTGTTTGGGTATTCTTAACCTTGACATTGTGTCTCGGTTATCTGTTGGTGTAGCATTGGGACTTCTTTTCCCTTGCTTGGGTTCTTGGCTCTTACGTGGTTTTTCTTATCCTTAGTGAGAGTGTTGGTGATTTATTAATATTGTTGGAGATAGAAATTGAGGTTTGTTATATATATATTGTATATATATATATATATATTGATGATAATGTTATGAGGTAAATATGATGATGTGATTTATGACATTGAGTAAGAGATATGATTGAGGTGATCTAGCCTTTGAGGGGTAGATTTTCCCTAGGACTGGGATGAGGTTTGTCGTATATATATATTGTACATATATATATATATATTGAGGATGGTTGTGTTAGTACGCAAGGACGTGGGTGTTTTCCTTCCTGTGTTATCGGGGTGTAGGATTTGAGCCTTCCTTGGTACTATTGGTGGATTTTGTTTCCTGTGGATATTAGAGGTGAGTGTGTTTCCCTCTGTTGGATTTGGTGGTTAGCGTGGTGAGCATTGATGATTGTTAGATTTGACTTGGGTTATTGTGTACCTAGTGTACGTTGGTGAGAGTAGTGTAGACTACTGGTGTTGGGTACTTGGAGTACGAGTTTTAGAGACTCATGTTGTGTATTTATATATATATATATGTGTGTATATATATATATATATATATATATATATATATATATTCCCTATATACTTATGTGTACTCGTTTACGATAGTATATGAGCGTGTTGACTTGGGTTTGCGTGGATGTGACTAGTTGGGCTATTTATATCTTATTAGACGGTTTAGCTTTACCTAAACTATCAGAGGATGTGGTAGTTAGAGTATCTTTTCCCACTGAGCTTATTTGCTCACAGGGGAATTTCATTCGCCCCCTGGTATTCCACGCCAGGTTGCAGGAAATATACGGCTATGAGCAGGATGCAGTGCAACGGCAGCTTTCTTTTGTTTCCTTGTTACAGGTTTTGGAGTTGCGTTGGGTGATGCGGTTACGGTTGCAGCACGACTGGGTTTGGGGACGATAGGTATCCGCTTTCAGTTTCTCTACCCATTGTTATGGGATTGTTATGTATTTTCTTTTGGGAGCCAGTCTGTTGGCATATCCCTGTTGATGTATCTTTTATTTCCTGTATTTATTCTTTCAGGATGCATTGTATCTATTCCGCACAGTTAGGTGTTCTTCTGTATTTTTATTCGAGCATTTGTGGCTCTGTTGATGTTAGAGGGTTTGGAGGGGTTTTGGTTTCTTTCCATTACCTCGGCCCTATTAGGATTGATGAATGTGGGGCTTGGAAGCCATTGTGATTATTGAATTGCTATTGGCAGGTTCTTGTGTTGTGGTTGTGTATCCGGATGTTCCATTTACAAACGGAACTCTGCCGGATTTTCATTAGATTCTGCTGCTTTGTTTATTATTCATTTGGGTATGAAATATACCGTTCCATCATTATTCCATACGTTTTCATGGCTAATGATATCTTAGTTGGTTGCTCATCATAATGATCACATCCTGGATCCCTTGGATATCCCAGTTCGGGAGTCTTAGGAATTTAGGGACGTGTCAGCATGGTATTAGAGCATATTACCCTTTTGTGGGTGTTTGATGACCTTCAGTCATTGGTTTTCATTTGTTTTTCGTTTCTTTTTACTTCCGCATCCACTCCCTTAGCTCTTAGGCTCGGGTTTCGGAGTCCTAGGAATTTGGGGCGTGACACTATCGACATCCAAGTCAGTGTAATATGGTGAAGGACGAGAGGATGAATTGGTACGTGATGGAGGTACCCTTGCCGAAGACTGAACATACATCCCTGTGGCAACTTCCCCCCTAAATATGCCATCTAAAGCAGGGTAATAAGGAAAACTTTTCTTCTTGAATTTATTTAGATCCTACGAAATACATGTCATTATAATTACAATGAATTTCTTTGTATAATTCTGTTTGCTTCAGGCAAGTAAAGTTCAAACCAACCTAGTTCGGTGCTCAAAAACTGAATCAAATTGAAACTAATATGTGCTTCAATTAGTAAAGAAAGCACACTGAGCTGAAGACCTACAAGGTAATTGAATATAAAGATCGAGGTACGGATAGAGAGTGACCAGAAGGGATCCTATCAGATTCAAGTCTTTTGTGCGAGGTACCACTCTGTTTCGCACATATGTCAGTCTATTACTACACCAGTCCCAATATTGGTTCCACGTCAACTTTTTGTCAGAATTTATTTGGTCTGTTTCTGGTCCTACATCTTGGTATCATAGCATTAATCTATCCTGTATCAAATTGCTCTTCTACAGTGTATTTGTGTTCCAATTACAATTGATGATACCAAGGCTGGTGTAATGGCTCTTATTTATCAGTAGAATGATGTAGAGCTTTAAACATTCTGGAAAAACTGGAATATATTATTACATATATATATATATCTGTGTGTGTCTGTTTTTATTGGAATGAGGATCAGGAGTGAAATGATAAAATTTAAAAGTTAGAATGAAGGGGGAAAATGTTATTGTATATAAAGTATAGGAGGAAAACAAAAATATAACTTGAAATAAAGAGGAGAGAGTAAGCATCTGTTGTGAGCTGATTAGACTAGGAAACAACTTATATATGGAAGTGAAAAGTCTCTTTAGGTTGGTTCTTTATGCTTGATCAGTCTAACAAAGTCTGCGTTCAAAAAGAGTAAATATTAAGAGGTGCATAACTGAAAAGTGAACCAACAGAATGTGCTCTTCACCTTTTTTAGGCTCAGAAACAGGAAAACTTGTCTTGGAACTGAATTAAACCAATCTAGTAAGGTTATGCTGGGTTGTTCTCAATTGGATCCATTTTAACTCGTACCCTTTGTATTGTCAGAGACCCAATTTCCACATTTAAAATTTCTTCACATTTTAGAAAAGGATTCAGGCTGGAAAGTAAACAAGGAATGTTGAGAATGAGACGATAAACATTACTATTATCATTTGGTTCTGCCTCAAGAATAGTATCAAATATATGTTTAATTTTTAACAGTTAAATGAAAAAGAATAATTAGGCTCACTGTGTGATCTCCTCTGTTCTGATCTACTAAAACATGAACTGAGATGGTTCCTTACCACCAGAGAAACCTCCATAAAGCTGCTTGCATGCACACTAAAATCGCTAGGGTGACCTAAATTATTGACCTTATAAAAAGAATAAAATATTTGCCGCTAGTGATAAGTATTTTATTTTCACCTTAGAGAAAAGAAATGATAAATAAATTTGTTCTTTTTATTTTTTTGTAGTTTAAATTGCGGTTCCTCTATCATATTTTTATTTTACTTCAATAAAGGAAAAAATGCACTAATAATTTCATATGCTAATAACTCCATGCTTAAAATAACCTTGTAATATACGTACAGATTGTGGCAATGTAAACCAAAATATTATGATGGTGAACTCGAAGAGAATTGAAATAATTGTACTCACCTTAGGCAAATTCTCCCAAATTTCTTCGTCAAGAATGACCATCCCAGTATTGTGATCGTAGCCAGTTCCGCTATATTTCAATAATCTATCGAAAAGCATCCACTCATCCCTCAAGCGTTTGTGTTTCTGCCTAATTTGATCCCTATCCCATTCAAAGCCCGTGTACTCATTCATTGCACGCCATAAAATTTCCCATGCCTGGGTAGTGAACCTGTTTCCACTACAGTTACCCGCCTTAACCTCTTCCACCATTTTATCGACAAAAAATCTTGTTTGTTCCTAAAACCATTCTTTCTTTTTCCCCTTGCCCTTACCCTTGCCCTTGTCCAACCCCTTCCCCTTGTCATTCCCTTTCCCGTTCAACAAATCTTCCATTCCCTCCATATTCTCTACATTCTCCACATCATTGTTGTCCATCTAAAAATAAAATGAATAATTATTAGTTGTGAAAAAAATCACATCCATTTAAATATGCTATATAAGAGTACATAATAACTTAATTCAAATTTTATACATTTTTGGAATTTTATATTTGATTTTTTGAGAGGTGCTACAAGAGGAGAGAGAATAATTATTAGAGAGGTGTTACAGGAGGCGAACTGAAGCAATATACTGTTAACAATATAGTTTATAATTGTTTTCATTAGAGGTGCAAACTGAGGATGACTCCATATAGTATTCACTCATTAAATCTAGTAAAAAGCCTTTATATCCCAAATTATATACAAATATACAAAAATAAATGGTACAATCAAAAAAATGCACTAACCTAATAGAAAAACTTTAATAATCAGTACAATCCATATAAACTATGTAATATATAATATGCCTAAAATGACAAAACTCGACAATACCCATACAATGCTTAGAATATAATTAAACCAATACTAACGTATTCTCAGTTTTCCAACATATTGTGGGTGTGGATTTATATACACACACACACACATGTATATACAAACACACACACACACACACACACAGCTTGATATGAGAAATTTCATCAAACATTTGGGATGCAATCAACAAATGACTCCATAAAACAGTCGGTTTCCATCCATTTTATCTGATAATAACATTTGAATAGCAAAATAACATACAGAAATTTGAAAATCTCACAATCTAGACAAAGCAGTACCCTAATAGCAAAACATTCACTATACAAATTCAAGAAATCATTAGAAACACTGAACTGGAAATACTTAACAAATAACAAAGAATTATATTATTTCGCGCTTCACCACCACCAACTCAAATTTAAACTAGCAAAGCTTCAGATCAATCCAAAAAAATTGAAATGCAAATTCAACAAAACATAAATCGGTTCACACAGGGAGACTATAACAACTACGAACATGTAATTCCAAGCACAGTCATCAGAAGCATACAAGTCAATGTAAACTCCAAAAACCGATCAATCACAAAACAAATGAAAATCAATAAGAAGTCAAATATAACCCAATCACTCTGAGCTTCACAACCATGAACTCAATTTCCAAAGTAACTAAGCTCCAGATCAAATCCAAACCACAATTTTAGCAATAATTATGATGTTATTCACCTTAATTAAATTTGTTACAATAAAAACTCCATTAGTGATTCAATTGAGCTATAGTATAATTGTTTCAAGGTTCAAGATATTGGTGTTTTAGCACAATAACAATCTCAAGTTCTTTCTCAGGAACCAAACATAGACGGCATATTATAAATAAAAACGTAAAAACATCAATTCAAAACAAGCAATCAAAGGGCTCAGAGTTAGAGAGTTATTACATACACACATTTGTTGGCCACATATTGACACCTAGAGGGGGGGGGGGGGTGAATAGGGTCAATTACAAACTTTGAGACTTTTTCGGTTTGAATTTGTTTTATCAAAAATAATCTTTGTAAAGCTCTAGTTAAACACATAGTGAATAAGATGATATCTTTAGTGTCTACCTTAATTCATACTTTGAATTATGAACAATGAATTGCATTACCAATTATATGCATAATGGAATAAAGTAGAATAGGAAATAATTCATACATCCAAGTATGTAATTCAACTAAGCATGTTATAACACTTTTCTCATTTATAAAGACATAATGCAAAGTGTTATTAGTCATGGGGAATGTCTTGTAGATTTTATGATAATTTATCAAGCATTGAGTTCATACATAAACTTTCAATTAGAATCTTATATTGAATACGCATTTAGTCAAACACTTGGGGTGCATATGAACATTTTATGCTAAGGTGTGTTGAATATGAATTTTATCAAACACTTGGTGTGCACATGGATTGTATCTAAATGAGATAGTAGTCTAAGCTATAATCCAATCATGTTCATAATTTAATTCATTTCAACTATGTCTTTTCCTAAACTCTTCATTGATACACAACCACAAGCAATTCCATATCATTGATATATATAAAGCTCAAGATTATAAATGGAAATTGCTTTTAAAATAAATTGATAAGGGTTAGAGAAAATGCATACCATAGACACCGATATTTTTACATGGTTCAACCAAATCTTTGGTCTACTCCATGCCTTGAGATAACCTCTCAAGGATTCCACTATCGTGTTTCTCTTTCCGGGGATAAGCAAACCCTTACATGCCTCATTATTCCGGGTGAATAGCAAACCCTTACACGCTCCTTCTTTCGGGTGAAGACCCAACCTTGCTCACTCTTACGGGTGGAGAGTCAACCTTCGAACACTCTTGCTTCCGGATGAAGAGCCGACCTTTGCTCACTCTTGCGGGTGGAGAGCCAACCTAATCCTCTCTTTTCAAGGTAGAGAAAAACCTTTACATAGCTTCAACAAGCCCAACCCATGCCAAGACAACTTCTTGGTCTTTCACTCACAAAGAATAGGAATTGAATTTGAGTGTATACAACATATCTCTCAATAGATGGATATAGAAATTCAAAGCTCACTTCCTCACATACTTAGAGTCATAAATAAAATACTCAATTGAAAAGCTCAACTCAAGTATGAATAATGAATCACAAGAAGAAAATATGAATGATGCTCATGTGGTGATTCATGTAGGAGTTTTCTACCCAAAAATAATTTCAAAATTAAAGCACAAATGATAGATCTTTCATACTCCTATCTCCCTCTCTTCTCTTAACCATTTTTGACTCATATAAGGCATATGTATAGTATAGGAACACAATATAGCCGTTTGGGGGTGTTTGGGGAAGTTTTGGAACACTTTGGATCCAAAACTAGCCGTTAGAATTCAAATTCCGGATGAGGCAGTCGACTGGGTGTTTTGGGGCAGTCGGCTGGGTCTTCAAAAATTCATTCCAAATTTTTTTTGTAAATCTCTGACTCAGCCAATCGACTGGCCTTCTTGGCCCAGTAGACTGGGTCAACAGGAAGTCGACTGGGTGGTTTACCCAGTCGACTTGGTTGTTCAGCCCAGTTTCGATACAGTTCACTCTTTTGGTCATAACTAGAGTTTCGTAACTCAGATAAAGGATTTCTTTAGGTTTTTGGAAATAAGACTTCAAGCTCTTGATTTTAGGCTTTTGAATCACTCCATTTGACCCATTTTTGAATGTGATATGGTCATTTGAATGTGACGCTTCATTTCGAACTTCTAACCCACTTGATGGTTTTTCGTGAAATCTTTTGGGATTTTTCCGAAATGACTTAGACACACTCCTAAGATGTCTTAGAAACTTATTCAGGTCCTTGACATGCCTAAAGTCAATATTGAGATCATAAAATGTTTTTCCAATTTAAACAAATTCTCAATATTAGATAAAAGTTTTTCATGGTTAAACAATTTTGTTCAAAGCTTTAATATGCATCTAGAATCCATTTCAAGTGATATAAGTTAAGTTAATGGTTCTAGGACAACATCTTTGTTGAGTTCTTCCATAGCTTATGAAAGCTTGAACTAACTCAACTTTAGCAAAGACTAAATGATGTTCACAGTCTAATGTTAATGATGCAAGGACTCATGAATGATATGCATGATCCTATATGTTATATGGTCAAGAGTTGAGCTTTCAAATAAGTTATTTCAAAAATAACTTTACATTAAATCTAGCACTCACCCAAGACTATTTTACTCATTTCTTTGATCTTCAATTTCTTTAAGCTTTGGGTTGATGTCTTCATCCTTGTCTCCAATGTCTTTTAAGCTCTAAGCACCTTTGTTTGATCTTCTCATGGATCCACTAGCTCTCTTGAGTTTATCTTGAATCAATAACCTATTAAGCATAACTCAAGTAGACATTAAATTCACCACATTCAATGGTTTGTTATTATCAAAATGTCATGTTTACCCATGGTGGAAAACCTTGGGTCAACAACATTAAAGTCCAGTATTTATGTTATGGTCGGCTTATTTCTTAATTGAATATTTTATTTAAAAAACACAAGAAACAGAGGACTGCACAATTGGACCATGTTTGAGAATGGGACATTACCAAACAGATAATTGAAATCTCTTGGAATCGGAGGAATTGAGGGAGGGGAGAGCTATGGTTGCTCCGATTCCTTAGAAAATGGCAGCCATTGAAGAGCTGTGACTTCAATCGACATAATCCAAGTATAGACATATACACACGTATATAGATATATATGTATGTATATATATATATACAAAGAGGGGGGAGACCTAAGGATTTTGTTGTCATGTTCAACCTCGCTGACTTCGGCCAAGAAGTTCTTGAGGAGAAAAATTGTCCGCGAATTCATAAAAAATATGCATACAAAAATTATCAAACACTCCAGATCTAGAAAGCTTAAATGAATGTGATTTTTTTCACAACTAATAATTATTCATTTTATTAGTAGAGAGGTGCTACAGGAGGAGAGAGAAGCTCCCAAGCGAGCGATACCAGAAAACCTAAAAGAGGAGAGGGGACGGAATTCAGCCCAAGCAGACGCTTCTGTGTGTGTATGTGTGTGTGTGTGTGTGTGTGTATATATATATGTATATATATATGTATATATATTTACAAGCCCTAAAATTCGAAGAAGAAGGTCGACACTTACCAAATAATTTCTTTTCTCTTCCAAATCAACTCAAAGGCAAACGTAAACCCTAACCAAATATTTGCAATCGGAGAAAGGGTTTGTGAGAGAGAGGCGAGAGGGTCGGATCTTGGCAAGTAATTGTTTGGTTGAAGCGGGCGAGACGATTGAAGGATTTGCCTGAATATACAAATCGAAGCGTGAAGGGTTTGTGAGAGAGAGGCGAGAATTTAGGGAAAACCAAGTGTCTTTTGGTCTTGACAGCTACGGGTTTGTTTGGACTTGAAAAAAACAAAAACCAAAGCCCATAAAAATAAATTGATTTTTCAAAAACAGGCAAAGCACAGACAAGTTGGACCAAGACCACTTTTCAAACAAGGCCTTACTCTTGTCTTATTAGAGAACCAATATCTACTTTGAAACATTTGACTATTATGGAGTATTTCTTTTTTCTTCTTCCTTTTCTTTTTAAAGTTAAAGTTAACTCCAAAAGTTTAACCATAGCTAAGTCTCAAGTTTAAAATTAATGACCCTTATCATTATTATAAAGTGCAACCAATATGTTTAAACATGGTTTTATGCTACAATAATGGAAGCCACTTTGATAAAGAAAGGTGATCTTCCACTCCGCTTACACTACGGCATTGTTTTCAATTATAATGGACCGACGCCACCAATGAAAATGGTCAAGTTGAAAGGTACAATACTCAGAGTGCAACTTTGGGTTTGTAAAATTTTGAAATTTACTCTTTAATTTAATTTATAATTATATTATTTTTTAATATTTGATAATTTTATTTTTTTTCACCTTAGGTTCCGGTTCCGGTTTTTAAGGGCATGTTTGGTTTGTATTTATGCGAACAATTTTCTTTTTCTGAAAATTGAAAATCAAAAAATTATACAAAAGTTTGTTTGGTTTAATTTTTTGAAAACAGTTTTAGAAACTCATCTATAAAAATGTCTGTTTTCAGATAACTCATTTTTATTGTTTTCAGGAAACTAGTTTTTGTTATCAGAATTCTCGAAAACAGTTTTCAGAAATACAAATCAAGCAGATCTTAAGGAACCGAACCAGTTTTAAACACCACTAAACACTCTAATAAATAAGGATTCAAGGGCTAATGATCGTCATCAGCAAAACCACAAAAGGAAGGGCAACGACCAAAAACCTAATGGTCCAACGGTATCAAACCATTATTTCCAAATTGGAGGTTCAGGATTCGAGCTTCAGAAGTGGATTTTTTTTTTTATTTAAAAAAAGGCAATAGGACGAATTAGGACTAAAGATGGAGACTAAGGCAGATCATCGACTGATTCAACTCCAACCCAAGGTTATTAGGATTGCGATCCTAGGTAGTGTCGTTTTGGTGTCCATAGGATCGGGATCGTAAGTAGGATCGTAAGATTCTACTATATTGTTATAAAATTGTCTAATTTAACCCCATCACCATTCTCATTTCTATAATAAAACAAAAATATAATCAAAACATCAAATATAAACAAAAATATCACCATAAAATCATATCAACGTGCGATTCCTTGAATTCGCTCACATAGGTTGCCTTAAAATTTTCAAAACTAATTAACAAAATAAAGATAAAATTAAAACACAAATTCAAAAAGCCTAAACAAATATCATTTAACAAAGTTTCAATTTCCATCAATGTATCATGTTAACCCAAAATAATAAACAAACACCCACTTGAAAACTAAAAGTTCACAACATTAGTTCATAACTTAGAAATTTTTAACATCTCCATTTCTAGAAATAACACAAATAAAATAAAATAAAAATTGGATAAATCTGAAAGAAAAAATATATGTTAAAACCAAAAAACAACAAAAACAAATGTAGAAATCATAAACCCATTTGTTTCTCGAAGTGCATAGTCTCTAATTTTCCCCATTCAATCCAAAACAATCCAAAATTAAGGCCCTGTTTGGTTCGCGGTCCGGTCCCAGGTGGTCCGGTCTCATAATGACTTTTTTGGGACCGGACACTGTTTGGCAACACGGTTTCAAAAAAACAAGGACCACTTGGGACCAAAAGGGGTAATTTGAGACAACAAAAAATGATGGTCTTAAGTGGTCTTATATACAATTGTCTTAACACATGAGATCATAAATTTTGAAAAATATATATAAAATTAAAATATATATATAATTTGAAAATAATATATAAAATTTAAAAAATAATATAAAAAATTTGAAATAATGTATAAAATTTGAAATATATATATAAAATTCAAAATTAATATATAAAATGCAAAAAATATATTTAAAATTTAGGAAAATAAAAAAATTCCAAAATAATAGAAAAAATAAAAAAAATGATGTATAAAATTCGAAAATAATATATAAATTTTGAAAAATAATATAATTTTTTTAAAATAATGTAATAAATTCGAAACAAATTTATAAAAAACAAAATTAATATATAAAATTTTAAATATGTATATAATTTAAAAAATAATATATAAGTTTTGAAAAATAATATAAAAAATTTGAAATAATGTATAAAATTTGAAAAAAATATAAAATTCAAAAATAATATACAAAATTAGATATATATATATATATATTTGAGAAAATATAAAAAAATTGAAAATAATATAAAAAATCAAAAATAATATATAAAATTCAAAAAATATATTAAGTATGAAAAATATATAAAATTTGAAAAAATATATTATTTTTGAATTTCTTATATTAATTTTAAATTTTATATATTTTTTCAAATTTTATATATTTTTTATACTTAATATATATTTTGAATTTTATATATTATTTTTTTATTTTTTTTATTATTTTCCAAACATAAGACCAAATAGCTTGAATAAGACCATAAGACCAGACAGCTTACTGGACAGACTTTCTAAACACCACCCAGATAAAACCAGACCAGACCAGATAAGACTAGACTGGACACTGTTTGGCAACACGGTTCCAAAAAACACAAGGATCACTTGAGACCAAAAGGGGTAATTTGAGACAACCGTAAATGATGGTCTCAAGTAGTCTTATATACAATTATCTTAACACATGGGACCATAAAATTTGAAATATATATATAAAATTAAAATATATATATAATTTGAAAATAATATATAAAATTAAAAAAATAATATAAAAAATTTGAAATAATGTATAAAATTTGAAATATATATATAAAATTCAAAATTAATATATAAAATGCAAAAAATATATTTAAAATTTGGGAAAATAAAAAAATTCCAAAATAATAGAAAAAATAATGAATAAAATTCGAAAATAATATATAAAATTTGAAAAATAATATAATTTTTTTAAAATAATGTATTAAATTAGAAAAAAATATATAAAATTCAAATTTTGTTAAAAATTCGAAATAATTTATAAATTTTGAAATATATATTATTTTTGAATTTCTTATATTATTTTCAAATTTTTTTATATTTTTTCAAATTTTATATATTTTTCATACTTAATATATTTTTTAAATTTTATATATTATTTTTTTATTTTTTGTATTATTTTCCAAACATAGGACCAAACAGCTTGAATAAGACCATAAGACCAAACAGTTTTACCAAACAGACTTTCAGAACACCACCCAGATAAGACCAGACCAGACCGGACCAGATAAGACCAGACCAGACCAGATAAGACCAGACCGGACCGCCTACCAAACGGGCCCTAAACAATCCAACTAAGGGAGTCCATCACACAATTACCGTAAGGCAGGTCCATAAATTGGCATTTATGTTCAAACTTGATGGCTTGGGCTTGAATTTGAAGATATTTATTTATTTATTTACAAATTTTGGCCCTTCTATATATAGCCCAACACAAGTTTTTACTCGAAAAATCCATATTAATAGAATCGTAGGATCGTACAATCCTACTGATCCTATTACTATAAACGATTTTTGTGCGATCCGGATCGTTTTGGGCCACAGGATTGCAGGACACTACCAACTATATTCGAACCCTAACCAGTAATTATGCAACTTTTCTACCATTTTGCTCCAAAACAATCGTTCCATAGACTTAAAATTTCTTAAACACTATAAAACTCACATGCAAAAGAAGACTTTCCTTCATTTCATACTTCACTTTCTATTGTGCCCGTTAATTATTATGTTTTTCATTTGAACCTTGGAATCGTAAAAACAGCGAATTAGCTTCAGAATTTTCATGCCTTTATGTATGCTTGTAGTGCTTAGCTTGTAATGGTAAACATTTTAAACCTTGATTTTAATTTTTGCTTCCACCTATTAATCCAGATGGTAACAAATAAAAACTTCATTGATTTATTTGTACCACCTTACAAGAGAATAATTTTTAATTTTTTTATTTTTTAACTTTCAATAAATAAAAAAAGTTACATTTTTATTTATTGCTGTTGTGTGCGTCTCTAATTGACTTCAGTCCTCTTATTGGCTCTGTTGATTGAGGAAATAAATGAAACCCTTAACTGAAATACATTTCCTTTTTGACTTGATTCTCCAATTTCTGATTTCTATTTTTTTTTTTTTTAAAAAAAAAGAGTTAAAAGTTTTTATTGGTGATTAACAGACTCAAATTGACCTAGTTCTTCCAAAACGTGTTGAGGTTACAGCTGACTTAGACAGATAAGAGTAGAGCATTGTTATGAACAGGCTAAAACAGCTGTACTAAACCTATACATACAAACTTTAAATACGGATACACAGATATGACCTCAAAATTATAAACTACTACATATATACATATGACCTCAAAATTATAATAACATATGGTCAAAGTAATTGCAGTCATAGCTTAGGTCATATGTTTCCAGAAATCCCAAGACCAAGAGTGTGACAGCAACTTTATAAATTAATCAAATAACTAAATGGTATATCTCTTGCTGATTAGTGATGACAAATTAATCTATGAATAGAAAATCATATGATTGCAGAAGTTGTTAATTCATGAACCTACCAATCAGCTGAGTCAAAGGAAATAATAGTAATTAAAAATAATATAATTGTGCAAATACTTGCAGAATAGGCAAAAATCAATGTCTTACTCTTGACTAGAATTCCTAGGACCAAGAACATGACATCTGTAAGAATAATTAATACTTTTCCTGATCTGCTACATCATTTTTGATAATTAATAATATATATATGTGTGTGTGTGTATATATATATATATATCATCTGACTATATTTTTCAACAGAGGATAATAATCATTCACCACTTTTGTTTTTTTTTTTTTTTTCCTGTAATCATTCACCACTTGACTCTAGCTGTTCATGATGAAAAACATCAGTTAACTGAGGATTGAGTAGTTACATTGACTTCGAGCCATTGTGAATAGAGAAGAAGAAAAATGGGGATAATTACTTTGACCTCCCCGTCACTTAAGGGGTATGTAGTAAATTACACTGACCTCCCTTGTGTAAATAGTGAACATGGAGAAGAAAGGTAAGGATAAAACTGAAGTGAAGGGAAGGGCATCTTGTCCATTTGTCATTCTTCTAATAGGGGATAAGAATGTGATTTCACAATATCGCTAGAGAACATCATAGTCTTCCATATGTTAAGAAGGTTAAAATGGCACAAGCATTAACCAACAGTCAAAAAAAAAACCATGTGTTTCGCTTACTATAGGGGAGGTCAGTGTAATTTACCAAAACATTAATTCGCTCGTTGTTAACTTTACATCTCGGCTGGCCAGTTCTGGGAGTAGGTCCACAGTTCAAGAGAGAGGTCACGATTGATAAATGAGTGGGAATGGAGCATGCTCTCTCTATCTTTATCTCTTACTCTTAGCACACAGAAGAAGGGAAGAATAAGGATTAGTCATCATCAGAAGAGCGATTACGACTAGCAGACCTTCTCTTGTGTCGATGAGAGTGTTTACTGTGTTTGTGTCGCTTGTGAGAGCGTTCCTCCATCTCCTCAGAACTTCTTTTCCTTCTGGGTGGTGATGGAACCTAGAGATATTAGTGAACAGATGATATATGTCGCCTTGTTAAAAAAGGGAATTTCGGGAAATTAATTTGACGTTGAAAACTAATGAGTGAACAAATTTCCAAAGCCAGGGTTAACAACAAAAAATAGGCCACAAAAATAGAGGTAATCTTGAATAGATATTATGGAAACTGAAAGACAGTTGAGAAGACTAAGAATCAGAAGCCAATTAGTATGAAACCTCCACAAGGGAGCTATAAATTTTGTTCAATAAAATCTGATTTTTTTTCCTGAAGGCATTTGAGTCGTAATAACTTGCAGAAAACATTACCTCAAAGCTTGACATGTATCTTCCTTCTGGAGGAGGTGGAATGCCTAGCCTTTTCAAATCATCATGGGGAATTGGTCGTCTGGTTACCAGAAAGAGAAAGAGAAAAAAAAAAAAGTAAAAATAAAACTCAGTTATCACTAGTATGTATGGCAATCACAATGCAAGTTGTAAAGAATATCAATAGATGTTCAACTAGTTCCAGTTACTACAAACCAAAGATGGCCTTCACGAATGTTCAGTTTGAAGAACAATGCTAGACAGGTACCTATGTCCAAAGTAAGTAAACTACTAATGCATCGGTTTGGTGAGAGAATGAAGAAAAAGACATTGTCAATTTTCAGTCTTTGAAGATTTTGAACTCCAAGTCCCATGTTGGACCAAGATGAGGCTAACACATTAAAGGAAAGGCTAATCTTTTAGAATACAAAGAGCTATGAATTGACCGGACTCTATTGCAATGAACTCAGTTGAATCGCCAACTCGTGGATGGAAGAACTGCTGCGCCGCAGGAAATCCTTCTCTATACAAATTTAGTAGGGAGGTGTAAGCACCGGGGAAATCTTTCACCACCAGGTTTTCAGAGGAAGTTTTTGAACAAAACTTCGAATGCAAGAGGTGCAAGACCAATGATATTTAAAACAGTCTCGTACTTGATAAA
This sequence comes from Cornus suecica, assembly GCA_963922005.1. Lineage (NCBI taxonomy): Eukaryota > Viridiplantae > Streptophyta > Magnoliopsida > Cornales > Cornaceae > Cornus > Cornus suecica. The sequence goes on from OY998238.1 coordinate 75,326,194, forward strand.
ACTATTTTCACTTTCCATAACCAATATGAAAGAATGTAAACCTCTTCCTGCAATTGTGGTTAGTTCACTAACTCTCAACGCAAGGTGGCCAATCTCCCATTTGGGGGGTGGGTGGGGGTGTTTGACTACTCACTATCACCCCAAAACCGATCTTTTTAGTAAGCATATACTATAACTATAAATAAAGAAATCCATTCCCTTATTGGCAATTCAACAGCACAAAGCAAAGGAAGAAACTTTAAATTCTTTTTCATTTATTCTACTCAGTCCGTTATGTTATTCACCATTCAACTTTTCTCTTCATATACATTTCCTTTTCTACTCCAGCGATTCCATATGTCCTTCCCTTTTATGCAAAAACAGTGAAACCATATTACAATCAATGTGAAATGAAAATTAACAAAAATGATACATGATGTTTCAGATAATATGCCCTATTAGATCTTGTGTGTGGCTTACAACAATTATCATAAACGAAGAATATAAGGCAAGTGGTTATGTGATACAAATTGTAGTTCTCAAAATGAAGATGTGTGGCGAGTAAAATTTAAAAGGCGGCATGGGACAAAGCAACAATTTATCCAACCACTCAATGTAATGTAAGAAGTACAGTAAATGCTTACAGGGGAGCTCGAAAGGGTCTTTCTCGGCCTCCAAAACGAAGCTGTCCTGATTCCTTCTTACCACCAAGGCCCCCTCCTGTCAAAGAAAATTACATTAGAACTGATTTGAGCAAGCAACGAAAATTCAATGAGGAGAAAATGTAACCAACCAAATCTTCTTGGAATCCACCCTGGCATCAACTGCTGTCTATTGTAATCCACTATGATCTCAGAATCATCTATAAAAGAATGATGAGCCTCCTGCACAGCAAAGGTAGAAAAGCATTTTTTTTTTTGATAAGAAGGTAGAAAAGCATAAGCAACACAATTAACAGTTTGCAACATTAGATCTCCACAGCCTCCCGGAAACTAGGATAATCTGATCACAGACCAAAAAAAAAAGTGTCAATAGCCCAGAGAAATATGTGTGTGTGTGTACAGAGAGACAGAGACAGAGAGAGATGCCCCCTCTTAATATTTCTTATAACAGAAGTGACACTGCAACTGTAACAGCACTATAGAATCTTATATTGGATGACAGACACCTCAAGTTAAGAACTAATTGATGAAAATTTTCATATTAAAAGGCATTCCTGAAAAAGGTGAAAGTTGAAATCAGCAAAGCTAAGGCCATCTTTGGTAGGTGGGAATGGGATGAAATAAATAGAAGAAAAGCTTTCATTTCTACTCTTTTTTTTTTTTTTTTTTAATGGTAAGAAACGCGCACACCCCCCCACATGAGCCTCATCGGGCTCGAACCCCTAACCTCCTCTTTGGGGAGGAAAGGTGATACCATCAGGCTACAAGGCCTTTCATTTCCACTCTTATGTTAGGTAATTATTTTAAAGCTGGAATTATCATTCCTGACCATTCCAAAAGAATGACGATTCCCATGAAGTCATTCCACTTCCCACCGAGACGAATGACCATAGCACTTTAAAGAAAGATAAACTAAAATATATATTTTTTTAAAAAAAAAAAAAAAAAAAAACTCTCTACATGTCCCGATGCTTTTCTCTCACACAACAGAGACCATGATTCTTAAGTCTAAAATCATTTTGGGCAATCGTTGGCGGCGGTTTCTCTCCCACAACTCATATCACAGCTTTTCTCTCTCAATTCGAACTCGTCAATGTTGAGTACAAAATCAAGTGTAAATCCAACTCATCACTGTTGAGTCTGAAATCAGCCATTGAGGTCTGTAATCAATGAACCACTGATGGCGACCAGTGACCCAAATAAATGATTACAGTGATGAAGCACCGTCTGAAATTAGCTATCCACTCGTCTCTCTCTTTCTTGTTGCAACTATAGAATTCTTAATTGACATTGTCCACAGCACAACTCTCTCTCTACATATATATACATTTCTATTTTACTTTCTTTCTCTTTTTAGTTGGGCCACAAATTTTATATTTCTTATTTTTTAATTATTTTTTCATCAACAAGACAACTTCTCTGCAAAAAAGAATCAAGAAAAGAAATGTGGTTGTGTGTGTGTTTGCGTGTATATATATGGCATTAGAAGACACTTTTGATCCAACCTCCCATTGACACAACAAAACTTTTGATTCTACCTGGTTATGATGGATTAAAGCCGACACCAATTTATGAAGTCAGGGACAATTTGTGAGATTTGATAAAGAACCTATTGCAATTCAATCCAATTAGAAGTTCTCCTTTTGAATGCTTTTTATATATGCATCTTACTTATCAAAAAAATTCAATCCAATTATAAGTTCCCCTTTGAATGCTTTTTATATATGCATCTTACTTATCAAAAAAATTCGATCCAATTAGAAGAATCGAATTTTCGGAGAGAGAAAAGGAAGACAATGAGAGAACCATCTTTATCTACAACCAAACAGGAGAATGGCAATCATCATTCCCATATTGCCAAAGAGGAAAAAGGGGGGGAGGTGGAGGTGCAAGATCTCAATCCTACCTTATGATAAACATGAAACTATTAACAACTTGACCATCTCACCTCATATGCTCGCCGCATCTCTCTTTCAGTTTCAAACTCAACAAAAGCATAACCACGTGAAGCACCAGTTACTGCCAACCAAGCACCATTAAAATTAAAAAGGTAGGTAATCATACATAAACTCGAAGGATAATTTTGGCAATGCAAGTAGTTCGCAGGAAATAACACAAAACCCATAGACTAACACCAACATTAAGACCATTATGAACATTCTGTCTTTTCCTGTAGAAGTAACAATTTTGGTACAAGCAACCAAAACTCACGAACATAAATTATTTCATAGGTTATGCATATATTAACATTAGCGACACTAAGATTGCCACCCTTTAGCAGACACTTGGAGAAAGAAAATTCACACTTATTATATTTGGTGGAAAAGAAAAAAACAACTTTTTCCATAGGCATTTGATTGATTTGCATAACCACCTAATCTAACTGGACAAGGACTTCAAAGTTCCTAAAATACAGAAAAAAAACCGTCAAAAAATCCAAAAATGACATATGTGCATAAAAACAAAAGCTTTTATCTTAAATCTATTCGAAACTTCTTGTTTTCTGGTCACTGTTTAAATAGCTACTAAAACTGTTAAGTTAGTTATATCGCATCTCAGAGTATAATAAATTAAACATAAGCAATATATGAGCACATAATCCTTATTCATAACAGAGTAAGCAAGTCAACAGTAAAGACATTAAAGAATAAGATAAATAAGTAAAAGAAATAGTCATGATTCAGAATACACAATTTAGAAGGACTCAATAGTTTTGTTTGAGAGGAGACAGGTAATGCCGATTGTGTTATCCCACATCGCCCGGGCATAGAGATGGTGATGTGCTTATATGTGCATGTGTGTCTCCAATTGGTATGAGGCCTTTTGGGGGTAAGCCCAAGAACAAAACCGCGCGGGCTAGGCCCAAAGCGGACAATATCGTACCATGTGTTGGAGCGGGGTGTTACACCAATGGGGAAACAATTCGTTTGAAAAGGAAAAGGGGAAAAAACCAAGAACTAGAAGAGGAATAATAATATATGGGCTGACATAATACAGGTTTCTGAATAAAAAAGTTCTAAATTATGAACTTGTTGTACTATAGGGCAGGGTACACTCCTGTTTGTCTGTGAATTAACATACAACTTCGACAAAAGGTTAATTCAACTTCGACAAAAACCAAATTCATGCACATAACTGTCACTAGCAAGCACCAATCTCATGCACATACAAAATCCGGAGGTAAAACAAAATCTAATAGGTGTCGCTGTTGTTCTTCCAATTTTTAACTCCTTTATCAATGTTCTTGGTAATGGTTTAGCAAACTGCCTCCTAGGTAGTTGGATTTGATTCTTGCGGCTAAAATGAGGAACTTAAAGAGAATTGGAATATGTTTGAGAAGAGCTACTAAAAATTCATGCTTCGAAGAAAGAGAAATCACATATCTGGGGGGGTAATATTACAAATTTAACATAACTCTAACTCATCTCCCTTCTACCATTCATGGGCTACTTTTCTGTTTTGTTGATCTCCCTTTCAAATAATTCGACCTCAGGCAAAACAGAGAATACAAAATTAATATAATTGCACTTGCAATGTTACTGCTTTTCGGAAGACTTGATATTGTTTCATCCACACTTCCATTTCTCATATAGGATGGATAACTGCTTGCGGCCTCGTCAAAGGTGTGAGAGAATACATGTTTGGTTTTCAAGATGTCTAGATAAGTTGCAAGCAATTATTTGAAAAATGAGACCATTTTTTGACCCAAATAAGCGAAGAGAGAAGACCAAATGGTATTTGGTCAATGGCTGTATTTCCAGAACCTAAAAGGAGGCTGGGCATTGACAACCTTGCTGGAGAAACATGGCGTTATAGAGCCTATTACTTCGGACATTTCAAAGGATGCTCATCACTATTTCAAAGGTTGCAAAGCACATGTAATAAAATAAATTTCAAATGAAGTACTTTTTGGTTCCTACAATTTAAATGGAAAATAAAATATCCATGTTTTAGATAAGACAGTAGCTCTAATTTATCACAATCTGCATTTTCAGATCCAGTCAGCTACTAAAGTTCATCTAGAAAACTAATTTAAACCACTAGTAACAGACTCATAGCAGCTCATGTTACAATAATTCGGCAGTGGCAGTTGCAAGCCATATTTGATGCTCAAGTAAGCATTACATTTACTGTATTATGTATACAACATAAAAATGGTTTGCCTTCTTCAAAAACAAAATAATTGGAAAGACAATGTCAATATTGCTTATTTAAAAAATGCAATAACCTTTTACAATCATTTAAATCAAATTCACTACCCAAAATGAATATATAAATATATTCAATGGTGACTCTAGTATCACAAAAGAAAAAAAAATGTGAATAAAGAGATAAAATTTTCAATCAACTTAGAAAATGGCAACAAAATTGTAATTCTACAATGGCCACCCAATATTATATACCAATCATGTCACCAAAAAAAGGGAGCAGAAAACATCAATTACCAATGTGTGTGACCAATCGCAAGTTCTTCACCTTCCCATATTTGCTCATAGCCTGAAAATCCACAAAACCCAAAATCCCAATTCACTATAAAATGCGTTTGGTCACTGAGAAAAGGTCAGAAAGTAAGAGAAAAACAAAAGAAAGTACATAATCGCCTTGAAAACAATACCTTGTGAAGAGTGTCTTCGGTGGTGTGGTGAGACAGACGACCCACGAATACTGTGCAATATGGGTCCCCTGTAACCTTCGGATCACCAAATGGGTCATCTGAAAAACATCAAATTTCGCGAGAAAACAACAATTTCCCGAGAAAATCAACAAAAACTCAAGTGGGTTGAAAGTAAAAAATAGGCTTGGAGAGAGAAAAGGTCTGGGTAACGTACAGAGGCCAGCGGAAGAACAGAGGAAGGCTCTGTAAATGCCGTTGTCGTGAGGAAGGACGTCCGTGCCGTCGATGCTTCCAGCCTGATAGGGATGGTATGCGTCGGCGTAGAACACAGAGTGTATGTTGGCGCTGCTGCTGCTTCTCATTCTCTCTCTACTTTCTCTCTCTAACCCTTCTCGATTTTCTTCTCCCCTCCGTCCTTCTCTCTAAAAAACATGATAAAATTTGTTAAATCTATAATTTAGTTATAATTATATAAAATATACTATAATAGTATTTTTTTTTTTTCAAATTTATAATTATATTAGTTAGATGTTATATTTGAATTTCGGAATAATTACACAAACATTTCCCAAACTATGCTACAATTGCACACGGTTCCTCTAACATTTCAAAAATATCAAAAACCTCTATTAATTGCACATTCGTTATAATATTTAACACATTTTGTTTAAAGTTAACTCCGAAAATTTATTTTATTGGTTAATAAAAGCATATTATGGACCAAACTCTCTATTTTACAATTGATATTCTTATAATTACATTTGAACCCTTACTTCTGCATTCAAAATTACTAGAATACCCCAATTTCTTTTACCAAATTGCTCTCATATGTACTCTATATAAACTCATTTGACTGGTTGTTTATGTTTACTCTCTCTAAAAATTACCCATTCTCTATCTACAAACGTTCTGTCATAACATGGGAAAGATAAGAAGTGTATATAAAATGACAGATGTTGGTACACATAATTCTCGTGCAATATATTTGAAGGCAATGTGGTAAAATAACCATCCCTAGAAGATTCCTTAAATATTTCTAAAGATAGGGGGGTAAATTCCGATGATATTAAGGGAAATTTTTTATATTATTAAAATATTAGGGGAACCGCTGTAGGGGGCTCGCGAGTACTAAATTCGCAAGTCGGGTAGGGGCGTCGCGACTGAAGGGCACGACATGGACAAAAGTGGGTTATGAATTTGGGAACTGACCCAAAATGGTTAATTTATACGCGAGAGAGAGCATTACAGAAAGGTAATTATGGGAGGTTTGATGAGGGCATAACTGACATTTAAACCCGTAGTCCTATATGCCATTCACGCAAGGAGTGCTATATGGAAATCTAAGGTAATGCTTTAGATATGTTAGTGGAGGAGTGCGACCTTACTTGCATTATCTAAAAACAAAGTACCTTAGAGAGACCAATAGTACTCAGGGTCATGAAAATGAAACTCATGCAAAAGGTACATGACCCAGGAAATGGCTATGAAATCATAAAATAGAGTTTTATGGTCTTAGGGAAGAACATGGGAAACTAGACTGCGAGTAGGGTTGTTTGAATCGATTCCATCCGAAATCGAACCAATTTTTTCGGTTCCTGGAAAATCGGAACCGGAACCAAAAGGGGAAGGAATTGAACTGAAAAATCTGTTCGGTTCTGGTTCCTTCTATTTTTATATTTTTTTTAAAAAAAAACCTCAATTTTATAAGATAATATAATTATGAACTAGAGTATTTGAATTAAAGCAAACCCAAACCCAAACCCAAATATATAATTAGTGGAATAAAAAGAGTAACTTGAATTTCTACTATTACTGAATTATTTTTTTTCCTGGCAAAAAAAAAAGAGTACAATGAAATGAGGTTAAGATATGAGGGAGTTGAGTAGCTTTGTTGAGTCTGTTGCTTTTTGGAAATTGCTTCTTTTCTTGGTTCAACCTTGGGGTATGGATTTGCTTATTACATCAGATGCTAATCTGGTTTGGAGATGAATTCGTCTTGGTCACTGCTGGAGCTACAAGTTTTTTATGTTGGTTTTTTTGTATTCCTCAAGCATTGTAGGATCATGCTATTTGTAGAGGTTTCTTTTTGCTTAATAATAATAATAATAATAAATCCAGTTCTGGTTTTGCGGGGCCGGAACCAAACCAAAATTTTTGGTTCTTGGAATTTTGGAACCGGAACCGAACCGAACCGCCGGTTCCGATTCGGTTCCTGAACACCCCTAACTGCGAGGTTTCCCTCGCGAAATGGCGTCGCAAACGCAAGGCGATGTAGCGACATGACTTAAAGGGGGTCGCAAAGAAGGAGTTGACGTGGCAAAGGCGCTTCACGAATGTTGCTAGTCACAATGTCTATAAATACTGGACCAAAGCTTCATTTTGGGGGGATTTCAGAACTTAGAGAGATAAAGTTCTAGAGAGAGAAGGAGTGTTCTTTAAACCTTCCAGTTGTTTTCTCTCTTTGCACAGTTTTGTAACCATCATCACCAAATCAATAAAGTTATCATTTTTCTTTTTGCTTTTGTTAAGTGAGTGTAGAAACTATTTTTTACAACAACATGCAATTATGCCTTAATTCAGGGGAGGTTTGAATAATTATCCCTTAAATTTATATTAATAATGGGTGTTTACTACCCTGGTTAACAAGCTGAAAGACTTCAATTAATAAGATGAAATATCCACCATACCCGTAATATTTTATTCTTTAACTATTGTCTTGAAACTAAAAATTATTTAATAATTTAATGAGATTGACTCTCATATATGTTTTATATGTTTATCTAATACCTACTATATTGTTTAAATTAATAACAAAGTTAAATAATATAATGTGTTCAGTTAATAATTTGTCAACACAAGTAATTGATTTCATAAATCATTGAATTAATTTGATAATTATTGTGATCTTATAGGGTTGAATAAACCTTAGAACTCCCACAACATTCATCATTACAATATGAAGATAGCAAATAAAAGAATAGAGAATGCTAACAAACTAAAAGAAATAAAAATTGGAGAAAATGCAAACCAAGTTCAAACCTACCACTAGATATTTTGAATTTTCGTTTCCTTAAATCCGCCTCCATTATTCAACAACCCTCTACATTTTTTTTTTAATTGTCTACATGTTTTTAGTTGTTATAGATTCCTCTTTTACTTGGCAACAAGAAAAAAAAATTATAATCTTTGCTTGTAGTTTTTGAGAACAACCTAATCTTCTATACGAATTATTTATTTATCTAATTTTTTTTTTTATACGGAACAAAATATTCCTTGAGAACCTTCTATTGCAACGATACCAAAAGGTGTAACATATAACAGGTCAGTTGATTGTTAAATTTTTTGGAATTTAATATACTTGGGATGAAGACATATAATGCATTTTGTGTGAAGGTGCAATTTATATATTTTAATGCAGTTATTATGATAGGATCACCGCACAATTTTCATGTGACTTTTCACATATATAAAGAAGTAACAATTATCTTTTCACATATATATAAGGAAGTAACAATTATATTTGTTTTGGAAAGCTGTTAGAAATAGTGAATATACATCAGATAAATATAGATTAATGTGAAATTGGAGGAAACTAAAAAGAATAAAAGTGATTGGAAACACTTAGAACATAGTTCAAGAATTTGTATTGGATTCAAGATATTGATAGAGTTATATTAGAATTTGTATTGGATTCAAGATATTATTGATAGAGTTATATTAGAATTTGTATTGGATTCAAGATATTGCGGAGTTATATTAGAAAAATACAAAAGATTAATAATAATGGAAAGAACAAAAAAAAATAGAGAAGAAAAAAAGTTTTAGAAAAAAATTAAACAAAATAGATGAAACACCAATCAAATAATTTAAATAAAAAACAAAAGAAAATTTCCTTGTTAAATAGAATTAAACAATCTACATTAAAATTTAATATAATTTTAGAATCTAATTATTTTAGGAAAGACATTATACACAATTTTTACATCTACTCCATATGGTATTAATTGAGCGGGGTCGGGCTAGGCACAAGTGCCCCTCAAGGCTGGTTCCGCCCCTGCTCAGCCATAAGACTTTGATTGGGAACAACTATTTTATTCATTGTAAGAAAAATATTTATTTACATATATTAAAATGGTTAGACATTCGCTCACAATTCTATATTTGTAACCCAGACTCATCTGTCCACCGCTATTACAGTATTACTTTGTCACTTCTCTCTTTTTTCTTTTCTCATTCTCAAGTCGATAACGCTCGAACTACTGTTCAAGTTGTTATGAAAGTTACCATTTGCATTTTCCTTCAAGAGCTTGACGATCAATATCAAGTTCTGCCCAAAATTGGAGTTTCCACCCGGCACGTTGATTTTTTTTTTATATATAATATTTTTTACCATTAAATTTAAGATATTCACATTTAGCCTCTCCTAACCACAAATCCTAGATCCATCCCCAGTTTCCACTATGTCAATTGGTAAGCAAGCAATGGTTGTTAACTATAGTGACGACGAGAGCATGATTTGATTCTTCAATGACTTCTTAACAGAATCTTGATGCAACGATTGTATGAGTTACGAAATTAACAATAACTGAGATTGCCTTGAGATGGGCAAACAAAGGTGTTGTCCATAATGATTTTTGGAGCCTTGATTGCCGCCCAATGCCTCACTCGATCTTAAGTTGTTGTCACATTATTAAGAGACTTCTAGAGAAAACAAGGTTAGATAAAGTATTCTCTACCTAAGAGTTTTTAGGGATGACATTAAATCAGATAAATGAAGTGTAAATTGGTATATTTGAAAAAAAAAAAAAACCACCCTTGAGTTTCCAACAAATCTCACACAAGATTAACGTTAGATTAACGTTTGAGGTTTATTACAATGACCTTCTCTAATTTCTTTTCACATGTTTTAAAGTCCATGTTGGTTTAATTTTTTTAGTCATTTCGGTACATATAAGGTTCTTATTGTCTTTTCGTACAAGGGAATATCTTTTTTGTCACTTTTTAATTTTTCTTGTGGTGACATCGAATGAACAAAAATATTGCAGTGAATTCATTTTAGAGGAAATTGGATACTTGTCCCAAGGCAGGAGCAGTGGTTTAGTTAGTGCACGAAATCGATGTCTGGTTTGAGAAGTTCTTCCAAGTCTCTACTCTTTCCCTATCAGGTGCTGCGGAATTCTTAAAGAAATTAGTAGCTATTTCAGTGATTGAAGTGCCAGTCGGCATTGTCTCAATTGGAAGTACACCCAGCTCTAGCATGGCTGCTAGAAAATTTTCCACTGGGAATTCCAAAAACTACCCCTACCATTAGTTGACTAAAAAGATCAGGGATTCGGCATAGGATGATCTCATTACATCTACATATAAGCGGTTCAAAATCTTTCAAAGTCATATACCGTCCTTAAATGAACTGGGCAACCTTGGGTACACACATCAACTGGGGAAACCCCATTCCCTCTAAAAAATTAAGGGATTTGTTGAGCTTAAGAGTCAAAGTTGAGGGGAGGTAATTGTAGTAAGGCTCAAACGTTTTTCATTTGTGTGAAACTTGTCTAAACCCTAAAGAAGGTTAGTGTAATTTTTCCTAAAAGAATATTGGATTATTTATTAAAAAGGCATTATAATGACAGAGGAACAAATAACCTAGAAGAAAAAAAAGAGAAGGAAAATCACTATGAATAGAACTAATAAGCCACGAGGTCCAGTGCTCCAGTTCCATTATTGAATGTTTCAATTGTAATGGCAAGGGACACATTGCAGCATGTTGTCCCCATTTGCTTTGACTTTCTTTAATCGTTAATTTGGGAAGTATGTGACTTAATGTTTTATTTTTAAGGAAGATTCAAGTCATTTTTCAAATTCCAGGGGAGGTCCCTGTAATTAAGACAAACTTTAGGAGAGGCCCGTGTAAAATACCCGAAGATACACGCATATCTTAGATGGGATATGGATTTTTAAAAGAAAAGTTTGGTTTCTATTATCATTTTATATTACCTAGGGATGACAATGAGGCGGGGTACGAAATGGGTTTGCCTATATCCATATCTGCCCCATTGAATTTTTTAAATATCATACCCTTCACGGATTTGTCACGGGTTGTCTTTTTCTAAACCATACCCGCCCCATTAAAACTTTACTAAACACTTACCCTTCTCGCCTTATTGACACAAATTTTTTCAGTATCTGTTTCGAATCAATAAACAAATTTACTAACTACATAACATAAATATAATTTTCTCTTGTCTAGGTAGTAGAACATACAAACTAAAATGAATTATAAAATAATATCAACCCAAAAATTTAAATTTAGAAATTCAAATAGTGCCAATATAAGCCAACATGGTGCATGAGATTTAGTAGCCCAGAAAGATAAATCTCAACCACATAACATAGGCTGGAGATTCATATCATTCAAAGAAAATGAGCCATCCAAGACTTAAATATTCAAAAAAGAAGATCATGGAGGCCATTTCTATATCAACGATGTAGTCACCCACAACCATGAGCAACTAATTCGATATCTAGGATTTTCTAGCAAAGCCCTAGCCAAATGTAGTTTTATTTATTTATTTCAATTGTAACGAGGGGAAACTGTGACCACACTATGATGATTGTGTAGATCTGTGATCGTACTTATTCTTGAGATGAGATTCTATATTTATTCTAATTATTGTCTTAGATTGAATGAATATATTATTTCAACGAATCGTATTATATTAAAAATAGCATGATTTTCTACACAATGGTGCTTAAAACACTTGAAACCCTAGGTTTATACAGGCCATGCCTCGACCAGGCAATATAGACATGCTTTAGTTTCATTTTATGTTGTAGGAGTAGATTAGAGTAAAGTAGATGACATGTACTAATTACACTCTGTCCGGAGATGGTTGTAGCGAATCCAGTTGATAGTGTCCTTTTGGGACGTATTCGACTATTTGCAGTACGATCTAATTCATAGTGATGGATCGCCCTCTTGTAATTGAGCAAGTAGATGAACTATATTATGCGGTTAGTGGTGGTGCATGAAAACCATAGTTTTTCTCTTCCTTGATCACAATCACAATTTAAATTATGTTTTTTGTTAATTTAGTTATAGATCTTAAACAAAACAAATCAAACATTTTTCAACTATAATTCAATATTTTTAAATTACTAGAGTGAATAATTAAGTCTCTGTTGGATCGATATTCCCTTTCTCAAGCCGATTTGTACAACAATACGATTCGTGCACTTGCGATAGGTATAATCTTGTCGTCATAAGGGTCTATTTTTAACCATTATTTTTATCACCCCTAGACGCACATCATGTTTTTGGAGCCGATGCCGGGGAACTGACATTATTTTTAGCTTTACTAGTTTAGTAGTATTGCGTTATTGTAGTATTTTTAAAGTTGGAATTTTTGTGCGATTGACAAGTACTCTGAAAAGCATAAAGGGATTTAGCGGAGCAGTGAAAGTTGCGTCGTTGGACCTCTTGTGAGTTTTAGTTTAGGTTAATTTCGCGCATAATCTTAGCTTTATTACTATTAATAGTTAGATTAGTTTAGAAGTACTAGTTTTATTTTTATTTTCATAAAAAAAAAGATTTTTTGCCCAGTGCATGAGCGATCGACAATCACTTTTCGATCCCAACATTTTGATCCGAAAATCAAGAGAACTTTTTGAAGGAACCGTCGAGGAAAAGCTTCGAAGGAAGTTGGATTTTGAAGGGATGGCAAATCATAATGCAACAGCGCGATGAGCCCCAACTACGTCCTTGAAAGGGTATTATGCTTCTACAGCTCAGGAATCATATGTTGAATTTCCAGAGGATAAAGGGGTCAAACACTATGAGATCAAATCTAGTGTTATCAACATGTTGCCCAAATTTGATGGACTCAGAAATGAGGACCCATATCAGCATGTTGACAAATTCATAGAGATGGTTTCAACCGCGAAAATTGAGAATCTTAACACTCATGCGTTGTGTGTGCGATTATTTCCCTTTTCTTTGAAATAAAAAGCTAAAAGATGGTATATCACTTTGGATAGGGATGTAAAAATCACTTGGTAAACCTTAAAAGCTATTTTTTTAGAGAAATATTTTCCAATAGGTAGAACCCATGAAGCGCAACACGTAATTACTCATTTTAGAGAATTGCTTGGTGAGCAATTCCACGATGCATGGGATAGATTCAATGAGATTTTACGGAAGTTCCCCTATCACAAATTTGTTGAGTAAGATATTGTGCGTAATTTTATCTTGGACTAGGTGTCACTCATAAAAATTTGATAGATGCAGCAGTGGGAGGTCAGTTTACACTAAAGCCAGTAGACGAGGTCTTGAAGTTGTTTGATAATGTGAGCGACAAATCGCTCCAACACAAGTCAGAAATGCGTGCTAGAGATGGATTTGAAAGGAAATCTGATAAGCTCTTTAATGTCGAGAGAGATGATGACATTAGAGACCAAATAGCCGCATTAGGACAGAAACTCAATAAGTTTATTAATCTAAGTCAATCAGCACCGAAAGAAGTTTTAGCAATAGGACCTGACCATTCCTAAAATGAGTATCATGGTAATGAAATAATTGTCGTTGATATGAATGTAGCATGATCCAACTCGAACAATAATCCTTATTCAAATTCATATAATTCAAGTTGGCGTAATCACCCAAATTTATCATATCGATCTCAGAATGTGGAGAATCCCAACTAAGGTTCAATCAGAACCAACAGTCGTTCAATTCTCAACAATCATACAATAATAATAATTTTCAACCTAATCCTCAAGTAACCCGTCCTACCAATTACCAACCGTAAATAAGTCAAACCCCACCACCTAAACCACCTGCCTGTTATGATAGTGAACTGGAAGAGACCTTGCGAGGCTTGCAGAATATGATGGGCTTTCACTCCCAAGCCATTTTGAAGTTAGAAACCCAAATGGGGAAATTAGCTAACACGTTGAATAGACGAGAGAAGGGGAGATTGCCTAGTCAGCCGGTGGAGAATCCAAAGAGTAGACAAGCAATGGAACTTGAATCATTTACTGAAAATACTCATGAGATAATCCAAGCCATCATGACTTTAAAAAGTGGAAAGAAGGTGGAGAATAGGGTTGAGCAGTAGTATGTAGAAAGGACATGCAAGAGTAAAGTGGCTGAAGAGGTGCAGAAAGATCAACCTTGAAAGGAGGAAGATATAGATCAAACATTACCAGAATTGCCAGAGAGGGCAAGTTATGAAGAGGTAACGCCTTTTCCTCAATGTCTTCGAGAGTCAACCAAATATGGTAAGCATAAAGAAACATACATGTTGGATACATTTCGACAAGTCAAGATCAATTTGCCTCTTTTGCACATCATAGCCTAAATACCAGCCTATGCTATGTTTTTGAAGGACCCCTGCACTCAGAAGAGAAAAAGTAGATCAAAGGTCCCAAAGAAAATTTTATTGACTGAACAAGTGAGTTCATTGCTAATAAATAACACACCTCCTAAGAGGAAAGATCTCGGTGCTCCCACTATTCCGTGTGTCATTGGTGACCAGGAAATTGGTAGAGCTCTTCTTGATCTGGGTGCGATTGTTAACTTACTTCCATATTCAGTCTATCAATAGCTAGGGTTAGGAGAGCTCAGTCCTACCTCAGTTGTGCTCTAATTAGAAGACATATCAATCAAGTAGGCGAGAGGGATTCTGGAAGATGTCATTGTTCAGGTGGACAAGTTCTACTTTATGGTAGATTTTATAATTCTCAATACAGAACCTGTCCAGGAGTTAAAGAAACATATCCCTATGACATTAGGAAGACCATTTTTAGCTACGGCTAATGCGTGTATCAATTGCAGAACATGGGCTATGGATCTGTCTTTTGGAAACCTGAAGGTGCGAATGAATGTGTTCGATGAAAATCATCAACTCCTGGAGTCAGTTGAATGTTTTTATATTGACGAGATGGATGATATAGTAGAGGAGTTCGCACCAAGGATGCTAGAGAAACATGAGTTGGAATCGTTGATGATTGGAGTAAGGTTGGAGACTGAACCAGATGACTGGGATGAGCAAATAAGGCAGAATAAGGAAGATATTGCTAGAATTGAGGTTGCATTATAAGGTCGATTGAGCCACTTCCCACGCTCTCGAGTACACTATCAATACCATCTCTAATAACCCCTCCTACCTTAGAACTCAAGGAATTGCCTGAGAAACAAATGTCTTTTTAGGACCGGATGAGACTCTTCCTGTAATTATTTCATCAAAGCTGACAAAGGAACATGAATTAAGTCTAGACAAGGTCTTAAGTGAGAATAAAGAGGAAATAGGATGGAGTGTTGTTAATCTTAGAGGAATAGATCCCTCAATTTGTATGCATCACATACATTTAGAGAAGATTGCAAAACCATCAAGGGAAATGCAACGAAGATTGAACCCAAACATGGAAGAGGTGGTGATAAAGAATGTTGTGAAGTTGTTAGATGCGTGTATCATATACCCCATATCTGATAGTACATGGGTGAGCCTTACACAGGTGGTACCAAAAAAAGCAGGTATCACAGTTGTGCCTAACTCTAAAGGTGAGTTTATTCCACATCGCACCACCACTAGGTGGCATGTTTGCATTGATTATAGAAAACTCAACTCACACACTAGGAAGGATCATTTTCCATTGTCGTTTATTGATAAAATCCTAGAGAGGTTTGCCAAACAGAGCTATTAATGTTTTTTGGATGGATATTAGGGTTACAAGCAAAGTGGCCATTGATCCTGCTGATCAGGAGAAAACCACTTTCACATGCCCATATGGTACGTTTGCGTACATAAGAATGCCCTTTGGTTAGTGTAATGCTCCAACTATATTCCAGAAGTGTATGATGTCAATATTCTTTTATATGGTAGAGAAATTATTAGAAGTGTTCATGCATGATTTCTTGATCTTTGGGGTAACCTTTGAGGACTGTTTAAAACATTTGGCACTTGTTCTCAAGAGATGTAGAGAGACTAACTTGATTTTGAGTTGGGAGAAGAGCCATTTTATGGTTCAAGAGGGTATAATACTTAGCCATATAAATAGTATCGAAAAAATGGATTGAGGTAGACAAGGCTAAAGTTGAGCTTATTTCAAAATTGTCTCCTCCCACATCTGTTAAACAGATAAGATCATTTTTGGGCCATGCCGGTTTTTATAGACGATTTATTAAAGATTTTAGTAAGATCGCTCGGCCACTATGCAACTTATTAGCTAAAGATGCGGCCTTTGTCTTTGACGAATAGTGTATTCGTGCTTTTGAGGAGCTTTGTACATAACTCTCTACAGCCCCAATCACGCAACCACCAGATTGGTCTCTCCCTTTTGAGCTGATGTGTGACGCTTCAGATTATGCCCTAGAAGTGGTATTGGGACAAAGAAAGGAGAAATTGTCATACGTAGTGTATTATGCTAGTAAGACTTTTAATGATGCACAGATAAATTACATAACAACAGAGAAAGAGTTGCTAGCAGTTGTTTTTGCCTTGGATAAATTCATATCATATTTATTAGGAACCAAGGTGGTAGTATATTCGGATCATGCAACATTGAGACATTACCAGACAAAGAAAGACTCCAAACCCAGGGTTATTCAATGGATTTTATTGTTTCAAGAATTTGATTTGGAGATAAAAGACAAAAAAGGTTCGTAGAATGTAGTAATCGACCATTTATCAAGGATCGTTGAGGAAACTATAAAGGAAAGTGTTCCTCTTAAGGATACATTCCAAGATGAACATCTGTTCAGTGTGGTTGTTGTGGAAGAGATACCGTGGTATGCTGATATTGTTAATTACAAAGCCATGGGTCAAATTCCAAAAGGTTGGTCTAAGAGTGATAGAGACTGATTTTTCAGCCAAGTTAAATTCTATATCTGGGATAATCCGCATTTATACAAGTATTGCTCTGATCAGATTATCAGAAAGTGTGTTCACGAAAGTGAATTGAAAGTATCTTAAGATTTTGCCATATGCTAGAATGAGGGGGGCATTTTGGAGCTCAAAAGACAGTTCATAAAGTGCTGCAAAGTGGGTTCTATTGGCCGACCATATTCAAAGATGCATTTGAATATTATAAAGCGTGTATGCGATGTCAGAAGTTGGGATCTATATCTCGACGGGATATGATGCCTCTGACCCCAATTTTGATCATTGAATTATTTTATGTATGGGGTATAGACTTCATGGGACCATTTCCAAAAGCAGGCGAGAAAGAGTACATACTCGTAGGGTTGACTATGTGTCGAAATGGGTAGAAGTTGTAGCAACTTCACACGTCGACTATAAGGCAGTTGTGGATTTTATGTAGTCAAACATTTTGTCAAGATTTGGTATACCACGTGTGATAATCATTGACGGCGAAAAGCATTTTGATAAGCGTTTTCTCGGTGGTCTATGTCGGAAGTACGGTGTCACTCATAAGATTGGTACGCCATATCACCCCCAAACAAGTGGACAAGTGGAGATTTCTAATAGGGAAGTGAAGAATATGTTAGAGAAAATAGTGTGTGTGGATTTAAAGGATTGGCCTAAGAGGTTGAATGACGCACTGTGGGCTTATAGAACCACTTATAAGACTCCGATAGGTATGACACTGTATCGACTTATTTACGGTAAAACAAGTCACCTCCCTGTTGAGATAAAACACCGAGCATACTGGGTAGTTCGAAGGTTGAACTTCAATCTAAAAAGATTTGGCGCTAAACGGAAACTTCAACTTACAGAGCTTGAGGAACTACATAATAATGCGTATGAGAATTCTCGAATTTGGAAGAAGTCCTTTGAGCCCGGCCAGAGAGTATGGTTGTTTAATTTGAGACTTAAGTTTTTTCATGGCAAGCTTCAATCAAGATGGGACGGACCGTATGAATTACAAAGGTTTACCCCCATGGAGCAGTAGAACTCGATAATCCGGAAAAAGGAAAGAGATTTGCGGTGAATGGTGATAGGCTAAAACATTATTTTGATGTTCAACCAGTGGAGTGTGTTATCGAGTCGATGGATTTGACGGATCCGACACACGAGTATGATCCCGGATGTTGAGAAACGGCAACGTCGCTTCAACGACGCTAAACATTGGTACTAGGGGATGAAAATTAGTTTCTGAACCTAGTTTTGTAGTTTGTAAATTAGTTCGCTAGTTGTAAGATTAAGTCGTAGAATCATCGGTGTCATGGTAGGTGTGGTGAAATATTAAATGAAGTTTATGGAGTGTGTGGAGAGTAGTTGTGCTTAACAATGTATGCAGAGAGACAAGGAGTGGAAGCTGAAAATTTTCAAAAGCTAGGGAGCTACGCTTAAGCGTAGCTAGAGTTTTAGACTCCAGCCAACGCAACTCTATTTAAATAGTTGGGCTTAAAACATTTCATTCTCATTCTATTCTCCACCAAATTCTCTCAAACCACTCCCAATCCAACCCTAAGGTGATTTCGACCTAACCCATTCATATCTTGCTCCATTCTTGAATCGTCCGGATTCGTGTGTAGAACTCGAAGAGTCTTGGGAACCCATTTTTGGAGAAATCATCAAATCTTCCGATTCGATGAGTTTTTCTTTCATATTTGTGTTTCTAATTACTCTTTTAATCATTCTAAACTAGTATTGACGAACGAAACCCGTTGAAAACATGTTTTAATCTGTTTTTCAAAAGTTGAGAATATCAGCTTGAAGAACGAATTGGATTTAGAAATTTTTGAGTGTTTTTTATTTGGGGATTTGTTCAAACGTCATATTGGGTTCATTTAGAAATGATTTTGAGTTTGATTTGGTGTCCAGAATGATTTTCTTACTTTTTTTTAAAGGCATGCTATAGGAATGAGGACGAGGCCACGGACTAGGGGTACAGGTTCTTCACGAGCGAGACCAAGGTCGCCTGACCCAATTCCAGCAGATAGGTCATTGCTTAGGGCACATAAATGATTGTTTGTGCCGCCTTCTTCTTCATCATCATCTTCGGAGGCGACACATAGTGAAACTAGGTTGACGGTCATCATTTCATCGGTCGCTTCACCACCTGTTGCACCATCGACACCACAACCAGAGCTACAAGTGGCTGATGATGAGCATAGGGTATAGGATTCCCTTTGATCGGTACCTCCTACAGATACAGTGGAGGATTTCTTGGATCAAGCCATGTTGAGGGGGTACAATATTGAGCGGACGTACTGTGAGGAGATTTTTAAGAGGGAGGAGGTGTCGTGCGTGGACTATCCGATGTTTACGGGCACGACGCTTATTGCCATTTCTTTCACCTCCCTCTACTTCAGTCTGCCCGGATATGATTAGAGAGTTTTGGCTGTACATATGACATTATAGTAGGCTCCGGATAGAGACTAAGGTATGAGGAGTACGATTTTAGATTACACCTCAGAGTATAGCAGAGACCTGGGGTATACTTGATGAGTGCCCACCAGAGTTGGTGGGTGAGTTTACACCTCTGCCAGAGCCATTCCCATCTATGACAGAGATAGTTCGGTTGCAGACTGGGGGGAACTTTAGAGATGATAGGAACAACTACACGAAGAAGTCGGATTATCATCCGCGGTTGTGGTTCCCGGACACGGTTCTCCGATCCCATATTCACCCCCAGGGGCATGCGACTCAAATGTGGTAGTTATTTCTAATTCTACATTATGCATTTGAGTTGGGCCACTAGATCTTGATTTCTCATATTTTATGGAGAGGCTTATACTAACACTATGTTGATACACGGATTGCGACCAAGGTCAGGCAGAGTGGATTTCATATGAGATTCCTGACTTTGGTCATGCGATTAATGACTGATGTTGGTGTAGAGATTGAGGAGGAGGTGGATGTGGACCAATTTGTGCCTGGTATCTACACAACAAGGCTGTGGAGGAACTAGTGGTCGAGATTGGGGGGAGAGTTAATATTATAAAGGAAGCCATTGTTGGCTCCTATTGGGGTTGTGCCTCCTGATGTGTCAGAGGAGCCAGAGGCTGGACATGATGGTGTAGTGCCACCTCATGGAGAGGGGGTACAGGTTGTTGAGATTGAGATGGCTCAGGCGCCTACTAGTGCGATAGTGATGCTCACTCGTGCACAGTTTGACGAGTTGATTACGGGGAAGTTGGCGCTTATAGATGATATACGTCAGCTGAGGGATGAGTTGAGGGTTGGCCAAAAGATCGCTGTGACTGACATGTAGTTGCACCGAGAGGAGACTACACAACTCTGGCATGGTTAAATAGTGTTGCGTAGCATTGTAGAGGCACAAATGTTTCATATGGGACTTGATCCACCATCACCGCCACCACTATCTGATGTGGATGATTAGTGTAGTTATAGTATAGTTTTATAGTTAGTTTTTTTTATCACTCAAGTCGAATTGTTAGGCGGATATTCTGTTATTTTGTGATTTATGTCACCGCTTAAACGATCGATCTCTAAGTGTATTTTTGATTTTTGACTTTATAAAACTACAAATTTTCGTTTACATATGATAATATTGCTCGTGTTTTACATTCCAAAGACTATGATGATGCATTCGTTGAGTGTGATGTGATTTTTGAGGTTCGGTTGAGTTTCAAAGTTATACAATGAGGACATATGTGTGTTTAAGTTTGGGGGAGTGTGAGTTCATATTATATGAGGATATTAGAGCGTGTGTGGCGATTGGGTAGACCGGAAAAAAAAAATTCAAAGGAGCCAAGCCAAGCCTATGCTTGGGCTACGCTTAAGCGTAGGAACCATCGTAGCAAAGCCCAGAAAATTTTAAAAATTCATTCAAAAGGGGGATTTTTCGATGGTTTCGTGGTTGTACTGTATTAGGGTTTAATTAGGAGTACGTTTTTGAAATTTTTAGGATTTAGATAGGAATTTAGATAAAAATCCTAGTTCGAGTAGGAGATGGAATCCAAGTACATGTTAAAGTTGGTTTGATGGTTTGATTCTACTCTCCAACTCCAGAGATGAATCGAATTCCTTTTCCTTATAGAATACAAATCATTCATCTATAAATACAACCTTAGGGGTTCACAATTCCCACAATTCAATATACAAAAGCTTGTGAGGTATAAAAAAAATGGTTTCTTCTTCCTCTTCTTCTTCTCCTTTTCCCGGTGAAAGTAGGCATGAGCAAGAGAGTGATTATCAGATTGAATCTGATCCAAAAGAGTTCTTAAACGATGATGCCGCTTCGGGGGTAGTCGATCCTAGAAGGGATAATGGATTTATAGATGGAGAAGGCATAAGTAGGCAAGTTACAAGAGCACCATGAATTCATACAACACGTTGTGATTTGATGAAGTGTAAGCTTCAATACGAGTTAATGTTTCTCTTGGACATAATGAAAAATCCGTTGGTAAAGCCGAGAGTGAAGTTGCTAAGAGAAAGAGGGTTGGAAAATTTGGAGAGTCCGGCGGGCTTAAGGGTGTACCCGAATTTAGTTCGGAGGTTTTATGAAAGGATGACCATGGAAGGACCGAAGGGAAAAGAAGTAATAAAAGTGAAGTTTGATGAGTGGAGTGATCCTATAGTGGTTAATTAGGAGGTAGTTTCAAAAATTTGGAAAATACCACTTTTGTGTCCAGATCACTTGCTTAAGAAGTTTAAGATAATCCCAAAGGAATGGCTATTCTCAGAGGCGGACATGATTATGGAGATATGTGGTGGGCATATTCCAAAACATACGGATGAGAGTGTGGATAATTACATATTGATGCCGGATTTATTGTATCTAGACTGTGTGCTTAAATCACAAGTATGTTAGAATCATGGGACAAGTTGGGGAGGACATACAATGATTAGAGTTTTATATTACATGCTTAAAGGATATTGGATCACAATACCAGAGTTAATCATAGGTAATATATTTATGGTGCAACGAATTGTGAAAATAGAGGTATAAAAGGCTGGGATTTTATAGAGTTTTATCTCCCATATCCGTTTTTTATTTCAAGGATTATTGAGGAGCAATTGGGATGTAGATTGGGGGAGATGAATGAAAAATGCTTGTCATTCATGAAGTATTATCCTGAAACAAGTATTGAATGGCTTGAGATGGCATCACATATCAATGCTTATTGGGGAGATTTTCCAAGTGGAAGTTGTAAGAACATTTATGGTATTATTTGTGTTTGGCACGTTCTAGACAATAACCATGTTGAGTGAATAACCATGATGAGTGGATAGTCAAATAGTCAAGCAAATGTGTCAACAAGCTTCGTCAAATCTAAATCAAGCTTAGAGAAATCAAAAGGAGAGCTAAAGAGGTGTTTCCAAGAGAAAAATATCTCCCGGAGGACTGAAACATCATTTTTTCAAGCCGCAACTTCAAGAATCGTTACAAGTGAGTCGAGGGGGTTCAAATGGCATTAGTCCTGAGAAAAGTTGGTTCCGAGGATTTTGCTACACATGGCCTACGCTTCAAATAGATAAAAATGGCTAGAAAGTGTTATTTCAACGCATTTGCTACGCATGCCAAAATAAATCATGCATCTGCCTACACTTCAAGTGTAGAGTAATCTACATAAAAAAATTGTGAAATTCCATATTTGACCCCGATTTGTTTTCTCTTGAGGCGACTGTGACTTTACACATTGAGATACGTGCCATAAACATAATATTGATAAAAAAAAATAGGGTTTTACTTGGTTTGGTGTGAAATTACGAAAAGGGGAAAGATTAGGGTTTCTCCTTAGCATTGTCTATAAATATCAAGGTCTTCTACATATGTGAAGCAGCCTTGTAGCCTTGGAGCCCTAGAGCCTCTGAGAGATCTCTGCAAGTTTTCTACATATTCATATTCATCTACATAGATAGAGATAGAGAGAGAGAGAGAAAATATCATTGAGTGATTCTATATCTTCTAGTTCTCTCTTGTTTAGGGTTTATTCAATTGTGTTTCTACATCGATGATCTTATGCACAATTGAATGACCTAGTTGTTGAAAAATCAACACACCGTGTGCAACGTGGTTGCTTTGATCCATTTGAGAAATGGGGTCGTCTGAGTGCGGAGATCGGAGCAGGAGAGAAACAAAGCCATCAGAGTACGGAGCGGAGCGAGAGCTTCGTGGAGCGTGAGTGATTCACAGTTGTCAGACGTCGAGTGGAGAAAGGCAGATCTAGAGGGATTTGTAAGTCTAAAGCTTCATAGAGTATGTGTATTGTTTGATTTATAGTGCATCGATACCCGAGTGTATCCGTGGTTTTTACTTGGAATTTTTTCAAGGTTTTCCACGTAAAAATATCGTGTGTCTCTATTACTTTATTTTTTACACTTAGATTAATCTTTGCATGATTTATCTTGTTAGAGAATTGGATTAAAATTAAAATTTCTGCAATTATTATTAATTTGTCAATAAATCCATAAAATGCCTATTCACCCTCCTTCTAGGGTTTGGACGGACAGAGAAAAACACAAAATTTCAAACCCGTTTCGATTAACAATTAATTAACATATAAAATAATATTATTTTGTCTGCATTTCCCTCATCATGCAACATCTCAATCAATTTCAAAAGTCTCAACCCAAAATTTAGATATTCATTTATGAAGTTAAATAACAAATTTTTGTTAGATAAGGATTACATGTATTCCTTGTTGGACCAGGATTACAAGACAATAAGAAACATCTCTTATAAGAAATCAATTTATATAATACAACTCTAAGATAGAATCCTAATTACAATAGAATTAAACCCCAATTCCTTGTTGGATGAAGATTACATGTAAACGGCAATTGACAAAAATTACATAAGACATATCTCTAATAATAAATTAACTTATATAATACAACTCAAACATAAAATTCCAATTATAATAGGAATTAAGGCACGCGAAATAATTTTTTAGATTTCAAATTTTTAAAACCATTATTTTTAAAATATATATAGAGAGATTATACTGTGTAGATACAATATTTGCACAACACAAAAAGATCATTTTTCATTACTCTTCATTGGATTATATACATTTTCCCTATGGGCCTTTGGCCCATTAAGGCAACATTTTCAATTTTGGAATATTATCCTTACTTTACACGTCAGCTATTTCATCCATATACTATGCCATTATCTTGAGTTGCAAGTCTCCTCTAGAATCTTCCAGTTCCTTCCAGACTGATCTTCGGGTCGGGCCATAAGATGGGCCTAGTGGTCGAATCTCCGGACTGACATGTCAGTCGGGTCATGGTGTTGGCGCAGTGGTTGGATCATCATCTCGGGCCTTTCTTGGATCGATCTGGTCGGGATGAGGCTTTTTATATGGGCCGGGAAAACTCACATGTACACAGGCCTTCTTTTAACTCATGTGCCTGTTTTTAAATAGGCCCATTAGATGAAAGAATCGTGAGGCCCATCAAAAAATCCTTGAAGTTGGTGCGCAGGACGCGTGCCTGATGACGCGGGGATGCATCTAATGCAGCAGCTGTCACAATCAATTGCAATTTTGAACTTGTGGTTAAGATGGCCTAGGTCTGCGTGAGATGGGTCGGGTCATGTCGGTCCGATGCCCTGACCCGGGTAGCTGAAACGTCATGCCTATAAATCCTATATAATTCATATACGCCACACTTACACCATTTTCGGACTGTTCTTCCTTCGTCACTTTCTCTCTGCAACATATTCAAGCATTATCTGCAACCTCAAATCCATACTCAAATCCACATAATTCCCAGTTTGTCTCATCAATTTCTCCAAATCTCAGTGATCATGGTTGGCTTTGTTATTTTGTGGAGTGTTTTGAGCCCTGCTGCGAAGTGTTTGATCGGATGCACCCGTCTTTGCCTGCTGGTACAGTTACCGGTTTCTACAAATCATTTGCGGGAGAAAAAAACACAAGGGGGACTGCCAGAATCTTTTGTACCTTTTTGTAAGTCATTCTTCTCACTTTTCTACCTTTCCTTAAATATGTCGGGGAGCGACGACACTAGATCGGTCAGTGACCTGCAACTGATAGACACCGATTTGACAATCACTGATCCCGAAACCTCAGTAAGCACCTCATCCATAGAGATTACCCGAGTCATTAGGACTAGCCAACCAGAAGTTAGTCAGGATGTTGGGGGTCGAGTTGCAGAGGGTGATGATGGGAATGATCAGGGTCAGGGTGTTGAGGAAGAGGAGAATTTTTGTACTGACCCTCTCTCGGCCAAGTACAGGAAAGACGCTCAACTTAAGAGCCTCGGGGTTCCCGAAGGGGTGAAGGTTAGACATTATCCTCGGGACAAAGACTTTAGGATTGGTGAAGGGATGAAGGACGGGGAGATATTGCTCTCCTCATTCCACCTTGCCATACTAAAATTTCTAATTCACCCTTTCTTCCTCTTGGCATTGGCGACTTTGGGTCTGGCCCCCCTTCAAGTCGGTCCCAATTTTTATAGGATCCTGGCCATGATCCTACTGATTAACAAAGAATTGAACCTAGACTTAGGTTTGGCCGAGCTTCTGTTCTCGTATAAACTTTAGGAACAGAAGGATAATAGGGGTCGGTACAACCTAACCTCGTATGTTAAGAGGAAATTGTGTGACAACGTCCCGACCTCCAATAAGGGATGGAAAGAAATGACAATGGTAGTGAGTGGTCAGTGGAGGCATCCCGACGCCATAAACGTACCTGTCAGCCACATCTTTCGACAGACCCGACTTCCCGAGTTTAAGAGTTTCCATACCCGAGCTTCATGTCATTGCGATCTGTGTAATGATAAGTTGGGTATGTTAGTGATGAGTTTCCTTCAGGCTCCTCAGGAAAAGATTGAGGTCTGGTATATAAGATCCCAATTTGAACTGTTGGAGGCCGGAGTATGGAGTCAGGATTTAAGGGATAACCAGGGTTGCCTGACCAGATCTGTATTGCAGGAGATTGCATCGGGAGCGTCTGCGCCCGCGATCACCTCGGGTTCTGCTGCGACTACGTCTGGATCGAAGAGATTGAAGTTCAAGTCATCAGCAACCAAAAAACTCAAGAAAAATATGTCGGGGGGCCATCAAAAAAGGAAAGCGGTTACCATGCCCAAGCTTTCAATCAAGAAGGCCAAAAAGGCCAACACTGGCTCCACATCCTTCATTTGTGGGGTTGATGTTCCACCAGTCCCCGAGAACCCTGCAGTTAGTTCATCAGCGGGACTGACTGGAGGCAGAGCTGCCACGCCCCCTCCTCCTCCTCCGGCAGAGCATCCTCCGATCACGCCCCCGCCTCCACTTTCTCATGACCCGCAAACGGCTGTATCGGGGGTGGTCGAGGTCGGGGATGATTATGCTCTGGTCCCGAGCTCTGCAGGTTTGGATCAGAATCCGTCTCAGGCTAATCTTTCAGTCAGGCCCGGCTCTAGCCTCAGTACGGCACTGGGGGTTCCCGCCTCGACGTCGGATGCTCGGGAGTTAGGCTCTGATGAAGAGGGTCAGGGTTCATCTCGACCTACCAAGTTGCGTACTGCTATCTCACATATGGTCAGGAATTAAGATCATAGGGAGATTGAAAAAGCTGCTGAAAGTGGGAAAGAGGTTCCCCATGGGCCCCGGTTCAAGCTGGACACTAGGAAGGGCAACCCATATCTGTCCGTGGGGGATCGGACGATTGGGAACTCGGAAGCCCTGCGGGAGATGGCCCTGGGAGTATGGACCCCGGCCGATAGGTTGGCCATGGGGCGGTACGACAGGATGAGCTTAGCCTTGAATGGGCCCGAGCTTGCAATGAAAGTAATATATTTTTTATACTTAGCTTTTATTTTGCCCCTTATCTTCTGTGGTAACACTTCTTATTTCAGATGTTTCATGCTACTCAGGCGTACAATTTCAAGCTTGAGGATGATGCCCGGGTCATAATGCCCTGACTCGGGATGTTCAGGTCCATAAAGTTGGGTGTGCCAAGGCTTTGGAGCAGGTCAAGAAGTCTAATGACAAGATTCAGTCCCTGGCATATAGGGTTGTTTCAGCTGAGGAAAAGCTCACAGTTGCCAAGGCAACGATCTTAGAACTTGAGGGCAAAGCTCGGGAGGCTGAGCAGATGGCTAATCGGGAGGCCCAGGCTCGGGAAGCCCTAACTCTCCAAGTGCAGGCCCTGACTGAAGAAGTCGAGAAGTTAAAGACTTCGGGGCGGCAGTTTCTTGGGTAGAAGGTCGAGGTCGAGAACGCTTTAGGCATGGAGAGATCTCGGGTAGAGATGTGCCACAAGGGTGGTAAACAAATGATCTCCTGCTTTGAGCTGACCTGCAAATACCGTTATGAGCAGGGTTGGCGGGAATGCATAGCGGAGCTTCAAAAGCCGGAGGACGAAAGGGAGATCCCGACTATTGAGGATCTTGACCTCAGCTTAGGAGTAGGGCCTTCGTATGATGATCCCGAGCTCAAACCCGAGGACCTGGCCTAGATGAGCCTGAGGCCACAGCAGGACAGTCCCTCGGGACCAAAGGCTCAGGCGGGAATGGAGATCCTCCCGCGGTGGAATAGGGCTCTTCCTTTAGCTTTTTGCCCCTTTTCCTGTTTTTCCTTTTATCTTGCATTTGTAACGACTTAGCAATGCGTCATTGTATTAGCCTTGGCCACCGGGGCCTTTTCAATATAAATAAATAAATTTATTCATATTTTGTTGGGGATCTGTATGATCCATACTTGTTTCTTTTGATACGATAATAAAATTGGGATTTTGAATTGTGACTTGGTAAGAATAACAATAAAACCAGATAATAACAGTCGGGATTTTGAATTGGTATTAACAATAAAGAACGACAGTTGTCGGGCCTGTGGTCATCCCTCGGGCACTTTGGGCTTATGGAGAGGATTCAACACTTAGGTTTTGATGTTGATATTAGTGAAACCCGACCACTGGTGGGTCTGTGAAGATCTCTCGGGCACTTTGGGCCCATGGAGAGGATTCAACACTTAGGTTTTCAAACTGATATTTTGTAACACCCGACCACTGGTGGGTCTATGATGATCTCTCGGGCACTTTGGGCCCATGGAGAGGATTCAACACTTAGGTTCTCAAACTGATATTTTGTAAAACCCGACCACTGGTGGGTCTGTGATGATCTCTCGGGCACTTTGGGCCCATGGAGAGGATTCAACACTTAGGTTCTCAAACTGATATTTTGTAAAACCCGACCACTGGTGGGTCTGTGATGATCTCTCGGGCACTTTGGGCCCATGGAGAGGATTCAACACTTAGGTTCTTAAATTGATATTTTGTAAAACCCGACCACTGGTGGGTCTGTGATGATCTCTCGGGTACTTTAGGCCCATGGAGAGGATTCAACACTTAGGTTCTCAAAATGATATTTTGTAAAACCCGACCACTGGTGGGTCTGTGATGATCTCTTGGGCACTTTGGGCCTATGGAGAGGATTCAACACTTAGGTTCTCAAACTGATATTTTGTAAAACCCGACCACTGGTGGGTTTGTGATGATCTCTCGGGCACTTTGGGCCCATGGAGAGGATTAACACTTAGGTTTTCAAACTGATATTATTATGGAGGTGATTTCGATACTCGTGCAGATGATCGGGAAAAAATGGAACTTCCATTGCGAACTTTTGGGCTCTAGTAGCATTTCTTTACAGTAGTTAAATCAAAGTATTTCTAGGGATAATACCTCTTAAGTCGGGATGCATTCTGTGTGTTGGGCTCCCTTCTATTCAGAGTTCCTGAGTAGTCTATAGGCCCCGCGCCCTACCACTTCAGTGACGGTGTAGGGTCCTTCCCATGGCTCTTGGAGCTTGCCCACGTGTCCAATCTTCCGTCTAAGGACCATGTCCCCGACTTGGAATCCCTTTCTTTTTACTCTCTTATTTAAGTGATTCCTGACCCGTTGTTGGTAAGCTGCCAGTGTTATCTCGGTAATTTTTCTCTTCTCTTCCAGCAGGTCGAGCTCGTGAGCCAAGCGTTGGTTTTTTTTTCCTCGTTCCAGGCCAGTGACTTCAATGTCGGAACGGCATACTTCGTCGGGATCACGGCCTCCGCCCCATATGCCATAGCGAAGGGTGTTTCGCCGGTTGGTTGTCGGGGAGTGGTTCTATACGACTACAGTACCTCTGGTAATTTGTCCAACCATGCTCCTTTGGCCTTCTCAAGTTTCTTTGCCAGGGTGTTGAAGATGGAACGATTGGTCATTTCTGCTTGTCCATTGGCTTGCGGGTACCCTACCGAGGAGGTATTCTGATTGATTCCATGCTCGGCCAGAAACGACCTGACCGGTTCATAGTCTAAATTTGTGCCGTTGTCCATCATGATGGTCCGAGGTACCCCGAACCTGCAGATGATGTGATTCCATATGAACTTGACTATGTGGCTGCCCTTTATAGAAGGATAGGCCTCGACCTCAACCCATTTGGTGAAATAGTCGGTGGCCAGGAGTACATGGGTTGTTGACCTGATGGCTTTTGGGAGTGGTCCGACTATGTCCATTCCCCATCTGGCAAAAGGATGCGGAACGATTGTCGGGTTCAAGAATTCCGGTGGTTGGAGTATAACGTCATCATGCATCTGACAGGCTTTGCATTTACATACATATTCCTCTGTATCCCGGGACAGGTAGGGCCAAAAGTAACCCTGGGATAAGATTTTATAGGCAAGAGATCGGGCACCCGAGTGATTTCCACAAGCTCCGGCGTGTATCTCTTGCATCACTGTCTCTGCCTCGGAAGGAGTTATGCACCTCATATACGGACCCGAGAAAGATCTTCTGTAGAGCTGTCCCTGGATGATCGAGTATCTGGCTGACTTCATTCTAATTTTCCTTGCCTCTGCCTTATCAGTTGGTAGCGTCCCGACACTGAGGTAGTCGATTATGGGGTCCATCCAGCTTGGCTCTCGAGGAACTAGACATATCAGTTCGTCGGGCTCTTGAATGCTTGGTGTAGTGATGAAGTCAGTCAGTACTACTCGGGTCATATCCTCAGCAGCTGCAGACGCCTGATTAGCTAAGTGGTCGACAGAGGTGTTTTCTTCCCGAGGGATTTGGCTGAATGTTAACTTTTGAAAACCCTCAGACTCCTTGAGCACCAGTGCTCTGTAAGATTCCATTTTGGGGTCTTTGGTTTCGTATTCACCGGTTATTTGCCTGACTATTAGCTGGGAGTCACTGTATACGGATAGGGATTGTATTTGCAAGCTCTTGGCCAATCTCAGACCCGATATGATTGCCTCGTACTCTGCCTCATTGTTAGTGGCTGAGAATTGTAATTGCATCGAGGCTTGTAACTTAGTCCCGTCTGGAGTATGGATTTCCAGCCCAACGCCTGCTCCATTGGCGCTCACCGAGCTATCCACGAATAATTTCCACGTTTCCCACTCAACAAGTTGATCAGCTTCCTTGGTTTCTCCTTCTAATAGGAAATAGGCCACGGCATGCCCCTTGATCAAGATTCTGGGAATGTAGGTTATATCATAAATCCCCAACTCAATTGCCCATTTGGAGATCCTTCTGGAGAGATCGGGATTCGCCATAAGTACACGAATCGGAGTGGTAGTGGGGACAATGATCTGGTGAGCTTCAAAGTAATGCCTGAGACGTCGTTTAACATTGATCAGGGATAGAACCAACTTTTCTTGTTTGCTGTATCGGGTCTCGGGATCGGCCAGTGCCTTACTGGTGTAGAAGATAGGCATCTGGAGGTTCTTGTCCTCTCTGATGAGTACAGCGCTAGTTGATACTGATGATACTGCCAGAGACAAGAGTAGTACATCATCGGGCTTGGGTGTCGCAAGAATGGGAGGCTTGAGCATGTACTCTTTCAATCGGGATAGGGCTTTAGTTTGCTCGGGTCCCCACACTTCTCCCTTATTTGCTTTGATCACCTGGAAGATGGGTCGACATTGGTCGGTCAACCTTGCGATGAATCTGCTTAAGGCTACCACTCTTCCGGTTAGAATTTGGACTTCTTTGTGTGTGGCTGGCTCTTTCGTTTCAAGCAGAGCCTTCACTTGGGTCGGGCTGGCTTGTATGCCAAATCGGTCAACTATGTGTCCTAGGAACTGCCCCGAAGGAGCATTTGGCTGGATTGAGTTTCATCCCATGTTTCCTCAGGGTATCAAATACTTTTCGGAGATGCTCCAAGTGGTCAGTTTTCTTTCTGCTTTTGACCACTGTATCATCAATGTAAGCCTCGACCACTGTGCCCATCATTCCTTTAAAAATCATGTTCACCAGTCTCTGAAATGTGGCTCCTGCATTTTTTAGTCCGAAAGGCATAACTTTAAAGCAATAAGTACCTGTCTCGGTAATGAAGGAGGTATTTTCCTCATCCGTCGGGTCCATTGGGATTTGGTTGTATCCCGAGTAGGCATCCAGGAAAGTTAGTCTCTCGTAGCCCGCGGTAGCGTCGACCATTTGGTCTATTTTGGGTAGGGGAAAGCTGTCTTTCGGGCAGGCTTTGTTTAGGTCGGTGAAGTCGACGCAGACTCGCCACTTCCCGTTCTTTTTCTGCACAACCACCACGTTGGCTAACCACTCAGGATACTGAACTTCCCTGATGAATCCGGCTTCCAATAATTTTGACACCTCGTCAGCTATAATCTGGTTTCTTTGGCTCCCCATTCGCCTCTATTTCTGTCGGACAGGTCTTACATTTGGGTCAACACATAATGTGTGCCGGGCTATGGAGGGGTCGATGCCGGGCATATCGGTATGCTCCCATGCAAACACGTCATGATTATCCTGTAAGAATGTTGTTAGCTCATTTATTTCACAAGTGGTAAGGCTTGTACCTGCGTAGGTGACCTTGTCGGGTTGGTTGGGCATTACAGATACCGGCTGCAGAGGTTCTGCGACGATCGGGGGACCCGGCCCCCCGTCCTGTAGTTGCTATTTGGGCTGCGGGTCTAGATCCTGATCCTCTTCTTGGGACCTCTTTCGATCGGGCTTATCCTTCATTCCTTTAATAGTGATGGCGTAACATTGCTTGGCCGCTACTTGATCCCCTTTGATATCAATTATGTCGTAACCATTTGGACCGATGCACCTCATCATTTGATGGAGAGTTGATGGTACGCCTTGCATCCTGTGAATCCATCCTCTTCCCATAAGCAGATTGTATGAGGGCTTCATGTCCACCACCACAAAGGTCTCGGACAGAGTTCTCTGGGTTGCTGACACGGGCAGGCTGATCTCCCTGAGGGGTTCAACTTGCTTTCCGTTGAACCCGATAATTGGATTTCGGGAAGTTATAATGTCCCTCGGGTCGATCTCCAATTTATCGAAAGCCCACTTATTCATGATATTGGCGCTGCTTCCTGGGTCAACCATGACCCTCCGGACAAGACATCCCGAGACCATCAGAGTGATGACTAATGGGTCGTCGTGTGGGACCATGTTCGGTGGTGGACTTCGTTTATCCCGGCTATCCTGCTGACATGATGTGCTCTTCTCATTTGTGATCGTTTTGACCCTTCGCTGCCTCGTGGATCGGGACCTCCATGGATCATATTAATGATTCTGATCGGGTGAGCTGGGGCTTGATTCCGTTGGTTGTTTTATGCGGGTTGATGGGCTCTTGGACCATCCCTTTGAACATAGTCCTTCAGTTCCCCTCGGGCTATCATTGCCTCGACCTGGCGCCTCAGGTTCCTACAATCATTTGTCGTATGGACGAAATCACTATGGAGGGCACAGTGTTTTGATCTATCCCTCTAGTTGAGCGGTTGCCTGATTGGGGAAGGAGTCTGGAAGATTCCTCTGGCTTTGTTTTCCTGGAAGAGCTTATCAAAGGTCACTTTCAACGGGGTGATCTTCTCTTCGAATCTGGCACGCCTCTCGGGCTGTGGAGGAAACTGAGATGAAGCGGGGATCGGGGGATTTGAGCGTTTGCGATTAATCATCTGTCGGGACGTATCCGAAGCCTTATCCTTCGACTTGATTTCCACATTGATCAATGTCGCTCTCTTCTGTCGGGTTGCCTCCTCCTCCTATTCGATCCTTAGGTGACCCTGAGCTCTAGAATTGAGTTATCCGATTCCCGAGGGTGGTCGTTTCACAAGTGACTAGTGGAACTTGGTCCTCGGAATCAGTGCCATCCTAAAGGCTTCCACGGCTGAGTGTTGGTCGTAGTTGTCGATGGAAGACGACTCGACATTGAATCTGGATAGGAAACTCTTGAGGGACTCGCCTTTTTCCTGAGTCATGCTAAAGAGGCTCGAGATGGACTTCTTTTGCCTCTTATTCTCGAAGTACTAGGCCACGAAGAGGTCGGACAGTTGCTGTCAGTTGCCAATGGATCTTGGCGGCTGCTTCCTAAACTAGAGGAGTGGCGCGTCGACGAGACTGGTCGAGAATACTTTGCACAACAAAGCCTCGTTCTCGGCATACATGGTCGTTTTTTGGTGGATCTGGTAAATGTGCTCCTCGGGATCCTTCGTTCCGTCGTAGGGAGTGAATCTGGGCATGACGAACTTCTTAGGGAAAGGTTCTCGGGTGATTTCTAAAGTGAACGGTGACTGAACCGAGTTGGCAGAGGCCTGGAGGGCCTGGCCATCGGTAGATAGGGTCCTCAGATCCTTCATGACCTTCTTTTGCAACTCCATCATCATCTCCTGAAGTTTCTGCGATGTTAGAGGCTCTTCGGTGATGGGAACTTCACTTGCGGCCAGGGTCTCGGCTGGTTGGTGAGAGGTTTCATCGTGCTCCTCCCGTGGTTCGGCTTGTTCTTGGATCTGCGATTGACCGAGAACTATCAAAGGGATACTTGCCTGATTCAATCTCGTCAAGAGCCCCTCGCTCCTTCTCTCTGCCGCCAAGCTTCTCGCTTCGGCGGCCTGGCTTCGTCTCTCCACTTCGACCAGCTGCTGCAAGAGGTGCTCGATCGTCGATGAGGCACTTGGTTATCTGTCGCCGGGGATCTATACTTCTGACTGGGAT
This sequence comes from Cornus suecica, assembly GCA_963922005.1. Taxonomy (NCBI): domain Eukaryota; kingdom Viridiplantae; phylum Streptophyta; class Magnoliopsida; order Cornales; family Cornaceae; genus Cornus; species Cornus suecica. The sequence goes on from OY998238.1 coordinate 75,360,269, forward strand.
CTGGTCACCGGCATGGTCAGGTTTGGACGGAAAAGATGATTTTGAAGATCTGGTGGTGGTATTTGGGTTTTGCTCAGCTTTTTGAGGTAGGAAGATGGTCGGCGAAATGACCTACTTTCCCACAGACGGCGCCATTGTGTAGATACAATATTTGCACAACACAAAAAGATCTTTTTTCATTACTCTTCATTGGATTATATACATTTTCCCTATGGACCTTTGGCCCATTAGGGTAACATTTTCAATTTTGGAATATTATCCTTACTTTACACGTCAACTATTTCATCCCTATACTATGCCATTATCTTGAGCTGCAAGTCTCCTCTAGAATCTTTCAGTTCCTTCCAGACTGATCTTCGGGTCGGGCCATAAGATGGGTCTGGTGGTCGAATCACCGGACTGACGTGTCAGTCGGGTCATGATGTTGGCGCAGTGGTTGGATCATCATCTCGGGCCTTTCTTGGATCGATCTGGTCGGGATGAGGCTTTTTATATGGCCCGGGAAAACTCGCATGTACATACTATGTTTTGAATCAAATTATTTGAGATTTAGATTTTGGGATTTGGATTGGGAAACTTTTATTTTAGGAAACTACCTCGTTTTCCCTTTTTAGTGATCCGTTTTGGAAACCAACTACAACTCCTAACTTCAGACGGACTAAGAAACCTAGGAACTATAACTATATACTGTATATGTAGCGTTAATTAAAAGCTATTCTAGCTTTAATTGGATGTTGTTCTTAGCTTGGATTAAAAGCTAGTCTTATATTTACACTGCGGAGCAATATATATATTCACTAATATTGTAACTCAAGTAATTCCTTAATTTTCTCACCTCTTTCCTCTCTCTTCAACCTCACAAAACAACCACATGAGCGTAATATGTCCGTGCAGAGTAAAGACAATTAAAAGAAGATAAGACTGCAGCAATTTTTTCTTTTTCTTTTTCTTTTTCTTTTTTTCCTTTCTTTCAATATTTTCTATTTTCTTCCATATTAATTTATTTCTTGTTCTGTTAATATTGTCCGTACTGTGATTTAATGTTATTTAATCCTACCTTTCTTTGATTTTAGCTGTAATTTTTATCCTATCTTTCTTGGTTTTATTTTTTTTCCTTAATCTTCAGAAAATTTAACTAGTTACAGTAAATTGATCTACTTTTCTTCAAGTAATTGTCATTATTCTGTCTTTCTTTTGAGTTTTAATAAGTGCATCCATGTTATATATAAACAAATACATGTTTTCCTGTTGTATAATCACGTCCTTTTTTATGTTACAAAAAATATAATCAAAATTCTCTTTTATTTTCTTGTTATAGATGTCATCAAGTCTTTCTTTTCTTGCATATATGCAAAACATATACATATAGATATATATTAGTTTTTCTTGGGTGGATTGGGGTCCAAATTAAGCATGCAATAGACTCATTCTTAATCAACTTAGGGACACTTTTGTTTTGTGCACATGATTAATTATTCTTATTTACTTTTTTATGTGTATTCTTTTTCTGCAAGGATAGCTATAAGTGACCAAGAATTGACCTATGTACATAATTGGAAAGAACTTGGATTTTGTTTTATGCTGGAGATATATATCCTCATACCAGAATCAATATAGTTCCAATGTTCAAAAGAAGTTACGAAGTAGACTAGGCCTCGAATTATATTAGTTATTGTATTGTTAAATACCTAATTTTAATTACTCCAATTCTGAATATTTGATCCACTAATTAATTTAGATTCTGGACATCAAATTTTGTATGCATTCATATTTCCGATCTAGTTTGGCTTAAGGATAAATTGCGCTTATAAAGTATATCTGTGTTTTGTATTGGAATTAAAAATTAATATTGATTAGCCTAAATATATATATATATATATATATATATATATATATGCACACCGTCTCTAAATGCATCAAAGCATGATATCCAAGACTCCTTGAACATTAGCTAGTATCATCGTTCTTGCTTTTCTTGATTATTAAGTCTCTTTTATTTTCTCTTTTAATCTTTTTTTTGTTCCATATAATTTATTTCTTGTTCTATAAATATTGTTTCTTACTGTGATTTAATGTTATATATAGTTTTTTACTCTTTTCTTTATTTTTGTTTTTACAGGTAATTTTTTATCCAAACTCAATTAAGCAGCTGAAAAACTCTCTTTCTGCACGCAACCATTCACTAACTCATGAAGATAGCGTTAGCAACATGGTGAGAGAGTCTTACTAGTAGCTAAAGCGAGTTTAGACAATTCTTATATTTCACTTTGAGCATTGAATTTGTTCTAGACCTACACATTCTTCTCGACTCTGTAACTTATCGTGGATCGTAAGGTATGAATTCCTACTTTTTCTTAATTACAAAGTCAAGAAGTTGGAACATTAGCTTCTATATAAGCAAGAGGGTGGAAGGGCATTCTGGAATCAAATAGTTGAACTTGCTGCAGCTAGCTTGAAATGTAACACCATTCCCATATTTTATTGTAGGGTTACGCTTCCTGCTTCTGTTCATTCTGTACACACAAATAAATCGAAAATTCTTTCGGGAAATGAAGATAGTAATAAGGAGTCACACTTCTAATTTCTGGTTTTTGCTGATACACATTCATGCTGGCTTACCAGGATTACGGGAAAAAAAAAATAAAAATTGCTGATATAAATATGTCGACAATTTTTGAGGGTGTTGCGCGTTTATTGACCACTTTGACAGTTGAAAAGCTGGAAGTAAGAAGCATTTGCGGGTAGTTTGTTCATCTCAGAACATCTTTCCGATGCCATCCTGACGTGGGACAGATTTGTTTATATCCATTCGACGCCAATTTCCCATCAAAGGAGCCAGCTGCTCGGCCTTGTCAAACAACCCTAGGAGTCCTCCAGTGTGTATAAATAGGATTTTCCTCCCTTCCCACTTAATTGGATTCTCAGCCATGTCTTTCATCATTGAGTAAGCAGCTTTTCCACTGAAGAATATACAATTAACAATATGTCAAAATCCATCTTAACAACTAAGCATGTTTATTTCAATCAAATTTTTTTAAAAAAAAATACTTCAATTACAAACACCCTTTGTCTTACACCACCGAAAACACCAATTGTACCAACTAAATCTACTATTCCTTTGTCATGTTTGTCTACAGATGTGATATTTTCTTTTGTTTAATTGAACTCTTGTAATGCTGAGGAATGCCTTTTCCTATGGCCATGTACATTATTGTGGATATCAATAAGAACTTCACACTCGCTAAGCGCAAAAATAAAATAAAATATATTAAAATAATAAACAAATAAAATAGTATAAACTCCTCAAACCTGTAAACTGGGTCAAGGACAACACCAGTGGCCTCAGCAACTTCCTTGACAAATTGAAGCTCCTCTGTGGTATTTATTGCATAGCCCAGCCCTTTAGCCTGAGGATGGATGAAATTTGGTACTCGTCACGTCAAAACAAATAAATAATTCATAACATCAACTGTGCATGCTATAATTGGCAATAGCATGTAAATACATAAATCTAGTACTCATTGTGTGAAAAAACAAAATCATACAACAACAATAATTTATCATCTGTAAATAGCTCTGTAACCCACTAATTACAAATTATTGGTCAATATCATTTGGGCATAAAGATAAGACCGCTAAACAGATATATTATGAATTAGTTTTCAAGTGTTGTCTTTAATATGACAAACGTGTTCAAGATTCTATAACTACAACAGAGTCAGATTTCATAAACTAGATTCAATAATATATATTATTTTATTTTTTGAACTTTTGTGATAGGACCACTTATATTGGAGTGCATATAAGGCCCCAATTGACTAATGAAACTGTTCTAATTAACATACTACTAAATCTCAGACTTTATAGTAGGATAGCTAGGAAGTAATGCTAGATAATTCTTTGCAAGATAACTTGATCGATGTATGAGGAATAACATATGGGAACTTATTTCTAGACCCGAGGATACTAATGCCGCAGATACCAATATATTGTTGTAGAAATCAAATTGGAAGGTTCATCACCAGAACAAAGGTGTGGTTGTTTGCTCATGATTTTCAAATCCAAGGGTATTAACTTTGATGAAACCTATACAATTAAGATTTTCCTTGTATTGATTGCCACTGAAAATTAAAGTTGTAGCAACCCGGATTTTCTTTTTCCTTTTCCTACGTGTCATGGGGTTTTGTTTTCTGGTATTTGTGGTTCATTCCTTCTTTAGGACGAGTTTCCAATTTTGTCGTGCATGTGGGCCTGGGGTTGGCTTTCTGGGCCCAAGGTCGGTTTTGTGGACCTGAGGTCGGGGTAGGCCAGGGATGGGTCAAGTTATCATGGTAAACAAAAGAAAACAGAGGCAGAACAGTTATTTTGATGTGGAAGCGATAATACAAGATTTGCCAAACAAAGAGACGACAATGAAGGAAGAATAATCATAGTAACTATTAGAATGTGGCGAAATTCTATTAATCGCGTGATGCGTGTGGTTGTGATTGGTGGTACGATATTGCCTTTGAATAGTAAAAAGGGCATCCTTAGTGAAGAGCAGCCTTAGTGATGAAGGACAGCCTGCTATTGGATGGAGTGCATTGGCTTAGTAAAGACAGCAAGGGAAGGCAGCAAAAGAAATGTATTGGGTGAAATAGCTGTTGGTGACAAGAGGTGGTCAAGCTTCTAGGGAGTTTCCTATTCTGATTAGTTGCTACTTTCCTTAACCATGAAGCTTAGGACAGCTTGTGACAGCCTATATATGTGCATGCATGGAAGCTTCGAAGAAGGAACATAGGGCGGTTAACTGAAGCGGCAAAGTCTATAAATAAGGTGTTGTTGGGCAGAGAATAAGGTAGAGAACAGGAGAAAAGAGAGGAAGAGGTGTGAGGGTGCTGTGTGCGCCTATGTAATGTCTTCCCTTCTCTCCGTGGTGTAGGCTAGGTTGAGGCCGAACCACGTTAAATAGTGTGTTGTATGTAATATTATGTGGTGTTTGGATTGTTTTGTTGTATGTGTATTGGATCTCCACATGTTTGTTATTTGTTTCCACTGCGTTGAAGAATGGAATTGATTCCTAAGTAAAAGGGATCAAATTTCTAACAAACTGGTATCAGAGCTAAATGGTTGCGCGTGAGTAGCGCATGAGTACGCGATGACAAGGACGAGCGTTGAAGAGACGATGCGGGAAGGTGACATGAGGTGCTGCCAGGAAGAAACCTTTTTTCATTGGGCGAGTGCACTATGGACTGCACAAGGAAGCGATGAAAGGCCGCACTAACAAGAGGTAGGGTAAGTCGGGACTCAAGATGAGCGGTTCAAGGCATGAGGCATAGTCACAAAGTCGTCACTCTCAAGAGAAGTCCTTATGTCAGTGTGATGGTTTGTTTGAGGAGATTTTTTCATTCGAATTTGATGTTGCAATATTGACGGTGGAGATCCAAAGAAGAAGAAAACACACAAAAAGGAAAAGAAGAAAAAAAAAGAAGGAATTGGTGATGCTTGATCAAGGTAGAGAGATCTTAAGTGAAGGTGGAGAATCTTCGCCAAGGTGGAGATTTATTAGAATGTGGCGAAATTCTATAAGTCGTGTGATGTGTGTGGTTGTGATTGGTGGTATGATATGGCCTTTGAATAGTAAAAAGGGCAGCTTTAGTGAAGAGCAGCCTTAGTTATGAAGGACGGATTGCTATTGGCGGGAGTGTGTTGGCTTAGTAAAGACAGCAAGGGAAGGCAACAAAAGAAATGTATTGGGTGAAATAGCTGTTGGTGACAAGAGGTGGTCAAGCTTCTAGGGAGTTTTGTATTCTGATTAGTTGCTACTTTCCTTAACCATGAAGCTTAGGACAACTTGTGACAGCCTATATATGTGCATGCATGGAAGCTTCGAAGAAGGAACATAGGACAGTTAGTTGAGGCGGAAAAATCTATAAATAAGGTGTTGTTGGGCAGAGAATAAGGTAGAGAACAGGAGAAAAGAGAGGAAGAGGGTGTGAGGGTGTTGTGTGCACCAAAGTGAGGGTGTTGTGTGCACCTATGTAATGTCTTCCCTTCTCTCCGTGGTGTAGGCTAGGTTGAGGCCGAACCACGTTAAATAATGTATTGTATGTAATATTATGTGGTGTTTGTATTGTTTTGTTGTATGTGTATTGGATATCCACATGTTGTTTGTTATTTGTTTCCGCTGCGTTGAAGAATGGAATTGATTCCTAAGTAAAAGGGATCATATTTCTAACAGTAACTATGCATAACGAAGTCAACTAACTTAATCTCATAGTATAAGAATAATGGCCCTCCTCATCCAATTGCAAACGAGGTCATTGTCAAATGGCAGTACGACTAGTAAAGTTCTAACTGTGGACATTTTGGGGAGTGAATGTTTCTTCATAAGCAATACCATACACTTGCTTAGAACCTTGAGCAACAAGACTAGTCTTGCGTCGCTCCAAACTACCATCTAGTTTCACTTCAAAGAGTATAGCCATTTACTTCCAATGACCGAAAAGTGTGATTTGATTCAAGAGTAATTAACTCATCTGACATAGCATCTTGCCAACATGGAACGTCTGTTTTTTTTTTTTTTTTTAAAGGAACATGGAACTTCTTTGGCCTATGAACAAGAGGAAAAAACATAAGAGAATCTACATTTGAAAGGAGTGCAGCAAGTCCATAGCGGTCAGGCAATTTAGAATCACGAGAACAACAACATGGAGGGAGGAGAGTTCTGAAGTAGTGTTATCGGAAGGTGGAGGTGGCACTAATGAGTGATCAGGAGCAGGAGCAGATGTACGAGGAAGTCACAACCTTTTACTATATACCTTCTTAAGTAAAATTTTAAAGGAGTAAAACTACAAACACGAGGAAGAAAAGAAACATTCGCTATACGAGACTCCTTTTGAAGAGAATAGAAAGACATGTTCAAGGAAGACAAAATGGCGGGATATACATATTTGTTGAGCCTCACGTTTATAACATAAAAAATTTCTAATGTTCATTACAATAGCAAAGAAACACGCCCTTAGCTGCTTGCTGGGGTAGTTTGTTTCTAAAGAAGGAATATGAACAACAAAGACATTCAAATGTACGCTCGTGTATGAAGGAGGAGAATGCAAGAAAGATTCATGTGGGAAAATATCGTCAAGCACAATAGTGGGCAGTCTATTAATTAAATACTCAACACTCTGCACAAGACGTAAACATAAGTAGATTGATATAAACTGTTTTTTCTCCTCTCTAAAATTTAAGATGGTATAAGAGCAATACTGTGAGACAAAGGGAAAAGAAAAGAAAGAGAAAAAAGAAAAGGAAGGAGTGATTTGAGCATAGCCTGGGTGCACCATCGGTTTACACGATTACTGCTATTGCACAACATCCTAAGGTCTCAACTCTCCATATCGTAGATGTGAAAACATGACTGAAGTTACCTCTCAATTTCCTTGTTGCGCTAAGCCACAATATTCTCAAGCTCAGGTTCATCGAATGATGAAAGTGCATGCTCAGAAGTAATCCTAAAACACTGCTTCATGTAAATTACTGGTAACTGTGGACTAGTCTTGAGTAAATCTAGTCATGATGATTCATCTTAAATTATAGATACGGGTACTTCTGATAATTTGAAAAGTCTGTTTTTTTCTCCCACCTTCTTATAGATTTCATCCTAATACAAAAAGAGTTAAAGCAGAAATGCATCTACAACCGTTGTGCGTGGAGTTCATTCCTCTAACTTCTTCTACATTTCTCTCTAATGTCTTATGTGTTCCATGCTTATTCCATAATATATTGTCCATAAGTCAAATTATTAAGGATCTCAAGTGTTTCTCAACTTTCTTTGATAGTCGTTATATCTTTCAGGATTGTCTAAGTGACTTATTGGAGGGTCCCATTGGCATGCAACGGACCTCACCAGAAGGTAATTTTAATGTGGCCGATTTACCCTCTTTTGCAGTCAGTTTCGCTACAGCACCCGCTAAGGGTTAAATCAATTGAGTAGTCAACTTCGTGTGAACAAAAGTTTAGAGTGTTTGTAAAATTTGTGAAAAATATCGGCTGGGAACACTTTAGGGTGAACACCCATCCGAACAAGTAGGCTCTATGTGTTTCTAACTGCTGTGTAGTAGGGACCTATCTTTGGAGATCCAGAAGAGTAAGTGTTGGACCCAATGCAAGTGACTTGGATGCTTAAGACCAAACATGTGTTCCCTCCAAATCAAAGAACTATCAATAATGTCGAAGTATATTGTCTCCTGCTTAGACTCTAATGAGGAAAAGGATCCAATGACTTCTAATGAATTGAACCAGGAGCTGTATGATGTCTCATATTTTTCGAAAAAGTGATTCGATTGATGGATTTTAAACAGACTTTTCAGGTACTTCAATATTATTTAATGGATGAAAATGGGAAAATTTATAAACATGCGTGGATCCAATCATGATCTTATAATAAGAACAAGAGATCTTTCTCGTAGTGAAGTCGTAACAAGGTAGCCGTACTGGACAAAGAGGCGAAGAAAAAGATTCATGGGAGTAAAGACTAGTCTGAGGAGGGAAAGAGGTGATCTAGATGTGAATTGGGGTCCAGATGGAAAAGCAGATAAGTAGTTGGTAAACCAATATCAGAAGAGCAGATTTGGTCATGGCATAAAGGATAGGGATACCCCTCATTTAGCTATTTGCAGAAGTTGTTCCCATCTTTATTTTCCGAACGTAATTCTTTCCATTTTCATTGTGATAGTTGTGTCTTATCCAAACGTCATCAAACCTCTTTTCCTTGAAGTTTTAATAGATGTTATGCCTCTTTCTCAATTATTCCCAATCATGAGCAGGGGCCTTCCCGTGTTATTAATCATTCAGGTTCTAATTGGTTTGTTTGCTTCACTCATGACTGCACTCGTGCTTCATGGATCTATATGTTGAAAGAGAAATGTGATAGTTTTTCCATCTTCTAGTGCGTTCACTAAATGGTTTTGACCCTGTGATCTGAAAATGGAGGGGAGTTTTTCAAGAATACATTTCTAAATAAGCTTTATCGTGATACACCAGCATAATGGTGGTAACGGCGGGTAAGAACAGCCATCTCTTAGAGTAGAGTTTGCTAGATCATAACTCTTTACTATGGATGCTCTTAAATCCTTCCGAGTCGTCCTTAGAACAGCATATCTCTTCTACAGAATGCTTTCAAAACTACTTCAGTTCGAAACCCCTCTTCAGACTTTGTCTAGAACACACTTTATTCCAACTTTTCTTGATATCCCACCCAAAGTGTTTGGTTGTGTCTGTTATGCTCATGTTGAAAAAAACCACTGGAGTAAGCTGGATCCGAGAGCACTGAAGCACTTTTCTTGGGTATTCTGTCACACAAAAAGAATACATATGCTATCACCCTCCTTCATCCAATACGTTTGTTTCCATGGATGCTACTTTTATAGCAAGCTTACTAATTATGGGAGATTCAAACGCTTCTCGTCAATCCGAGAATTTAGGAAATGAAGAGATGTCTTTGGATGTTCTACCACAACCCTTTGACTAGCATATCATCATTTGCTGGAAATCTGTACCAACTTCAAAGGAATTCCTTGCTCCTTGAAGATTGACATACTCTCAAAGGGAGAAGAAACAGACAAGTCAACAATCTCTTGATCAATCCAGGTGCTCGTGTAACTGGTAATCCAAAGGTTAGTTTCTTCTTCTGAACTTATTATTGATACACCTAATGGCAAGTTAACTCAGTTTTCCGTTGATCAACTTGATCAGCCATATGATGATACTTTTCTAGTTGTTGAAGGCTTTGATGGAGGAGTTGGGCGTTACTTCTAGGCAGTCAAGGATATTTGATAACAAATTTGCCATTAGCATTGTTCATAATCCCGTTCAACATGATCGTACTTATCAAGGAGGACAAAAAGCAATCTGTTTGTGAAGATAGAGAATCAACTTGCAGATATTTTGTCCAAGGGAGTGTCAAGTAGCGCGTTCAACTTGTCACTTGACATGTTGGGCATCCGAGACATCTATGCTCTAGCATGTGGGGGAGTGTTGGAAGATGTTCGGTGTGATAACTAATATTAGCTGTATACACAGAATATGTTCCAGCTATAGCCACTGTCAGATTTACTTTGATGATTGTAATTGCTGTAGATTAGGAACAGATTGTGGGTTTGTTTGACTTTTCATCGCAGTCTTTCCTCTACTTGTACAATATGTAAACAGAAGTTGATTGGATAGATTGTTTTCTTCCCTCTCTAAAATTTAATATTTCGTTAGCTTTATTTCCTTTTGTGTAGTTTGGGCAAGTATGATGTCCCCTGGAGCGTTTTAGTGAGGCTTGCTTGAATAGTACTTCGTGCATATTGACATGAATAGTGATTTTTACCAGTTTTGGCCTTATGGGAGGGATATTTAAGGGTTTTCTGGGGGTGTTTTAGGGACCTTTTTAGCAAGTTTCTAAGGTGGTTTGGAGCTCCCAAATAGGGTTGTTCATCAGCAGTCTCAGTCCATTTCCTTTCTTTTCTTCTCTTACATGTGAAGAGTCGATGTTCATTCATGTGGGTTAAATCATCAAGTCATTCAGGATTCTAAGTGTGGGATGATACTTTTTCTTATGCTTCTGCGTGTTGTTACTGGCATTAGCGGATGGGTTTTCGGAGTTGCTTCCGGTTTTCTCTTCTCTTTTCTATTCTTTTTCACGTGCACAGGGTCTTCGGATTAGGGGCATGACATGTGACTCGTTCAATATGTAAAGTATATCAGGGGGTTTGTTTTCTCCCACAGAGAAATAATTAAATAGCAATATACATAAAAAAAAATTATAAAGAATAAGATGATATGCATGCTCATCATGTCAATGCATACAACTAGAACTCAGTGAATAAAAATTACGAGCTACGCCATGAAATAACATCTAATTTAATAATTCACCAATACTATCTGGGCTAATAAAAACTTTCTCACATTTTGAATGTTTACTACATCTCGTGCACTAACACCTGCTTCGAGTCCATCAAGTAAGCCTTGCACATAGTCATAGAAGTAATCAGGATCATCACATACGGCAAAGGCATGCACCTAAAATCAACACTACTCATCAGTGAAGTTAACTGTTCCATCAAAGGAGAAAAAGAGAATCTACAGAGAGGAGAGACATACTCTAGCATTTAATTTGCTCAGCCACGATCCCAGCGACAGACCAGCAACAGTACCCCCGCTAGAAACCATATTATCAAGAAAAATCAACATAATTTATCAACCCGTTTACATAATATATTTCATAATAATGTAGAAGTATTGCAGAGTCATTCTCAAACACATAGTAAGAGAAGAAATCCAGGAGAACTATGTAAAGGCTTTTATAAGAACGATCATCCATTCATAGTGGCATCCATGTATTAAAAGCACGCATTAAATTTTATAGGGAAGGAAACCAAATAAAATCACTACAGATCTGTGTAAATAAAGTCGAAATCCCATGATTCTCGGCTATCATGGCAAGTCAAATCCCATGACAATAACAACCTATATCGGCTGTCAAGGGTTCAAGCCCTCATAAAGGCATTGTGGGCGTGGGTGTGTTTCCTGGGAATAGTAATAATAAGAGAGATACTAAACAATTTTTTTCTTGGCTCTAAGGTAAGCATAACTCAGATTGTTCTTTCCATTCAGTTCATTGCCAAGACAATTAATCACAGAGGCGTGTGTTTAATCCTTCAATTATAAAACAAACAGAACTGAATTACAAATATAGCCAACCAAATCATGTACAACACATGCGCGTGAGACTGTCCAACAAGGGAAAACTATTCTAAGCTAGAAGTACACTTTAGCATCTACCCATTTATTACCGCACACATATGTCAATCACAGCAGACCAACCATAAGCTGGTTGCAGGTACTTATTTCAGACAGAAGTTTCAAGGAGAAAGTGAAGGTCAAAAACTCCAGCAACTGTTCTTGCAACAGTTTGCACAGAATTATCATTGGTAGAAGGAAAACATTTAATATAGTGTTGAATAATTAAAAAAAAAAAAAAATCAACAGATTGACCAACTTGATCTTCATGGTCAAGAACCAGAGTGGATGCCATGAAGAAATATAGGACAGTTTCTCAGCAGATTAGGAAATCAAACACAAGAAATAGTACATAAGAAACAATTTCTAGTTGGTCACACGCACTTTGAAGGCTTATAAATCCCTCCAAAATAAAATTATGATAAGAAATAAAAATAATTATAAAATCCCCTTCAGAAAATATTTGATGGATTTACTATACAAAAAGAGAGAAAAATATGAAAGTATATGACAAAATCTCATTTAGAGCACAATTTCCACTGTGCTATCAACAGAGACGCAAGAATTAAAGAAATGAACAAGTAATCTTGTAAAGCTTATCTCCATTTAGTGACATCAATCGTCTACATGATACTGTTATTAAATTTTGCTCTAATCTCCTTAACTTTGAACATGAAATATTACATCGTATATATCAGAAGGAAGTCCAAACAACTACACAGTTCACTATAGCATCTGCAGTCTCTTTTCTTTCTTCCTCTTTTTTTTTTCTCAGATCTTTAGGGGCAAAAGCATTAAAACACAACAAAATTAACAGAAGCATTGCACTGATCATCAGATCTATGGTAAAATTAACGAAGCCTTTCGCTAGTTTGGGGCAGGCTATCTATTATTTAATATGACATATTCCTAATAAAAATCCATGCATCTCTTGTGACCAGAGTGCTTCTTGATAAACTGCAAATTGACAGAGCTAAGTTTTAACTGCTGAAGGCAGCAATACTTGACACGACCTATCAACACGACATACTATAAGTCAACTTGGATTTGGCTTCCTCATGTTCAGGTCATAATCATGTCAACCGAAATTTACAATCTTAACAAATATGTTGGGCTTGTGTTTGACTCGTCAACCTGATTATTATTTTTTTTGATAAGTATATTATAAAAAGCACTCAAAAGGGGTGCATCCCAAGATTACAAGACACCGCTCTATGAACTAAGCGAGCCCAAAAAAACAATCTTTTCTTCTATAGATGAACAAAATCTACCCTCCACCCAATAAAACAAAAAGGAAATGAAAGAATCCTTAAAGAAACCAATCAGGGACTCCACCCCCTCAAAACACATTTTGTTACGTTCGAGCCAAATTACCCACTAAAGACACAAAGGTGCCACTTTCCAGAAAGGACGGGCCCGCAACCCCGCGAAAGAATCCCACCAACCATCAAGGAACACACGGACCGAAGCCAGCATCACCCAAGAAATGCCAAACAAACCAAAGACTAAACACCAACAATCATACGCCACGGGGCACTGAAGGAGAAGATGGTCAGCGGATTCCGCATCATTCTTACACATAAAACACCAATTGACCACAACGAAGTTGCGGCGCTGAAGGTTATCTAAGGTTAGAATTCTGCCCCAAACCACCGACCATGCAAAAAAGGCGACTCTAGGAGGGGCACCAGAACGCCAAATCTCCTTTCAAGGAAAAGCCAAGTGCGGCAACTGAGAAGACATCCTGAAGAAGGAGAACACTGAAAAGCCTTCAATAGGAGAAGGACACCACATCATCCGATCAGACCCGCCTCCTGGGATGGGCAAGCTATACAACAAACCCAAAAGGCCAAACACCTCCTCTAGCTCCTAATTCTGAAAAGGTCTCACAAACTGAACATCCCAGACGATCCTACTGTTATCAAGCCGATAACAGTCAGCAACGCAAACATGTCGATTGCGAGCAATACGAAAAAGCATAGGAAAGGAAGAAGCTAGGGTAAAGTCACCGCACCAAATGTTAGACCAGAAACAAACCGAGCTACCAGTACCAATGCTGAAGCTAATATGAGAAGAAAAAGCAATCCAACCACGACTAATATCCTTCCAAACCCCCAATCCTCTACGAAAGCGTACCGGACGCGAGCACCAACCCCTATTATCCTCTCCGTAGCGGCATACAATCACCTTCCTCCACAATCGGTCCCTCTCAATCCCAAACCTCCAAAGCCACTTCCCCAACAAAGCTTTATTGAAAGGCACCAAACGTCGAAGTCCCAGCCCCCCTTACGGGTGGCAGACTAGCTCCCACCGAATAAGAGCAATAGAAGAGTGCTCACGATCCCCTCCCCATAAGAACTGCCTCTGAAGTCTCTCAATCTTGAGAGCCACACTGCTGGGAATCTGATACATAGATAGAAAATAAGTGGGGAGATTGGACAACGTAGACTTTACCAAAGTGAGTTGGCCTCTTTTGGAAAGGTATTGACGTTTCCAACCTGCTCATCTCTTAGCAACTCGGTCAACCATAGCATCCCAGAAAGGTTTACGCTGAGTCGTCGATCCCACCGGTAAACCCAGGTAAATAGAAGGTAACTAACTGACACCACAACCCAACACTGCAGCCAAAGAAGCAATGTTCCCCACCTCTCCAATCGGAATCAATGAACTCTTCCCAGTATTAATTTTCAAGCCCGAGACAGCCTCAAAACAAATCAAGATATATCTAAGAATCTGGCGGCCACCAACAAAAACATTCTGGGAATCAGAAATAACCCCATCCAGAACACCGCACATCCGAAACGCTAACACTTTAGCGATCAACTTATAAATACATCTAAGCAGGCTAATGGGTCTAAGATCCTTGATGTCACTAACAACCCCCTTTTTAGGAAGAAAGGAAATGAAAGTAGCATTAAGAGACCTCACAAAGCAACCCTCACGATAAAAATCACAGAAAGTGCACATCACCTCCTCCCTCACCATGGACCAACACTCAAGGAGAAACATCGTAGCAAACCCATCAGGTCCAAAGGCTTTGTCCCTATCATAAGACTTCAGTGCCCTGACCACCTCCTCCTCCGAAAAAAGGATCTCCAAGCTAACACGCTCCTCCTCAGAAATAGAGTGAAAATAAGGACCATCCAACCGTGGTCTCCACTCCTGTCTCTCCTCAAACAAATGCTGATAATAACTGGCAATCCCCTGACGGATCTCCTCCTCGAAACTCAGCAAGGACCCCTCAATAATGATACTCCAAACATGATTGGACCTCCTATGGGCATTGGCAACACGATGGAAGAACTTCGTGTTCCGATCACCCTCGGTCAACCAAACGGCTCGAGATTTTTAACGCTATGAGATCTCCTCCTGAATCGCAATCTCCTAAATCTCAGCCAAATAAACTGCTCTCCTAGCCCTTAACACGTCATCCATACCTACACTAAGCTCAACACTGTCAATCTCCGCCACAAGTCTGTTCCTTCTTCATTCCAGGTTTCCGAAAACCTCTTTGTTCCAGGATAGAATATTGGTCTTCAAAGCATATAACTTCAAAGCCAAGGTGAAACTAGGCGACCCCTGTCTGACCGGGAGAGCCCACCAATCAGAAAGACGACTCCAGAAATTCTCGGATCTCAACCACATATTCTCGAATCTAAACGGAGACTTCCTCTAGAGATACCTCTGCAATCCAACACAATAGGAACATGATCAAAAGTAAACCAAAGACCAATAGGCTGAACAACATTAGGAAACTGTTCCTCCCAATCACCGGAAATTAAAAAGCGATCAATCCGAGACATGGTAGGATGATCACAGCAACTAGACCATGTGAAAGCAGCTCCAACCAACGGGAGATCATGCAAAATGTGCCCATCAATAAACTCAGAAAACTGATCCATAGCAGGGGTCCTACGCCCCCCTGAAGATCTCTCCGATGGAAAACGGATAATATTAAAGTTCCCCCCTACACACCAAGGGAGCCGCCAAGACTCCTGAACCTCCCCCAACTCCCTCCATAAAACGTATCTCTCAACATCCTCAACAGGACCATACACACCTGAAAAACCCAACCGAATCCATCCTCAACCATCGAGAAAGAGCAAGAAACAGAGAATCTTCCGACCCGGGAAGCCTCCAAAGATACACACCGCCTATCCCACATTACAATCACCCCTCCAGCAGCCCCTATAGAATTCAGAGCACACCAACAAACAAATTTGTTGCCCCACAAACTCTTAACCACTTTATCATAAATAATCTCCATCTTCGTTTCTTGCAAACATACCACATGGGCATTCTATTTTCTAAGAGTAAACCACACTATCCGACGCTTATCCGGGTTATTTAAACCCCGGACATTCCAAGATACAATTTTAAGCTTCATCAACAACAGTTATAATTCCCGCCGACCCCCTTCGACCACTCCCACACCTCCTCTCCCTATGACTCGACCAGTCACATTTTCCATCATAATTAATTTCACACACAAGTCCCCGAAGCTCCCTTTCACCTTTCCAAGGAGTAGACGGGCGAGGGACAATGCACAAAGTCCTCTCCTTGTTGCTATTCTCCTCATCAAGGTCTGTATTCATAGCATTAAGCAAAGCCTCTCCTTTCTCCCTAAGTTCCCCAAAGGACATTCCCACTATCCCCGCAGCATCCACCACTGTATTGAGGGACACTTTATGGGACTTCCAACCTGAACAGTCCACCGCAACTGGCATCACATTCTCAATCACCATCAATTCATTCGCAACATTCGATCACACGATCCCCTCCTCCAATTCCCCTTTTCAAAACATCATAGGTTCCGAACGACCCACCCCTTCCCTCCATACAGTCACTGCTGCCCAGCCCCTCCACAACAGGCTGTAAATCTTTAACTCCACCAATACCCACATCAAAATCACCCACCGAAGAAAAATCAGAAGCCAAGCTCCGGGTCAACCCATCGGAATCATCAATCTCACCCATTAACTGATCCATAAGCAAATTAGCAACAACATCCTCATCACCAAACTGTTGTTCCAATGGAGAAGCAAAAGAGATGCACCTATTTTGTTACCTGTACGAGCAAAACGTATCATCAGAACCCAAATGCTTCTGCAAAACCTGAGTCGCAACCCCATGATTCTCCCCAGGCCTTGACCCAACACATCAATCCCTTTCATCACCAAAAACTGCAGGTGCCATCGCGACAATCACTGGATCAGCATGCTTGCCCTTCTCCTCATAGCTTCGGCGTCAGAAAGAGGTCGGAAATGATCCGACTTTGTTCGCCACCAAGGATCGTGGCCTTCTGGGGTAAAAACGTGTCTCAAGTTGCGCTCCAAACCGGCGACCCGACCTAGGAAACACCCATCTTGAATCGCGACCCGAACCCGAACTTGAACCATGTGTGCCCGGCCCATTTCGTCGGTCCAACCCATTCCTCACCAACCCGGGTCGCCCAGTACCCCTGGAGATATCAGACTTAACCAATTGCTTATTCTTTAAACTGGATAGAGCTTGAGAATGATGGGATGAGCCCTTTCTATGAGGCCCATACAAAGCAGTAGCAGGCTTAAAACCAGAATATGAAAAAGGCCCAGCTTCCCTCCTTGAAATGGGCTTGAATCTGGCCCAAGGTGGAAGTAGAGGCGCGCGTGATGGTAACGCGCATGGAGCAACCCTACCACCCCTCATCGGGTCCCACCTTGGCATCACTCCCAATGTAAATCGTCCACATGGCCCTTTTCTAAAGCCTTCCTCATTTTGAAATTCAAACTCTTCCCAACTGTACACCACCGATTTCCAGAAAGTGTGGCAACAAGGCCACAGTGTCAAGCACCTGTAACCCCTCCCATGGCCCCACACATCACCACCTACCCTATTCCTCTCCTCACGTGACAAACACCTTTCATTACAAGCCTCCATCTGTGCCGTCTGATGATGGGAGCCGCCACGTGTCCTTCCATCATGCCTCTCGTGCCTCTCCATCTACGTCGTTCAATGAAAAGAAACACTCTCATCGCGAACCAGTGGGCCAAGCCTGAACTGTGTTGGGGAAAAGATTAGAGGATTGGTAGGAGGAAAACAAATCCATAGGACTGGAGATGGGCAAATTGGTTTTCTAATTGGAGTTTTGATGATGTTCATATTTCCATCACTCACCAGAAAAACCAGTCTACCCTTCGTCGGCGCAAATCTGTGCCCATCTATTCTCATCACCCCACCCAAGTGCACATCACCTCCTCCCTTACAAACTCTTCATAGTTGGCACCAAAGAGGGAGAATAGGCATCGATGATAACAACCCTGAAGCAAAGTTGTTCATCATGGATGAAAATTTCCGGTGGAGTTTCTCCACCCACCGCCATCGTGATTCAAACCAGATCCAGCTGTCGAACGTCATCAATGTCCACCCCCTTAAAACCTCTGCACAGATCGCCAATCGTTCTGAACAAATCATGACACCACAGATGCAAAGGAAGACCACAAACCCAAACCACCCTTACCCCCCATTTCTTCAGATAACCCGAACACCCCAATCTTGAATCCCATGTCTCCATCGTCAAGTAAGCACTCCCCCAACTCCAACGACCCCTCCTTAACACATCTTCCGTCGTTGCCGGCAAAGGGAACCTGAAAAGCTAGCAGTCCTCTGCCATAATCGCCACAGAGAACCCACAAGACACTCTCCAAACCCTTTTCGCCCACTCAGAGATCTCCATGATGCTCACTACATCCTTACCGAAGCAACCCACCAAACACGACCTTAGCATATCACGTCATCCTCTAGTAGATGCATCATCAAGATATAGGGATGGACCTCTGGGAGGAAAGGCAACCTGATTATAACCCCATTCTATGTTACATGGATTCCGATACGAGTGTCAGGTGCGGGTATGTATCCATGCTTTGGATTTATCAACTATCTGAAAATTGGACACATGGACATGGTTAAATATTAAGTTTTTTTAATACTTTTAGTTTAGACTACTGTACTGTTGTTATCTAATATGGTGTTCAAAATAACCTTTTTATGTGCATGTGTCCCTAATTGGTATGAGGCCTTTTAGGGGAAGCCCAAAAACAAAGTCGTTCGGGTTGGGCCCAAAGCGGACAATATTATACCACGTGTTAGTACGCGTTGTTACATGAATCATCATCAAAAGTTGGTATATCACAGCTAAAGAGACTTATAATTACTTTTTTTTTTTAACATAAGCATGCACATCTAAGATAGTAGTTAAAACAGATAATATCCTAAAGAGAAGAACCTGATGTAGATTTGAGATTTTATAGATAAGAGCTAAACCTTCCACATGCTACAATGATGTCATCAAAACCAAATTTGTCAGTCCCCGTTTGAAGCTGCTGCTCAATCTCTCTAATTGTTTCTATATAACCCCTGAAACAGAAAAGAACTATCATAAAATGCCACTATCTAGAAATAGTTAAGTAATCAAAATAGGTTTGTTTGCTTTCTTTTGTAGCTTCCACTATTCACTTATTCTTAGTTGCTGATGCACTCATACTATGAAGCATTAAATACTAAAAAAGAACTGCTAATATAACTATCCTTTGGATCCACAGTGAGCAGAACATCTGAAACCTTGTAGAGAAATACATGAAATAAAATAAGCAAGCTTCAGTGTGGAGAGAGATTTTAATGTAACCAAGTAAGATGTTTTTTGTAATCATTAAACTTAGAAACGTAAGATGCTACTTCACAGGTTCTTGAAGATGGTAAGCTACAGATATATTTGTAGCTCAAACTCCCGTGGATCAATATAAGTCGGATAACAAACGAAAGTAATACGTCTTGAATGTCTTTGACCTATTATTACATGTTTACTTGCATAATTTAAGAGACGCGCAATCTCGCAAGGAATTCAAAATTTTCTTTGAAATTCACTTTTTTGATAGACTTAATAAAGCATATACTATTTTCTACAGGCTTGAGTGACTTACTATCTACCATATACACACCCTGTTTGGAAACATTGTACAACAAATGTTTATAAAAAAAATATAAAATAAAATAAAAAGAGGTGGGTGATTCGATGGTTGAGAAATCCTTATGTGGAGGTCGAAACAAACCGAAAATGAGAACAAGACGAGAATACTCCAATCACCGTTGGAGCCTAGGTTTCTAAAGGGGGATTTGGAAAAGCCTAAAGAAAATACTCTAATCTGAAATAGATCAAAATTATATTGATAGACTTGATTTCAACAGATGTAGAGGGCTGTCCTGTATATAATGTTGCTATTAATGACACTTAGTTTTATATAGGGCTGTACTTTTCACTGCTGCTAAGTTGATTCAAAGGACTAGTCATCAATTTATCCCATATCATTGCAAGGTAGTTGTTTTCTTGTATTATTATATAGTTAATTCGGCATTTGGTAGCATCTTGGGCATTAAGTTGGACTGTGAGCTTGTGACACATCTTCCAGACCTCAGCTATAGGGATGGGCAGGGACGGAGTTGGCCCATGTCCACAGGGGGCACCTGACCGGCCTCACAAAATACCATATTATGTTGTAATATCACAAAATGTCCCCTCTCCCTGAATTTGGTTATTAGCCTTTCTATATATATATATATATATATATATGCATAAACAACCAAAGGCTGTGCCTCCTTTCCCTCTCCTGAACCCAAATTTTGGCTCACCCCTGGGGCTGGGCTACCTATTGGAACCCCGAAGCAAATTAAGGCGTTCTTCAAAGAATCAGAGTAAACCGAGTAGTTCAAGCAGGAGTATATGAAAAAAGGAAAACTGGGACCCTTACAAAAAGTAAAAAAGCAGAAACAGGGAAGGTGATCACCCTAGGCGCCATGATTAGTCCGACCAAGTCAGCCACCCTTTCAAGAGTGACATTGACTGTTTTGTAAGAGGTCTAACCTGTTGGTTCATACTCTTCAGTTTCCTGTTCTAGGTTCTTCTAGTAGTTGCTTTTCAGCTGGCCTTGCTTGCCTTAGTGCTCTCTTTGTAGTGTTTTTTTCTTTTAGAGTTTGGAAAATATATTGTTCTATTGTGTCTTTATTGTAGGTCGTTCCTCCCCTGAATTATGCCCATTGTCTTTTTCAGGTTTGATTTTTTTATTAAATTTAATTCACCAAAAGAAACATTGCACAAACAAGAACATCAAAAATATGTGACAAGGCACGACAAAAAATCAGAACCAGTTTTACCAGGTTCCTAGGGAATTTGATCCACCAACAGGAATGACATAAGGCCTTCTTCCTTCATTCAATAACTTTTCTTTCAGTAGATTAGTAAGAGTCTGAAATCAAATTCAACATAGTAAGCTAACTCACATCCATAATAACACACACATATATAAACAATCAGTTTAGTCCTACAACTTAAATTACATAATGAAAAAGGTTTGGCCATGTATTATGGGCTGTATTGACTAGTCTATTCCTG
Source organism: Cornus suecica (assembly GCA_963922005.1). Taxonomy (NCBI): domain Eukaryota; kingdom Viridiplantae; phylum Streptophyta; class Magnoliopsida; order Cornales; family Cornaceae; genus Cornus; species Cornus suecica. Next base: position 75,381,456 of record OY998238.1, read on the forward strand.
CAATTAGCACTTATGAACAGCTTATATAATGCGGATGTGGAGACCTGGATTTTGTTTTTCCTTCTCCTTTTTATTTTGACATGATTTTTTGTTTTTTCGGTTTCTTTTAGCAAGTCTTGACAAGATTTTGTTTTGACATGATCTTTGTCGTAGGGTTCAGTTTTGGTGGTTCAGTTACTTCTTTGGATAATTTCCATTCAAGTCAAGCATGTGGACCGGAGATGGGTTTGGTTGGAGAAACTTTTTAGTAAATAGTAAAAAATATGAGTGTCATTTGGTGATTTCAAGGAAGAGTTGGGTTAAGTTGGTAAATAGTCAAGAGTTGGAATTAGTATAAATAGGAGGAGTAGACACTTCTTGATCCAACCTTCTCTCTCGAGTTTCATCCATTTGGACCGAGACTTCGGAGAAGGCAGGAAAGAAAAGTTCCATCTCCTTGTCTTTCTCTTTGATCCTACAGTTCAAAACCAGGTTTTGAGCGCTTTGGTTTCATCGGCTAATTTTTTATATCTAAAACTTTTCTCTAGGTTTAGATCTCCTTAAAGATTATTTTGGGAAAGCAGTAGGAGGAAAGAGTGTTTCCCTGTCACTCTCTACAAGTCTACAGTCTTCGAGTCGGCTTTGGAGCACTTTCAAAAGGTTCTCTTAACAATCTTTACCTCATGGAAATAGCTATACCAACTTCTCATAAAATCAATAAATTCTTAGCACTAAGTCGATGTAAGGAAAGCAAGATTAGATTTTTTTTTTTTTTTTCCTTAATTAGACACAATATTGACCAAAGGTTTCCCTGTAATACCATACTAATTTAAAAATACTACAAACAATTTGGGATGGAATCGGCGAAGGGTTGAATTGGATTAACTTGACAAATCGGGTCCAAGAGGTTAGGCCCAATCTGAACATGGCACAATTATCGATTCACGGGACTTCCAACTTCAATGCCGCAATTAACAATTTTGAGCTAACCATCCTTGTACTTATAGATTATTGACCAAGCAATAAAGAACTTACACTGTTAGCTTCACCACATCAGCACTATAATTGTACTTTGGCAGGTTTCAAACTAAACCAGACATACTTAAAAGGACTAGGTTTCTTGATAACTCAATTTGTAATGCATAGTCCAAGTACCCACCAATCAACTTTCATCACCACTATATTTTCATACTACATCATGAATAGGATTCTTCTTTCCACCTTCGGAATATTCTTTGTCAGACTGGTATGTCGAAGATCCAAAGATATGCAACTGCCCTCGCAAATACTTCTATAGGTATCTACTTGTGTTCTCTACACACGAAATATATGAATTTGTAAGGGGCCGTAACTTGTACAACAAGAGGGCCAGTCCTCTGTAAGCTGCAAGTTCGAGTAAGGACAAACAGTTCATGTGAAGGAAGCCAAAGGATAGAAGCACACCTCATGTCCCTCCAAAACTCTGGATTAACAACGTAGACCAGCAATGGCCGTTAATGAATTATAAGAAATGTCAAACCATATTCTCCTACTCACAAGAGTAGTCCAAAAGACTGTAAAATGTGTTACTAAAGCAGAATAATCTTTCTGTTTCACACCCAAATATGAGAAGCTAGTTACAATAACTACAAGACCACAGCACATTGTTTCAACATAAATCTAAGTTTGTAACCCCAAGGGTTTGGCTCAAGTGGGTAAGTCAATTGGCCTTGGTGCCTCATGAAGCAACAGATCTAAGATTGATATCCTCTTGGATGAAAACAATTCCTCGAGAGTACACAGATTGATGTACTAGTGTGTATTGCTACAGTTATAAGGATATTACAAATTGGACTGACGCATATGATGGTTTTTCAGTTTTTTCAATGCCCCGTGTAGGTGATGTTGTTGATCACCATATAGCTAGTTGGGCTTTGAGTAAAGTAAAAGAACTATATTTTTGAGATTTTTGAGATTCCAATTTGTATTTGAGAGAGTTCTACTGATGATGTATCTTGTAAGGGATATAGCCCAATGATCTTTCTGAATGGTATATCTTTCATTATCTTGCCATTTGAAAGAAAAAGAACGAAAAAGAAAAGGGCAAATTCCACTTACACCCCCTCAGTTTTTCCTTTCTCCCGCTTAGACCCCTAGTTCTTCAAAATATCCCACTTAGAACCCATCATTTTTCATTCCATGTATTGATTTCCCCCCTCCGCCAGTGCGCCGTCAGTTAGCAGACAGACGGATAACGCAAACGTCATCAAAAAGACAAAAAGTATGTAAATGGTCCATATGGCCCCTATTAGCCATGAAATGACTTCTTTGACCCCATTAGCATCTTAAAATTATGAACCTACCCATAACATGAACTTGTGAAAATACACCAAAGCCCTTATGCTGTGTATATATGTGTGTGTCTATATCTATCATTTCACAAACCCATTTCTCTCTCTAAAACTCTCAGCAACAAATGTGTCTACCTCCTCAATGCCCCATGTAGGTGATGTTGTTGATCACCATATAGCTAGTTGGGCTTTGAGTAAAGTAAAAGAAACTATATTTTTGAGATTCCAATTTGTATTTGAGAGAGTTCTAGTGATGATGTGACTTGTAAGGGATATAGCCCAATGATCTTTCTGAATGGTATATCTTCATTATCTTGCCATTTGAAAGAAAAAGAACGAAAAAGAAAAGGACAAATTCCACTTACACCCCCTCAGTTTTTCCTTTCTCCCGCTTAGACCCCTAGTTCTTCAAAATATCCCACTTAGAACCCATCATTTTTCATTCCATGTATTGATTTCCCCCCTCCGTCAGTCAGCAGACAGACGGATAACGCAAACGTCATCAAAAAGACAAAAAGTATGTAAATGGTCCATATGGCCCCTATTAGCCATGAAATGACTTCTTTGACCCCAAAGGATTCAAATTCAAGAAAAAAGAGTAGAATTGGGGAAGGAGGCTAATCCCCGAAAATGCAGCATCTTAAAATTATGAACCTACCCATAACATAAACTTGTGAAGATACACCAAAGCCCTTATGCTTTGTATATATGTGTGTGTCTATATCTATCATTTCACAAACCCATTTCTCTCTCTAAAACTCTCTAGCAACAAATGTGTCTACCTCTCCCTCTCTCTTCATTACCCAATATTAGGGTCTTCAAAGCCCTAAGCAATTGGGCATGGCTTCTTCCAACACATGCTCCAATAATGGTGGGTATCTCAAATACTAAGACAAGAAAGGACTTTGTGGTCACTCCGCTGCCATAAGGGTGACCAAATATGGAGAAAATAAAGGTAAGCTATATTATTCTTTCATAGGTCTTGCCATTTTTTGGGGTGGTGTGATCCAGTTGATGGTGAGTTGGAATCATCAATTTCGGATGCAAAAGAGACAGTGAAAGAAATGAAGATGAAGCAAGTGGTGAACATGGTATATTGACCAGTTTGGCAGTAGTTGAAGGAACTTATGCTTTGAATATTCTAGGAATTTGATGCACTTTATTAGCTTTAATGTCATTTTTCATCTCACTGCTTTCTCTTGGTAGATATGGAACTTGATGTCCTTTTCATGCACGTATTTCTGCATTGATGGCATTTCTATTTTGTCACAAAGGTTGTTAGTTTGTTTTGAATGTATGGAAGCATGCAATGCAATGTAATTTCCTTGATTTGTACATATTTTCCGAATGTAATGCAATGTCTGTTTGGAATGAATGTATGGTTCCAAGACAATGCGAAATAGAAATGAGATATTGCATTAAAATCATTGCGAATAAAATGCATAGTTCAAGGCACCCAACAGCTGCCAAAACTTTCAATTATAGTACAAGAAACTAATAGTCAATGGTCACTGAAAATTGACAAACAACAATAATAGTCCTTAGACACTCAATAGCTCACCACTCTAAGACAAAAGTAGACTAGGTTTCGCTCTCAAGATGAACCCTAGCATATTTTCTGCAAACACTCAAACGCCTCTTCACTCTCTCTCTAAATTTAGGTTTAAAGTGTTGAAATGACCCAAAACTAAGTACACAAAAGGGTGTTTCCTCTTTTGAAAATGCCAATGTTTAGTGGTTTAAAATTAATTAACTAATGGTGGACAGAAGAGTAATTTTCCCAAAACAAATTAGGCAGTACTAATTTTTAGACTATATGGAAATGATTTCTTTAAAGCATACAAAAATTTTAATACATAATTACTTCAAGCAAAATATTTCATCATAAGACCTTTTTCCTGTACATATTGAACAGGCATGTGTTTTTTGGAGGGTTGCGTTCTTTGTCTTTGGTGGTGTCTTTGGTTGGAACACAATAGTCGTTGCTTTGACGAGATTGAGTCCACAATAACCTCTATGAAGGACAATTTTATGGTCTTTTGGGTGATGGGTTCTTATTGTACATCCATTGAGGACAAGTTGGATTTTTAGGGCTCTCTTGGGCCTTAGGTTTCTTTCTTTTAGTATATGGGCCGCCCTCGCCTTTTGAGTGCTCTGTTTATATGTATTTCTTACTTATAAAAAAAAAAAAAGAAACATATCGAATAGACACTACTAATTGACCATATGATTATATCATGGACCAATGCATCTGTGCTTTCTCTTAGTTGTTTCCAAGACAAGCATTGTTTGCAAGTTTGAAACCAAAAACAAATACAATATCATAATCAAAGAGGGAAAAAAAAAAAGATCAAATCACAATGAACAAACCAGACTCCCAAGTTCTGAATATTCTTCTTTAGAAACAAGTTCAATATGTGCTCCAACTAAACGCTCAACCAGGAGGTTGCCTGTCAATCCAGGTTCTTTGTCTACAAGAGCCTACAAAGATGGAGGAAACAAAAAATAACTAACTGGTTCCAACAAGAAATGTGAGTTTACCAAAAAGATGAAAGATGAAGAAATAACCTTCGAGGTGCGTAGTATAAGATAACAATCAAGATTCAAATACTTGGCTGCTACAGCAGTTGCACGGCAATGATTGCTTTGGATGCCTCCTATTGTTATTATACAGTCTGCCCCCTGTGCCACAGCATCAGCCAACAAGAATTCAAGTTTTCTGACCTTATTACCACTCAACTGCATCCCCGAAAGATCATCACGCTATATAATGTCATAACTTTGTGTCAGTATGAACCTGGAAGGCAAAAAAGAAATCTTCGAAACTGGGGAATTACCCAAATACAGATGTAAAAAGCATATCACAGTAGATGCAGCATTATATCACATGAAATTCACTATTTGATTGCCTCAACTAGAATAGGGGCAAAATTGGATCACTAGCTAGAATCAAATGGAAATTTTTGAGTGATTACTCTTGGAAGTTATATTGGGCAGCATCATCATAGTAGTGATTTGAAGACCTGAATCACTCCTTGTCATAATATCGATTGGAGTGATTCCCGTGAATGACTTTGGCATCCCTCCATTAATACCATTTTCATATCTACTATTCTTTCACCTATAAATAAAGGTTGTTAACAACCAACTACTCTAAAAGCTTAAGCTGTTAGAGATGGTGTAACTTAAATATTTATATCATTCAACACGCCCCCTCACGTGTGGCCTTCTTTGGGTCCAACACGTGAAACAACAATTTTTCACCAAAGGGTAGCAGTGAGGTTTGAACACGAGACATTTGACTCTGATACCATGTTAACAACCAACTACTCTAAAAGCTTAAGCTGTTAGAGATGGTGTAACTTAAATATTTATATCATTCAACAAAGGTGATGGTTGCAAACAAAGTTATTAAAGGCGCACTAAGGCGCTAGAGGTCCGTTGGAGCCTAGGCGCGAGGTGCTAGGAGAGGCGCGTGTCTGAGTGAAGTGAGGCGCACAACGAAAAATAAAATGAAAAAATAAAATTATTACTAAAATATTTATACTCTATAAAAAGGCGTAAATGTTGTTAAAGGCGCTCTTGCCCAAACTTGAGGCGCAAATCTTGCGCCTCAAAGAGCCTGGAGCCTAGGCGCGCCTTTAACAACATTGGTTGCAAAGAAAATCAATACTGAGAATTATAAACGTGACTTAGCCATTTGAGCTCTTTGCATCATGCATGTAAGCCTTAGTGGCTGGACCTTGTAATATCTTATGGATTCATTTCTCTCTTCACTTTTAGTTTGATATTTACAACATGGTATCAGAGCCTTATTACTCTTCTCTTTTCTCTTGCTGCAATTGTCTAGCTATAAAAAAATCCTGTGGCAGTCGCCTTGTGTGTGTGCGCAACAATGTAGGGAGGAACTCTTTCCAGATTCAGACCCTTATTACGTAGTATTCCCTTATCATCAGAAATTGCTAAGGGTTTGTGGTGCTCTTTGTGACTTGTTTGGGCTGCCCTTGTGTCCGGTAACGTTATTCTTCTCCTTCGCAGTCGCCTCATATCTAAGTCTTCTTTACTTTGATACACTCCCATTTGTCGTATTATTCTCCCACAATGGATCTACTGACATATATCAAATTGATTATCATAAATTGATATTTATTTTCTTATTCTTTGTTTAAATTAATTTTCTTTATTTTTTTTAATTATCCTTATTGATATGTCTTTTCTTAGTCTTTGTTCAATTGTCCTCTTCCATAATTTCAGTACGTGAAACATTAATTTAACTCCCCTATAATTTCCACAATTTCATGTATCTCCTCATTTTTTGTTTAGTGATACAATTGTAATTTCTCATACTTATTTTGCATTCTTTGTTCTCTTAAAGTTCTTTAAAACAACTTTGTTAACCAGTTAACACATCTATTTCCCAAGTTTTCTATGCCTCCCTCGATATGTTAGCAGCTCCAACTGCCAGTTCCTACCCATGATGTGCCCACGATGGAATTCTGCCAGTACTACCCTTTCAATTCATCTTCATCATCAAATGTTACCATACGAGAATCGCTGCTTGAGACATATTGTAAGTTTGAGAACGATGATCCCACCGTATAATGAAACAAACTGCACCAGGATTTACGAGTAGCAGTCGATATGTTAGCAGCTCCAACTGCCAGTTCCTACCCATGATGTAGCCGACGATGGAATTCAGCCAGTACTCCACTTTCAATTCATCTTCATCTTCATCTTCAAATGTTACCATACGAGAAATGCTGCTTGCGACATATTGCAAGTTTGAGAATGATGATCCGACGTATAATGAAAAAAACTGCACCAGGATTTACGAGTAGCAGTTGATACGTGGTGTTGAGACACCCCCACCGGCTGAGAGGAGGGGGGTAATCCCTCCCCCATTGAGAACAGTCATCTCCTTGAGGAAGAAACTCTAATCTCCAGATAAATTTCAATCCCCAGTCCTCAGAAAAATAAAATGTAAAAGTAATTGTGAACTTACCAGCAATTTTCTTCCTCTCTAGGGCAAATCAAATTAAATCTCTTGGTACCCTAGCGTCTGCCTTAACTGGATTTCCCTGCTATAACTCCGAACTGATTTTCAGACACAATTGATGCATTCCTTAATCATTGTTAACTTGATTCTCATAACTTCATAGTGTGACTCCTTAATTTGATTTCTTTATGGTTGCTGCAATTTTTTACCTCCCTTTAGTTGAATAAATTGGTACTGGGGCGATGATCTGTGATTCATTTGGTACACTTTTCTCTTTCAAAATCAAGTTAAAAATATTGATTAATTATTCATTTTTTTACACTTCCCAATTTTTTTCCGAGCCTTAATCAGTATTCTATCAAGCCCATCAATATTATTCCTTCACACCTTCACTAATTAACCGTATAATTCCTATACTGAGTAATTGATTCTCAATTCCCTCACCAGAACAGTCTTCATTTAATCACATTTGAAGATAATAGCTTTTTCACCTTGTTTTGTACCATTTATGTCTCGGTTGCACTAGCATGTAATAGCTTTTTCACCTTGTTTTGTACCAAATGTTTCATAAAAATCATCTATTCCATATTGCCTATGCAGCACCGATACGAACACGAGATGCAGATACGATATGATACGGACACGGGGATACGACAAATCTCAAAAAAACAAGATACGACAAAAATAAAAATAGAAACATAATAAATTTATATAAAAAATACGAATAATTTTATCAATTTCCTGTAATATGAGAAATCTCAATGTATACAATGTTCATAAACTGAGAAGCATAGAATTGAACACAAGATATTATATCATCACATACGCTAACAATTTCACCATTGAATCATTCATCAATTTAGATATACAACTCATATGTCCAGAGCTTCTTAACTAAAATAGGTTAAAAGACATAAGTTAGCTATATAGTTGGCAAACAAATGTCATTACAACCTGTAACTTTACAATATCGAAGCCATGTTCCATTACAAGAAAGAAAAGTTAAAAGACATAATTCGGGCCATATCCGAAAATAAAAATAATTAATTAAAAAAAAATTGGATACTTCTACGGAATATCGGACACGGGTTCGGGTGTATCTTAGGAGTATTGGTGCTGGACATGTGTCTGACGTGGCACCTCCGTAGAAGTATTCGTTCTTCATAGTGTATTGCTAACATGTAAACAGTCTCTATATATTTCTTCCTTTCCTTTTTCATAAGGTGTTCTTGCCAACATTTCTCATGCATATTGAATATTAGATTATTAAGTTGTCATTCAAGTCGATCGTTCTTCAAAATATAGATTATCATCAAGTACCCACAGCAATTTTAAGCAATTATTTTGCTTCTTCCAGCACAAATAGCAGTAAATCAGTCATTTCATCGACAACCACGAAAGAATAAGAAACAGATAATCAAGTCATGTGTTTGATTCATCAAAATTATTCAAAATTTGCTGCCATAAGGATTACACATCTATACTACACCTATATTAGAAAACAAAAACAAAAAATTATCAAAAATAAGTTTAAAAAACAAAATTACCTTCAACCAAACCTCGGTGTTCGTGGGTAAATTGGGAAGATTCCATCTGTGAATTGGAGTAGGAAACTGATAGCAATCAAAGAAGAAGAAAAAAACCCAGATCAGAAAGTGTACACTCACACTCTATACAATCTATACTAGAACAGAAACAACACAAAAGCATAGTTAGTGTGTGTGTGTGTGTGTGTGAGAGAGAGAGAGAGATGATTATTACGTGTCCAAGCGAGAAGGCGTGAGAGGGAATGGGGTTGAGAAGAGAGGCCCATGAAGGAGGCTGATATGGTTTGTTCTTGAAAAAATCAAATCCGGTGGATTGGGGTGAATCCATTGTTGGCTTGCGAGAGAAATTGGATAGAGAAGAGCAGTGTGGTGCCTGAATAAACCCTGTTATTGTTGACTTGTGGATGATCGGAGGTACTACTGTCAAGTGACGGAGTGACATTGGGTTTCACTACTTTATTTTGTTTTTTTGGACATTCTGGTTCACTTTATGGAATAGACTCAATATGCTAATACAAGTAGAAGGAGCCAGAGAACCATCAACACTGATATTTGTCTTCATCTTCCAAGATTTTAAAAAAAAAAATTTAATAAATAAAATCCTTTGTAAGAAAAAAATTAAAAATTAAAATAATCTTATAGATATTGAAATGACTAAAACAATATGAACTTGACAGACTTTTGATATTTTCTGCGAATAAAGTAAAAATGTCACTATTTATAGCCACTCGATCTTTACAAATATATTATAATTATATATATATGAAAATAGGGACGCAAATGACTATAAGTGCTTGTTTGGTAGACGGTGTGGAGTTGGTTTTTGGTTTTGGTTTGGTTGGAGTTGGTTGGTTGGAGTTGGTGTGGTTTTATTTTGGTTCCAAACCATATTTGGTGCAGATGGTTTTGGTGTAAGAAAAAGTGATGCTGAAAAACCAAACCATGTTTGATAGAGTTGGTATGGGTTGAAATTCTGAATATTAATATATTAATAAATATTAATATTAATATATTAATATATATTAATTTTATTTATTAATAAATATTAATATATATTAATTTTATTTATTAATAAATATTAATATATATTAATATTAATATATGGGTTACACATTTTATTTATTAATAAATATTAATATTAATATATTAATATTATAATATTAAAATATATTAATATTAATATTTTTAATATATTAATATTATAATATATTAATATATTAATATATTATAATATTACCATAGGTTAGACTGTCATATTCAATAACACCAGTTGTATTAATATTATAATATATTAATATATTTAATTTTTCGAAATATTTAATTTTTCATAAATATTTAATTTTTCAGAATATTTAATTTTTCAAAATTTATTAATATCAAAAATGAATTTGCTACAGTGTTGGTACCAAAACCAAAACCATGAACCATCAAAAATGATGGTTCCAAATTTTGGCTCATTCCTTCACAAAAGTTGCAGCATGGAATTGCTACAGTGTCTACTCCAAATTTCCACACCATTTGCCAAATATGGAGTGGAGCAAAATTTTCAAACCAAACCCAAAATTTTGGCTCCACTCCATTTGCCAAACATGCACTAAGTGTCGTATGCCATGTGGTTGGGCCCACATGACACCTAGTCCGATTTCCAGAAGTGTAATTAAGTCGGGATTGGCACGACCTCATTAAAGCCCCATGTAGGAGCTCGAATGCAAGAAAACACACCATACTTGAAACTGAGAAAATTAAGGCCTTGTTTGAAAAGTAGTCTTGGCCCAATTTATCTGGGTTTTGCTTATTTTTGAAAAATTAATTTATTTTTATGAACTTTGGTTTTTTTTTTTCAAGTCCAAACAAACTTGTAGTTGTCAAGACCAAGAAATACTTGGTTTTCCCTAACTTGTTATCTCCTCTCGCCTCTCTCTCACAAACCCTTCACACTTCGATTTGTATATTCAGGCAAATCCTTCAATCATCTTGTCCGCTTCAACCAAACAATTACTTGCCAAGATCCGACCCTCTCACCTCTCTCTCACAAACCCTTTCTCTGATTACAAATATTTGGTTAGGGTTTACGTTTGCCTTTGAGTTGATTTGGAAGATAAAAGAAAGTATTTGGTAAGTGTCGACCTTCTTCTTCGAATTTTAGGGCTTGTAAATATATATACATATATATATACACATACACACACAGACGCGTCTACTTGGGCTGAATTCCGTCTCCTCTCCTCTTTTAGGTTTTCTGGTATCGCTCGCTTGGGAGCTTCTCTCTCCTCCTGTAGCACCTCTCTAATAATAAAATGAATAATTATTAGTTGTGGAAAAAATCACATCCATTTAAGCTTTCTAGATCTAGAGTGTTTGATAATTTTTGTATGCATATTTTTTATGAATTCACGGACAATTTTGCTCTCAAGAACTTCTTCGCCGAAGTCAGCGAGGTTGAGCACAACAACGAAATCCTCAGGTCTCCCCCCTCTTTCTATATATATATACATACATACATATATATATATATATACGTGTGTATATGTCTATACTTGGATTATGTCGATTAAAGTCACAGCTCTTCAATGGCTGCCATTTTCTAAAGAATCGGAGCAACCATAGCTCTCCCCTCCCTCAATTCCTCCGATTCCAAGAGATTTCAATTATCTGTTTGGTAATGTCCCATTCTCAAACATGGTCCAATTGTGCAGTCCTCTGTTTCTTGTGTTTTTTAAACAAAATATTCAATTAAGAAATAAGCCGACCATAACATAAATACTGGACTTTAATGTGTGTATGTAATAACTCTCTAACTCTGAGCCCTTTGATTGATTGTTTTGAATTGATGTTTTTACGTTTTTATTTATAATATGTCGTCTATGTTTGGTTCCTGAGAAAGAACTTGAGATTGTTGTTGTGCTAAAACACCAATATCTTGAACCTTGAAACAATTATACTATAGCTCAATTGAATCACTAATGGAGTTTTTATTGTAACAAATTTAATTAAGGTGAATAACATCATAATTATTGCTGAAATTGTGGTTTGGATTTGATCTGGAGCTTAGTTACTTTGGAAATTGAGTTCGTGTTTGTGAAGATCAGAGTGATTGGGTTCTATTTTACTTCTTATTGATTTTCATTTGTTTTGTGATTGATCGATTTTGGAGTTTACATTGACTTGTATGCTTCTGAATTGAAGCTTTTGATGACTGTGCTTGGAATTACATGTTCGTAGTTGTTATAGTCTCCCTGTGTGAACCGATTTATGTTTTGCTGAATTTGCGTTTCAAATTTTTTGGATTGATCTAAAGCTTCGCTAGTTTGAATTTGAGTTGGTGGTGGTGAAGCGTGAAATGATATAATTCTTTGTAATTTGTTAAGTATTTCCAGTTCAATGTTTCTAATGATTTCTTGAAGTTGTATAGTGAATGTTTTGCTATTAGGGTACTGCTTTGTCTAGATTGTGACATTTTTGAATTTTTGTATGTTATTTTGAGATTCAAATGTTATTATCAGATAAAATGGATGGAAACCGAATGTTTTATGGAGTCATCTGTCGATTGCATCCCAAATGTTTGATGAAATTTCTCATATCAAGCTCTCTGTGTGTGTTTGTATATACATGTGTGTGTGTGTGTGTGTGTATCCACACCCACAATATGTTGGAAAACTAAGAATACGTTAGTATTGGTTTAATTATATTCTAAGCATTATATGGGTATTGTCAAGTTCTGTCATTTTAGGCATATTATATACATCATAGTTTGTATGGATTGTACTGATTATTAAAGTTTCTCTATTAGGTTAGTGCATTTTTTTAATTGTACCATTTATTTTTGTATATAATTTGGGATATAAAGGCTTTTTACGAGATTTAATGGATGAATACTATATGGAGTCATCCTCAGTTTGCACCTCTAATGAAAACAATTATAAACTATATTGTTAACAGTATATTGCTTCATTTCGCCTCCTGTAGCACCTCTCTAATAATTATTCTTTCTCCTGCTGTAGCACCTCTTAAAAAATCAAATATAAAATTCCAAAAATGTATAAAATTCGAATTAAATTATTCTGTACTCTTGTATAGCATATTTAAATGGATGTGATTTTTTTCACAACTAATAATTATTCATTTTATTATTAAATGGACAATAATGATGTGGAGAATGTGGAGAATATGGAGGGAATGGAAGATTCGTCGAACGGGAAAGGGAAGGGGCTGGACAAGGGCAAGGGGAAAAAGAAAGAATGGCCTGAGGATCAAACAAGATTTTTTGTCGATAAAATGGTGGAAGAGGTTTAGGCGGGTAACTGTAGTGGAAATAGGTTCACTACCCAAGCGTGGGAAAATTTATGGCGTGCAATGAATGAGTACACGGGCTTTGAATGGGATAGGGATCAAATTAGGCAGAAACACAAACGCTTGAGGGATGAGTGGATGTTTTTCGACAGATTATTGAAATATAGCGGAACTGGCTACGATCACAATACTGGGATGGTCATTCTTGACGAAGAAATTTGGGAGAATTTGCCTAAGGTGAGTACAATTATTTCAATTCTCTTCGAGTTCACCATCATAATATTCTGGTTTACATTGCCACAATATGCACGTATATTACAAGGTTATTTTAAGCATGGAGTTATTAGCATATGAAATTATTAGTGCATTTTTTCCTTTATTGAAGTAAAATAAAAAATATGATAGGGGAACCGCAATTTAAACAACAAAAAAATAAAAAGAACAAATTTATTTACCATTTCTCTTCTCTAAGGTGAAAGTAAAATACTTATCACTATCGGCAAAGATTTTATACTTTTTATAAGGTCAATAATTTAGGTCACCCTAGCGATTTTAGTGTGCATGCAAGCAGGTTTATGGAGGTTTCTCTGGTGGTCAGGAACCATCTCAGTTCATGTTTTAGTAGATCAGAACAGAGGAGATCACACAGTGAGCCTAATTATTCGTTTTCATTTAACTGTTAAAAATTAAACATATATTAGATACTATTCTTGAGGCAGAACCAGATGATAATAGTAATGTTTATCGTCTCATTCTCAGCATTCATTGTTTACTTTCTAGCCTGAATCCTTTTCTAAAATGTGAAGAAATTTTAAATATGGAAATTGAGTCTCTGACAATACAAAGGGTACGAGTTAAAATGGATCCAATTGAGAACAACCCAGCCTAACCTTACTAGATTGGTTTAATTCAGTTCTAAGACAAGTTTTTCTATTTCTGAGCCTAAAAAAGGTGAAGAGCACACTCTGTTGGTTCACTTTTCAGTTATGCACCTCTTAATATTTACTATTGAACCCAGACTTTGTTAGACTGATCAAGCATAAAGAACCAAGCTAAAAAGACTTTGCACTTCCACATACAAGTTGTTTCCTAGTCTAATCAGCTCACAATAGATGCTTACTCTCTCCTCTTTATTTAAAGTTAGATTTTTGTTTTCCTCATATACTTTTTATACAATAACATTTTCCCTCTTCATTCTAACTTTTAAATTTTATCATTTCACTCCTCATCCTCATTCTAATAAAAACAGACACACACAGAGATATATATATATATATATATATGCAATAATATATTCCAGTTTCTCCAGAATGTTTAAAGCTTTACATCATTCTACTGATAAATAAGAGCTATTACACCAGCCTTGGTATCATTAATTGTAATTGGAACACAAACACATTGTAGAAGAGCAATTTGATACAGGATGGATTAATGCTATGATACCAAGATGTAGGACCAGAAACAGACCAAATAAATTCTGACAGAAAGTTGATGTGGAACCAATATTGGGACTGGTGTAGTAATAGACTGACATATGTGCGAAACAGAGTGGTACCTCGCACAAAAGACTTGAATCTGATAGGATCCCTTCTGGTCACTCTCTATCCGTACCTCGATCTTGTTATTCAATTACCTTGTAGGTCTTCAGCTCAGTGTGCTTTCTTTACTAATTGAAGCACATATTAGTTTCAATTTGATTCAGTTTTTGAGCACCGAACTAGGTTGGTTTGAACTTTACTTGCCTGAAGCAAACAAAATTATACAAAGAAATTCATTGTAATTATAATGACCTGTATTTCATAGGATCTAAAGAAATTCAAGAAGAACAATTTTCCTTATTACCCTGCTTTAGATGGCATATTTAGGGGGGGAGTTGCCACAGGGATGTATGTTCAGTCTTCGGCAAGGGTACTTCCGTCACGTACCGATTCATCTTCTCGTCCTTCACCATATTACACTGACTTGGATGTCGATAGTGAGGATGTTGGTGAGTTCACCCCTTCTCCCAGACTTGTTCATAAGAAAGCTAAAAAATGATCGGTCAGTGCGGAAGTTGCTTCAATTATTGAACGTGCACTTGAAAATGTGAGTTCCATTAGCTCCCAAAATAGTGATAAAATCATTGCAGCAATGAAGGTGCAATCAGAAACAGCTCAGGCATCATATTCGGCGCCCAAAGAGGAAGTGGCATCTTCTCCATCCCGTTACAGAAAGAACCCTAAGGCTCAGATGCTTATTGAATGTAATGCTTTCTTGCGTAAAATGGAGTTGGAAGAGCCCCTTTACTTTAAGGTGCTTGCCGCCCTTAAGGCGGATGTGGAGTGGAGGGAATTTTTTTTGGCAGTGAATGATGAGGATCGGATGGCGTTCATTAGGAATTTGAAGTAGTATTCATTTTATGTTATGTGGGTGTTCGTTCATGCCAGACTGTTTTATTTTCTGTCTTTTTAATTATGGACTATGTTTTAATTTGAATTCGTGTGTATGTTTTCCTAGACAACAACCTATGTTTTAATTTGGAATATGAACATGTTATTTTTAATTATATGGACAGTTTTTACATTTTTGGGACATTTGCAAAGAATGCACATTTTGGACTCACACGTTTATTACTGTGCCACAATTTGGACTAGCATGTGATGTGCCACATTTTGGACTCACATGTTTGTACAACCTATATTGAAAAAGGTTGTCAAAAAAAAAAAATAGGTTATGTTGCTCATTGTTTGTCCAAAGTACTAAGTCCAAACATTTCCCTATATATATAGATGGCATTGTGCCTGTACACACGTGAGTCCTATATGCACAGAGGAAGCATGGCATTGCCTATACAAATGTTCGTCTTATATGCACAGAGGAAGCATGACATTTGTTGTAACGTCCAGTAATTGTACGTCCTAATTTTTTTTTAAAAAATTATTTGCAATTAAGTACTTATGTAATTTCATGCATAACGTGTTTATGTAGTTAGCATGACTTACGTGTTATATTTGTTATTAAATTAGTAAGTTGTGTATTTTCATTTTTTTTTTAATAATGAAAATTATTGGAAGTGTTTTTGGAAAAGAAATAACCAATGGGTAAATTGATATGTTCATAATTTGATGAGTTGAATTGTATTAAAAATTTGAGAACCATTATCACAATTATTATTTTTCGTCACATCTCATATGTCACATGGACTCATTAGAATTAAAGTTACAATTTCATTCAATTGAACCAACAATTATTGCTTTGGTATATATATGTGTATATGCATAGGTTAGGATTGTTTTGCAATTTATTAAAATAGTGGGGTCTTTTTGTATTTTATTCACAAGTGGACACATGCATTATATGTTTGTTGTATAACTGGATGGTCATCCACAATTCTTTCATCATTTTATTCCAATTGTCTACATCTTTTTGAAAAGCAAATTGCTTTAGTTTGTGGCAATAATGAAGTGTCATTCCACTCAAATTTCATTACTCAAAGTAGATATATGTATACGTTAGTGGAAGACTAAGTGTTGAGGAGGGTTCCTTGTTCTCTCCATATTTCATTATCCTTTTCCCTCCTTCATTTTCTTGAGTTTTCTTTGGGAATTTGCTCAAGAGCTGAACTAAGGAGCTATTCTACGTGTTTCGATCTTCGGTTTAAGACCAATTTCGGTATGTGAAGTTCATTACTTGATTTTATTTCTATTTTACAAAACTTCCAGATTACTAGTTTACATGTTTAGTCAAAATCAAGGCTTTAGATCTCTAATTTATAATATATGTACGGATCAAAATTAGTTTATGAAAATTTTACAGATCACATATAGGTATGTGATTATATGTTCATGAAAATCAGAATTTATAGATAAGTAGAGATTTAATTAAAAATCTAGGAAAAACATGTTATTCGGATATTGTTGTTGCTGCAGACCGTTTTTTTTTTACTCGGTTTGAGCAATTTATAGACCATGTTAAATTATTTATAATTTTTTTAAACTTTTATAGTATGCTTTTGTATATGTCTATTATCATCTCTCAAAAATTCAGATCATTTAGATAAATATTTAATTTTCTAAAAATCACGGAATTATGCTATCTAGTGATATTTTACTACTTGCTGATCCGATTTCGGTTTCGGTTTAGTCAATTGTTTCATATGGTTTCGTATTCTTATAAATCGTGAAAATTTTATTATAACATTTTGAATATGTATCTAACATATGTACTAAATATCAAGAATTGTAAGTTAATTTATACTGGTAAGAAAAATTGTTGAGTACTAACTGTTCAGTTTCAATCTTAGTTTAAAACCGGAACTTGTGTTACCAATTTGAGCTATCTATAATTCTAATTTTGTACTTATAATTTTATCCCCTGATCTTGAGTATATAAGATGTAAATCTGGAGATCTTGGTAGTCATATAATTCATGTATATTTTTGTAAAAAGCTTGGAGTAAAGGGTGTTCAGTTTTCGGAACTGCTAGGAAAGCTGTCTTTTATAATTATTTTGGACCACTGTCCTTTGATTAAAGCTTATGAAAATGTTATAGTAGACCTACGTAGAGGATTGGAGTGTATCTTATAAATTTCATATTTTTATCAAACTTGTAGATTTTTCTAAAAATCATAGATTACCTGATGTCTGTTTTACAGTAGTATTCGAAACCGAACTTTTCGATTCTTTATTAAGTAGCTAAATTTTGTCTATTAATCCCGAATATTTTTGAGTAGATATTTATATATATCAGAATGTTTATTGGCAAATCTTATTATAAAAATAAATATGGTTATGTATATAAAAATTATTCAATATGTGTTAATTGGTTTCGGGCATAACATGGTACAAATGAAGACATGAAGGGAGAACCGTTCGTTTCTTCATTCTCTATACAACCATATTGTTTTGATTGTTGGTATTTTACTGGATATTTTATCAAGTTTGAGGTAGGGATTTATTGGGGTATCGTGTGAGTTTAAGAATCTTCATTTATGCATTTTAATATTTATATATAGATTCATCATCATATTGTGTTATTTTTGACATGAGTTGTGAAATTGCATTAATGTGTTTAAATGCATTGATTCATGCCACGATAGAATTTTTATTAGGTGGATTATGGAGTGCGGATATATTTATTACTTATGTGCGCATGTGAATGACATTTATGAATTGTGAATTATGAATGGTGGATTTGTTGTTAATTTTGGGAAATGGTCGTGTGGTATGAGCAATGGGGGGACAAAGGAGCTCCCGGGGTGCAAGTCCTCAAATTATCGTGCGATTGGTTGACGTCACTGTAGGATTAGTAGCCCCAAGACGACTAAGCAGATGAACAACTAGTTCATGTCCTAGGGTTTGTTTCACGACATAATTTTCCCATTTGATGATTTTGAATTTGATGTTATCTCGGTTGTGATAGTTGGATTTGAGTTCGTATTGAGATTATTGGTTTTAATTTCGTAATTATAGAATTTTTAAATTATCTTGATGATATTATTTAAATTGTTCTACATGAGTTTGTATTGTGATTCCTTATGTATTTATATGATGACATTGGACTAGGGTAGAGACTTGACCCTATACGTATTCATTAATTTACATACTTGCGGAATCTTACGCTTCATGATTTTTCTCTACTGGGCCGTTTGTGCTCACCCCTTAACATTTTTCAAGAAAAGAATCGTTGGTGGATGATGCGTGAGCTATTGAAAATTTGTGGAATTTGAACCTATAATAATTACATCTTTATGTAATAATGGGATTGCGTGCTTATTATGATTTGTACTTGTTTGGCTTTGGACTAGTGTGTTCGTGTTGTAATTTGATTTGATTTCGGGATTTGTGTGTGATTTTATTATTTCTATTTTGCTTCCGTGCTAGTGAATTAAAAAAAATGAATTGCACCATGTAAACAATGTCGGTTGACGAGTTTGACCATTTGATATTTTATGAATTTTAATTAAATTTAGGTCATTATCCAGGTTTTCTGATTCGGGGCGTGACATTTGTGTACAACCTATACAGAGAATATTTGCAATGATACAACAAATATAATGGCAGATTTGAAAATCAGATATGACTCAATAAATTGGACTCACATCTTTACTTTGTCATTTGTATAGAGTTGGCTATAAAACTAACATTCAACATTCAAGTAACCTCATATATGTTTCTCACACATACCGGAAGGGATAGAAAAAAACCAACATCATTCAAGTGTGTTCACATATATGTTTCTCACACATACCGGAAGGGATAGAATTTGCGTGTAGTGTGTCGTCCATAATTCCTTCATTTATTTTAGGTATGTATATATTTGTAACTATTATTGCAATGTGATTTTTTTGTAGAAAGTTATTTATTATTATGTCTTTTAAAATGATTACTAATTTTTTAATATATATTTATATATATAATGATATTTTTGACATTTTCTAGAAATTATATATAACAATACAAGAATTTTGTTAGATTTTTTAATCATTTAAAAAATAAATATCAAAGTAGATAAAAATATAAAATTCAAACAAATATATATAACATTTGAAATAATTACTCCAAATTAGAAAAATGTATAAAATTGATGTACATGTATATATAAATTAAATGAAATTAAAAAAATTTAAAAATTTATATAAAAGTTGAAAAATATAAAATTAAAAGAAATTGCAAAATTTGAAAAAAATATGTAAAAGTAGAAAAAAATATAAAATTCAAAAAATATATAACATTTGAAATAATTACCCCAAATTAAAAAAAAATGTATAAAATTTAAAACATAATATATAAAATTCCAAAAATATATAACATTTGAATCATGTATGAAATTCAAAACAAAATATATAAATTAAAAAAATTCAGACAAATTATATGATTTTTATGTATTTTTTATGATTTTTTCCACAGTAATTGAAACATGGACAACCGTTTACCGGTGCATCACTTGCTCCAGGCGGATGAGACATTGGAAGCTAGTATTTCGATCACGGATTAAATCTTCAAGTTTATGGATGAGACACAGGGGAACCCAGTTCCATGTAGAAATTCCGCCTTAAGTGGTCACAATTACATAATTGAGATCCTCAACAACGAAACTCGTTGCTACGAATATTTTCGGCTTTCTCCCCCTATTTTCATTGAATTATGTGAGAAACTAAAACTATTAGGGCTTCAATCTTAGAGAGATTTAACTATACCGGAACAAGTAGGTATTTTCTTATTAACTTTATCGCATAATATCAGAAATCGGATGACAACGGAAAGATTTCAGCACTCAATATTTACAATTAGCCGATACTTCCATAATGTGTTATATTGTGTTCAACTCCTGGCCGCAGAAATTATTGTTCCACCGGATTTCAGTGTTATCCCAATTGAGATCAGGGAAAATCCTAAATTTTGGCCCTTCTTTAAAAATTGTGTGGGTGCAATAGATGACACCCACGTCTATGCACAACTCCCTGTGCAGCACCAAACAACATTTCGTTCCAGAAAAGGTGATACGACCCAAAATATCATGGCAGTGTGTTCTTTCGATCTAAAATTCACATTTGTCCTAGCAGGTTGGGAATGATTTGCAAATGATTCACGGATTCTGAATGAGTGGTTGGTAGACCAAACACTTGGATTTCCATATCCACCAGAAGATATTTTGTAAATAACAGTATAACATGCGTACAATACAGGATTCATGTATTTGAAGCCAATTTTTCTTTAATTTACTTTCTGTCTAATCAATGCAGACAAATATTATCTGGTAGATTCTTGTTACGCAAATCGCCCTGATTTTTTGGCACCATATTGGGGTCATCGATACCACTTGCAAGACTTCCATAGGAGCGGTAGAAATCCACGCAACAAAGAGGAATCGTTTAATTACAAGCATTCTGCATGGAGAAATGCCATTGAACGATGTTTCGGATTGCTGAAGATGAGGTTCTGTATACTGAAGCAGATGCCTGGATATAAGTTCGAAACACAGGTAAAAATTGTGACTGCTTGTTGTGTGTTTCACAATTTTATTAGGATGCAGTCCATGTCGGATTATTTATTTTAGCAAGTCGAAACTGATGATGTTGAAGTCGATGCGGACCAGAGGCATGCCAATACTGTATCAAGTTCACGTCACAATGCAATGGACATAGTGCGTAATGATATTGCTAACGATATTTTTTGATACACGGGTCGTATTTGAAATGCACACAACTCGTTAGAGGCAATACTTGTTTTGAATTGGGCATGTAGTATGTTGGCGATATTTAAAGATGTTGGACCTGTGATTTTCAAGAATTTGCATCCATGGGGTGTGCCCCATATTAATAAATTTGTATTTATGTGGCTTGTTATAATTTTTTTGAAAAAAATCTAATATCAAACTTAACAATTTTCAAATAATATACATAAATTCTTGTAAAGTATCAAAATAATTCTTTTAAGAAGAAAAACAAAGTACTAAAATTTAAGTTGTCTGCTTGGACTGTTTGTATACTTTTTTAAAAAGAATTTACATATTTTTGGAATATATATAATTATTTCAAAATTTATACATATTTGAAATTTTATAATTTTGAATATTCTTTTTGGTATATTTTATTGTAATTTGTATATTTGAGCCGAATAATTATTTTGTTCTTTTCGAATTCTATATATTATTGAATACAATTTTTTTAAAAATTTAATATATTTTATTGGCATTCTATATATATATTTTTTAATGTTATATAATTAATTCTAATTTTATACATTTTTGGAATTTTATATTTGATTTTTCAAAGTTAATATCATCATTTGGTATTTTATATTATTTGTAATATTATATATATTATATATAAACAGAAGCAGAGTAATTGAATTGAGTAGGAATAATTGAATTGAGAAGGAACATAACATAAACGGTAAATATAGATTTAAATCAGAGAAATACAAGCAATTGAATAATATAATCAGTAAATAGTAAATATATTAGTATATATGACACAACCGTCCAAGCAGTTTATATAAGTATATAGGCAGTTTAATATATAATAGTAGTATAAGTATATAGGACACAATCATCTAAGCAATTTAATAAATTGAAGTGGTCTAGGCAGAGCGAGACTCAAAGTTTGTCATACACCATAACTCTCTTCAGATTTAATTATAGAAGAATTTAAGACAAAGTTTGTAATTGACTGAAAATCTTAACTGAATATTATTACGATTCAAAGATACATTTGACTATGATAGACGAACTTACAAGTGGATGTATGACAATCCATTTGCGTTCAGAGGCTTAGTATGCTTTCAGAAGAGAAGATAAGGGAAAAGAAGAGAAAAAGAAAGGGATTACAAAGTAGAAAGAAATTTGGGAAACTAAAACATGCTCTCAAACCATTACATTTAATTGCTTATATAGATGATATAACAGAGTTTATTGTAGGTTTGCACTGTTGACTTCTTGACTTTCGAGGCAGAGAACTGTTGCCTTTTTTACTTTTGGGGTAGAGAACTGTGTCATTTTACTGTTTGCAATAGTAGTATGTCGGTACTGTTGAGCACTGTATTTGTTTTTTGTGCCGACGGTTTACTGTAGCAAAAAGTCACTATTCACTATTCTTGTCTTTTTGTGCCTTTTTTGTATCTGTTGACTTGAGCTTGACTGTGTTTCTTTCTCTTAATTTTTGACAGATCAAAGGGATCTTGGGCATCCTGGTATGGCCTGTATTTGGATTTTGTAGACGATTCATCTTCTTCATTATTGTTTGAATCTCCTTCTATTTAGGCAAGGAGCTTTTCCATTTTTTCTTTGAGCTTTGCTTTGGAAGTTGACTTCTTGGAGGCTGATTTCTTGACTGCGGTTTATGTAGAGGAACTTGATTGTGCTGTTTCAATGACTTGTGTGACTGGGCTAGCCTTGAGTGGTTGAGAAACTTCTTTTGGGAATTCCAGTTGGACTTGTTGAATGATTCTTTCGATTTTGAAATGATCCCACCATTTAGTATAATGGACTCTACATACTGTGTCAATATCACCTTTAAGGTTGTAATGTCATTTGAAGATCCAAGGGATTTTGTATTTTTTGGCAAAAATTAGTAGGAGGGGGAATTGATGATCATAGGAAGGGATTTTGAACTTAGTTTCAAAATAATTGTTTGTTCCCAGAGGATTTAAGGGATTACATCGTCGTCTGGGCCATGGTCATTCCATTGAATCTAGTTCCTCTACTGAATCTTCTGTTTCCTGTCCCAGTTCACCTCATATTAGTTTTGGGTGCAAAGATAGTTGTTGCACAAAAATAGTCAATATGTTAAACCGACACCAACATAAAACCCTTAATGTTCTCACCAAGGCAGAAGAACAACAACATCTTAATCTAGACCTCATAAGTAAAGTTGAAGACCCAGATTTAAAAAATTCTTATCTTCAAAAGCTTACTAAATTACTCACCATAAACAAAGATACTCAACCCCCTACCATACACAAACCAAATTTTAGTCTTCACAAAACTCTTTAACGCTTTACTCCTAAAAAAGAAGTTATTATACAAGACCTCCAAGCAGAGGTCAACATCGTTAAACAATAAATCAAAACCCTGAAAAATGAAAATCAAGATATAAAAACCCTCTTTCACACCCAACTCAAAGATATAGTTAAAACTTCACACCAATTTTTAGTTTTTGATTCCTCTTCCTCTGACAGTAATGAAGATGATGACGACACAAATCATTTTCAAAGTACTGAAGAGGAAACCAATGGTTTGAATCTAATTAACCGAACCTCATTTAAAAAATGGAAAATAAAAGTCACATTAGTTATTAATAAGGAATACCAAAAAACTGTCATTGTTCTAGTTGACTCTGGAGCTGATCTTAACTGTATACAAGAATGTCTGATTCCTAGCAAATATTATGAAAAAACAAATGAGAAACTCAGTTCTGCTAATGGTAGTGCAATGAAAATCAAGTATGAATTATCTAAAGCTCATATTTGTCAAGATAATGTCTGTTTCAAAACTACATTTGTCCTAGTAAAAAATATAACTGATACAGTCATCTTTGGCCTTCCATTTTTATATCTTCTTTACCCATTTACCATAAATAATGATGGTCTCTCTACAACACATTTTGGTCAAAATATTACTTTTCCTTTTTTGCAAAAATCTTCTAGTAAAAAACTCGAAAGCATCATTGATTTTTCAATCTCTAAAAATATTTACATTCTCCATCATAAAGAACGACATTTAAATTCTTTAAAAGAAGAAATAATTCACAGACGAACAGAAACACAATTAAGAAACCCTACCCTTCAAAATCAGATAAAACAATATGAAAATAAACTTATTCAAGAAATATGTTCGGAACTACCCAATGTTTTTTGGCATAGAAAACAACATATTGGTAGTCTTCCTTATATCAAATTCTTCACTAATAAAAATATTCCAACTAAAGCCCGACAATTTAGATGAATGTTGAAGTCTTAGAATTCTGTAAAAAAAGAAATCCATGACCTTCTTCAAAAGAAAATCATACGTTACAGCAAATCACCTTGGTCTTGCTCAGCTTTTTATGTCCAGAAAAATTTCGAAATAGAACGAGGGGTACCACGTCTAGTTATTAATTACAAACCTCTTAATCAAGTCATTGAATGGATAAGATATCATTTCCCTAACAAGAGAGATTTAATTAATTGATTAGGGCAAGCAACCATTTTCTCCAAATTTGACCTTAAGTCCGGCTTCTGGCAAATTCAAATTACAGAAAAAGATTAGTACAAAACTGCATTCACTACACATTTTGGCCATTACGAATGGAATATCATGCCCTTTGGCCTTAAGAATGCCCCAAGTGAATTCCAAAATATTATGAATGATATTTTCAATTCTTTCAGTCATTATTTCATAGTCTACATTGATGATGTTCTTATCTTTTCCAATAACATTGAAGCTCATTGGAAACATCTTAATTCTTTTTTCCACACCATCAAAACAAATGGTTTAGTCATCTCTGCTTCTTAGATAAAAAAATTTCAAACCAAAGTTAGATTTCTTGGTTATGATATATCTCAAGGACAATTCCACCCAACTAGTCGTTTCATAGAATTTGCAGGTAAATTCCCAGACCAAATTCTTGATAAAACCCAGTTACAACGTTTTCTTGGTTCTTTAAATTACATTGCTGAATTTTACAAAGATCTTAGAAAAGAATGTAAACCACTCTTTGATCGTTTACAAGTAAACCCCCCTCCATGGACTGGTATTCATACCACTATAGTTAGAGACATTAAAAAATATGTCAAAACTCTTCCTTGCTTAGGAATTCCTTCAGTCAACTCTTTCAAAATCATTGAAACCGATGCCTCCAACATTGGTTATGGAGGCATTTTAAAACAAAAACTCTTCCCTATTTCTCCAAAACAGCTTGTTCGTTACCATTCTGGAGCATGGAACAAAACACAAAGTAATTATAGCACTATTAAACAAGAAATTCTTGCAATTGTTCTATGTATCAGTAAATTCCAAGATGATATTTTAAATCAAATTTTTTTACTTCGAGTTGATTGCAAAAGTGTCAAATATGTTTTAGAAAAAGATGTTAAAAATATAGCTGCTAAGCATATTTTTGCCAGATGACAGCTATTTTAAGCATTTTCCAATTTGATATCGAATACATTCGTGGATGTGACAATTCAATCCCAGATTTTCTTACCAGAAATTTTTTGCACAACCCTGATGGCGAACAAACAATCACAACCACGTCCCAGAGGAGGGATCCCTCCGGTCAGACCTCCTCCCCTAGTAAAAACTGAACCCTCTACTTCCCTTGCTTTAGTAAACAAGTTCACAAGCTTAGGGACTCCCTTATGTCCTCGTCCTACCTTTAGTTCAGCTCTAACAACTCCACATAATCCTTTCACCATCCATACCCCAGTCACAACTACTCCACCTCTCACCAGATACAATCCTTCAGGAAGATCAGAATATCTTCAAAAAACTTACCATACCCTTTTTTACATCGAACCTCATTTCTCTCACACAAATGATCCAATTGCCCTAGTAAACCAGTTTTTCCCCCAAATTCTCATTGGATACCACACACCCCTAGTCACAACTTGCAATATTACAGAGATATCCTTTACCAAACCAATTTTGTCTTCATCAAACCTGTCCCTGATTGCAATGATCCAACCAAAGTCATTTACCACTCCTTGTACATCTTGAGAGTTGTCTCCCTCAAAGAGTGGGGAAAACATCCCTCTGAACCCAAAAAGTTAGATAACTCATTCCTATTCACCTACTATGACTACATTGATGCCTGATTCAAAATTTTCCTTTTTCAAACTAAAACTTTTAGTCATTCTTGGTTCGTAAAATTTGATAGTAAATTTAACAGTTAACTCCCTTCTTGGTTTGTTAAGTGGTGGAATGACCATGGCCCAGATGACGATGTAATCCCTGAAATCCTCTGGGAACAAATATATATATAATTATATATATATATATCAAACAGAATTTCAAACCAAACCAGAAAGATCAGACCATTTATCAAACAGAATTTCAATCAGCACCAAAACCAAATCAGACCACACAAGACCAAACAAAACCAGCCCAGACCACTTTTCAAACATGCCCTAATGGACTGTGTCCACGTTTCATATATATATATATATAGATATATACATAGTTCTATTGGTGCATGCAACTTTGACTTGGACAGGTTTAAGGCGATATTACATTGGAGCTTTTCAACTTCATGTTCATTCCAAATACACAAAATCCTTGTTTGCAAATATGCCTCCCTTTTATAATATATTTTTTATTTTATTTCATTTTGGGTATTTTTTTGTTTTTTATGTTTGGTTTATACACTCATTTCATTTGTCTCAATGAAACTCAAACCCTCTACTTTATATTCAAAGAATCAAAAAGTGTCTTCCGGGTCAAACCATGTACTCCATGTACGACATTACTATTAGTATTGGTTAAATTCACCTTTATTATAAATATATCATGCCAGTATAAAATTATATATATCTATCTATAACTTCGATGACCTCTTAATTTAGATATTAGGTGGAAAAAATAAAAAGATTTACTTTGTCAATCCGATTTTTTTTTTCAACGGTCAAGTTCATCTTTTGACAAACATATGAAAATTGGTAATACCCATCCATATAATCACTTTTAAATCGGTATATTGTTTTAAATTTATTTCTCAGAAAATAAAGCCACTTTACTACTAAATGTTGCGAAAAACGTAATATGGTTTCTCAAATTAATATTAAGTAAATATTCTAAGTGTTATATATTCAATAATAAATAGAACTAAATTTCACACTACAAACATTTAACAATACTTTATATGGATATATCGTTTATAGATCTATCGGTGCATCCATCACGGTCATTTTATACAAGTTCTAAATTGGTCTAATTAATAGTAAAATGGAAATGACGAATCAGTGACAGAACTATATTATTGCTAGTATTAAGCTCTATTCATAAGTACTAAAGGAAATACAAGAATGATAATATTATAATACCACCATATTAGCAAGCACACTTATTAACTTTCAAAATAATATTAGGGTGGGTTTGGGAGCTTGAAATTGGAATTGGGCTTCTAATTTTAAATTTACTGTTTGGATGTAACAAAATATCTTAGAATTGAAATTGAAATGTAATTCTAAAAATACCAATTCCACAACTTGAATTCCACATGAGAAGTTATAATTTTCAATTCCACGTCTTCTTCAAACTTTGACCCACTAAATATTTACTTTCTAATAACAAACATTTTACAATCACACACGCACATACATATATATATATATACACCAATATGTATATATTTATATACACACACTTATATATAAAACTATATATACACATATATATACATGTGCATATGTATACTCATAGACACATACATATAAATTCACATATATATACACATCCACATATATACACATAAACACACACATATATATACACATCCACATATGCATATACACACATAGATACACATGTATATATTTCATGCTTATACTTGTATATTTATACCTATATGTAAATATATATTTATCTACATTGTCTAATTTAATTTTAAAGTTATGATTTTTACAGTCTTATTTGATTGGATTTGGGAATAAATTCCAATTACACTTGAATTCCAAGACACATTCAAATAATGTATTTAGAATTGCATTCGTGGAATTCAAAAATCATAATATTCCAATTCCAAATCCGCACAACCAAACGAACCCTTAAAATAATAACAATGGGAGATTAAAATTTACTTTTATGTATCACCATTTAGGGCTGCATATGAATCAAGCTGAGTATTTAAATTTGGCTCGTTTGATAAATGAATGAGTCTGAAGCGAGCTCTAGTCTTGACTAATTGAGTCCATGTCTACTCATGAATGGCTCAATTCATTCGCAACATATATCATTCTCGTGGCCTAAATTGAATTGTTGCAAGTTTGTCGTCGACATGTTTTTATTTTTCGGATATCTGATATTTTAATTTTGAATTTTCTAAATTCATTTTTTGTTGGTGCAAAATTTTTTAGAATTGATTTTTATAAATGACTTAATTAATTTTGTAATTTTTAACCGTTGTCACGATTTCTTCTACACTTTCTTTTGACGATTCTAATATTATTTTACTATTTCATCTCAATGAGCATATTCAGATTTCTTCTACACTTTCTTTTGAAGATTCTAAGATTATTTTACTATTTCATCTCAATGAGCATATTCAGATAAAATATGACTATCTGAGTTTGGACTCCAAAAGATTCAAACTTAACTCAATTATTAAACCATTAAAAGAAATTGTACTCAAATTCATCTCATTTGCTAAACAAACTATCCGCCAAATTTATTTACAAACTTAACTCAATTATTTACAAATTACTCAATTCATTTACATCCGTCAGAGTAAAAATTAATTTTTTTTGAACTGTGACATACAATAAATACAGGCTTACAGCGACAGAAGAACCATTTGATTAAATATTAAAAAGAGAAAATTAAATAAATAAAAGTTAAACATACGATACATTATTATTTTGTCCCATAAATTCCTGCGTGCAAGGTGCGCTGTCTTCCTCGCTTTCCATTTCCTCTCTGTCCCCGGAATTCTAGAGAGAGAAACTCACACCTTCCATCTCTCTGCAACTATTCCACCTTGTTTTCCAATTACACAATTTCATCGCATTTACATCTCGCTCTCCTCTTTCTCTCTCTACCCACGACAAGTATCAACTACCACCTTCTTCTGAGATACGGTGGTTTCCGAACACCCTTTTGGCATCCCAATATTGGGTCAATTCGATCAGGTTTGATCTCTTCTTCCAAATATCCGATCTGGGTTTGCTTCAGTTTTCCTGAATTTCGCTGTTTGATCTGTTTTTCAGATCCATTTTCACTTCAAGTTCCCATTTTTTTTTATCTCTATTGTGTCGGTGTAGTTCCATATATCTAGGGTTTTGTTGAAGTTTGTGTTTTTTAGCTCCATCTTGTACTATCATTTCTGTGGTCTCTTGCATTGATTGATTCAATTTTTTAATTTTCAGATCACATTTTTGTGCAATTTTGGTTTTATGATATGTGAAAGGACTGAAATTATTGGATGTAGAAATTTGGGTTTCTGTTTAATTGGATTTTGATGGGTTTGTAGATTTCTGGTACAAAATTTTATTCTTTCTTACGTGCTTGCCAACGTTGTATTTTGATTAGGTTTTAACCGGCGGGAAAGATTTGAAGTTCACTTATGATTGCTGAAAAATTCTATTCTTTCAGGTATTGTTTTCTGCTGAAGATTAATTAATTTACTATTTTATTTTAATTTTAAGTGTGTAAATTTAATTGCAGTTTCGATTTATTGAATTTTTAAGTTGTTACAGAAAAGCTAGAATTTTATGTGGTGGTAATCTGCATTTTCTAGGTTCTTCTTTGGATTCCCACTTTTTGGGGGGAGAGATTGTATTCATTCCTTCTGTTCATTTAAGAGTGCCCCCAAAGTTTTTGTGGCTAAATTTGATTTTATAGTTTAACAAGATTTATGCTTTTAAGGCCCTGGTTCGCTGTCAGGTTTCGTAATGGTTTTTTTGGGACCGGACACTGTTTGGCAACACGGTTTCAAAAAAACAAGAATCACTTGAGACGAATAAGGGTAATTTGACCATGTTTGGTAGGTGGTGTGGTCCCAAGTGGTCAGGTCTTGTCTTGTGTTTTATGGGACAAGATCATGTTTGTTAGTATTGGTCTCAAATTTTTGGTTAGACAAAGTAAGACCAAATCAGACCAAAATGATTTCATTTCAGACAAAAAAAAAAGGTGGATCTTGGTGGTCCGGTCTGGTCTTATTAATAAAATATATTTATAAATAATTAAAAATGAATAAATAATAATAATAAATTAATAATAATAATAATAAATTAAAGAAAACATATTTTAAAAATAAAAAATAAAAAAATGAAATAAATAATACCTAATAATAATAAAAAATGAATATAATAATAATAAAAAATGAATAAATAATAAAATATATTTATAAATAATTAAAAATGAATAATTAATAATATAAATAATAAATTAAATAAAACATAATAATAATAAAAAATGAATATAATAATAATAAATAAATATAATAATAATAAATAAATATAATAATAAAAAATTAATAAAATAAATAATAAATTACATAAAACATATTTAAAAATATAATAAAAATAATAAATAATAATAATAAATAAATATAATAAAAAATAAAAAATAGATATAATAATAAATAAATATAATATTAAATAATAAGTAAATATAATAATGAATATATACTTCATAATAATAATAGAAAATGAGTATAATAATAATAAATTAGTAAAATATATTTTTAAATAATTAAAAATGAATAAATAATTTATAAATAAAATTAATTAAATAATGAAATAATAATAAATAAATTGAATATATTTATAAATTAATATATAAATTAATAAATAATAATATAAATAATAATTTAATAATATAAATAATAAAATATATTATAAAGTGAAGAAATAATAAATAAAGAAAGAAATAATACATAAATAAATATTATAATAAATAATAAATAAATAATAAGACCAGACCGCTTACTAAACAGACTTTTTCAGATCAGATTAGATCGGACCGGACCAGACCAGACCAGAAAGACCGCCTATCAAACATGGCCTGAGATAACAAAAAATGATGGTCTCAAGTGGTCTTATATACAATTGTCTTAACACATGAGACCATAAAATTTGAAAAATATATATAATTTGAAAATAATATATAAAATTAAAAAAATAATCTAAAAAATTTGAAATAATGTATAAAATTTGAAATATATATATATAATTCAAAATTAATATATAAAATGCAAAAAATATATTTAAAATTTGGGAAAATAAAAAAATTTCAAAATAATAGAAAAAATAAAAAATAATGTATAAAATTCGAAAATAATATATAAAATTTGAAAAATAATATATATATTTTAAAATATTGTATTAAATTCGAATAAAATATATAAAAATCAAAATTAATATATAAAATTTTAAATATATATATAATTTTAAAAATAATATATAAGTTTTGAAAAATAATATAAAAAATTTGAAAAAAATATAAAATTCAAAAGTAATATACAAAATTAGATATATATATATATATATATATTTGAGAAAATATAAAAAATTTGAAAATAATATAAAAAATCAAAAATAATATATATTTATTTAAATTTTTATATATTAATTTTGATTTTTATATATTTTTTTCGAATTTAATACATTATTTTTAAAAAATTATAGTATTTTTCAAATTTTATATATTATTTTCGAATTTTATACATTATTTTTGATTTTTTCTATTATTTTAGAATTTTTTTATTTTCCCAAATTTTTAATATATTTTTTGCATTTTATATATTAATTTTGAATTATATATATATATTTCAAATTTTATACATTATTTCAAATTTTTTAGATTATTTTTTTTTAATTTTATATATATATTTCAAATTTTATGGTCTCATGTGTTAAGACAATTGTATATAGGACCACTTGAGACCATCTTTTTTGGTTTTCTCAAATTACCTCTTTTGGTCCCAAGTGGTCCTTGTTTTTTTGGAACCATTTTTTTGGAATCGTGTGGCCAACCCAAAAAAGCCATTATGAGACCGGACCACATGTGACCGGACCGCGAACCAAACAGGGCCTAAGTCTCTCAAAATATTTATGCTAAAATTTGTCTTGTTTGGTAGGTGGTTCGGTTCCAGCTGGTTTGGTCTGGTTTTGTGTTTTATGGGACCAGATCATGTTTGGTAGCATTGGTCCCAAATTTTTGGTTAGACCAAGTAAGATCGAATCAGACCAAAATGACCTCATTTCAGACAAAAAAAAAGGGCGGTTCCGGGTGTTCCGGTCTGGTCTTATTAATAAAATATATTTATAAATAATTAAAAATGAATAAATAATAATAATAAATTAAATAAAACATATTTTTAAAATAAAATATAAATAATAAATAATAAACAAAATGAAATAAATAATACCTAATGATAATAAATAAATATAATAATAAATAAATGAATAAATGAATAAATAATAAAATATATTTATAAATAATTAAAAATGAATAATTAATAATATAAATAATAAATTAAATAAAACATAATAATAATAAAAAATGAATACAATAATAATAAATAAATATAATAATAAAAAATGGACTAAATAATAAATAATAATAATAAATTAATAAAATAAATAATAAATTACATAAAACATATTTAAAAATATAATAAAAATAATAAATAATAAACAAAATGAAATAAATTAAAATAATAAATAAATAAACAAACTGGATTTTCTACTAGTGGCGTTTATATGGCCCTGATCTTGATATTTTACCAAAATTATTAGAGAACAATTTAGTTCTTGGTCTGTCCATCATCCTCAATTAAGAGGGCAAAAAAATCTTGCTGAAGGTTTTTCTAAATTACTTTTCTTTGCTGAATTTGGCATTCCTTGGATTTCAAAGTGGGAATTACAATGTAATTTTGACCATTTGAAGGTTCCCACTCTTTATCGTGAGTTTTCTTACCGTTGGTGGTCTTCAGTTTCTCTTGAGGAATTGGCTACACAAATTATTGAGAAAACTAATGTCTATGTTGAGAAAGTGCAACAATCTCAGCTGGTAATTAAACCAGTCTCCAATCCATTTGAGGAAATTAAGTCCTCTTTCAGAATCCAGTTCCCCAATTTAGGGGAATCAGAGTTAATGGTCAAGTGCATGGAATTTATGAAGAACCAGTTCATGAGTTCTTTCGCTCCTTCCTCTTCTGTTCTTGATGATCAGTCTATGGCCAGTCAGGAGGACAATAATGCTTACTCTTGTCTTGCTGGTGAAGCCCAGAATCCAGAGGATGAGCTTGATGATGAGGGTGAAGCCACCATGGGTGATTATTGGGATGCCATGATTACTGCTGTCTCCACCTCAGCCCCCAAGGGCCCATTTCACAAGCCATGACGCATGCCATGACGTCTTCCAGAGGCATTATTGTTTCATGACGCATGCCATGACATATAGACGCATTTGTCAGGCTTTTGTCATTTTGTCGTTTTTGATAATTGTATCCTTTTCTCGCAGATAATTGAGATCTGCTTTTGTGTGTCGGTCCATTTTCACCTCCAATCACTACTCACTTTTGTGAGAAAAGTTGCGTGAAATAAGGATCTGGTCTAGTAAAGTTAGTTCGCTGTCTCTGTCGATGGGGCCCAGTTGTGTACCCGAGAGATGCCTTCTGTTCTTTACTTTCCCTTGCTTGTTCTATATAAGGGCAAGGCTTTCTTTTGTTTAGGTTCCTAAGTTTTTTCTTCTTCAGAGTGTTTTTCTCTTGGCTCTGCTTTGAGTCCTTTCTCTCCTTTGGTCTGTAATTATCCACAATATATATATAATAAAGATTTGATTTACCATCAATATTCCATTCATAGATAGTCTTTGAATTAAAAGAAACCTGCCCAAAAAGATATGCTTCTTCAAAAAGAATATCTTGAGGAGTAGGTCGTTGGTAGTAGTTACGACTGCCACCAATATCAACATTCTGAGTTTTATTTTTTGAAAAATTGACTTTATTCAAATGCATGCTATTTGAAGAAATCAAAGATTGTTCAAAATCATTTATTTGATTAAGAGAAAGATCTAAAGTTTCATCTTCTATATCAGAACCATTCTGAGATAAAACATTTAACTTAAGATCCTTTAATTTTTCCATAAGGACAGAATAAAATTCCTCACTGATTGGAGGAGAAGAAACATGAGCTTTAAGTTTAAAACCTTTAACCTCCATTGGAGGCTTAACAGAAGGATTAATTAAAACAACTTTTTCTTCAATTTTGGTTTTAGACAAAATCATGGAATCAAGATTAGATTCAATTCGAGACAATTGTTTTCCAAACGTTTGAAAACACAAATTAGTGTAATTGTTTTGTTTGAAAATATTATGAAAATCTGTTATAACAGGATCCTTACTAGAATTATTACCAAGCCTGACATAAGCAGTAGTTTCAATCGGTTTGGGAACAATCGAATCAGGAGAAGATTTACTGGAACCAGAAGACTCAATTTTCAAAGACTCTGGAGGAGGATGAACAGAGTAAATCACCTTACCATCAGAAAGTAGTCCAAGTTTTAAGAAGTTTATCTAAAACAAGAACTCAAGGATTTTGAATACTATAATAGTAACAAAACCATTTGGCAAAAGGCACAATTTCTTTTGTCAAATCAATATAGTTATAAAACTGAGTTTTATAGAATTCAAGCTGTTCTTCATTGAACATTCCAAAATACCAACTTCGAAAAGCTTTATATTCTGGTTTTTGAAAATCATCATTAATAGCATTTCTATCTACGATAAAAACCATTAAAAATTTAATTCAGATGCTGTAGGAGTGGAAGATTCCCTACGAGTATAAATACCATGCGGAATTTGCTGGTCAGAAATACGAACATCGTCTAAAGAAACATTTTCTTCAGATGAGGCTTCATTATGTAAATCAACATTAGACTTTCTTGAACTAGAGGGAATAGAGACTCTATAGGGAGGAATAGAACTCCTAAGAGAAATTCTCTAGTAGAAAGACTACGAGACAAAAATTCTGGTTGTTTAAAATTCAAAACAACTTCACCATCAACATGTTGAATTATAGAATTAATATCATGATGAATTAAAGGTCTTGGAGGAACATCATTCTGTATCGTCCAAGTGTCAGGAAAAACAACTTCATCTCAGGGGATCATCCTAGGGGTAGCAACCTTGGAAGTCATCAGATTGGTGTCAATTAACACAGTTTGTCCTGAACTAGACATGGTTCGAACTTTAGGACATAAGGTATTGAAGACCTTATATTGGATCCTATAGTCAACACATATTAATTCAGTTCCAGGCATGTAATTATACCCATGAGTTTGAATACGAAGATTAATTGCTTCATATAAATTAGGATCTGTCAAGGATAGAGACAAATTGGGGAAAACATTGAAATAAACTGGTCCATGACTTAGACTAGTTTTAACAACGCCCATTAAGGATGGTCTAAAATCTAGACACCTACCATCACGTAAAGTAGCCTGAAGAGCAGTATTCATACCAAGTAATGTCAAAGGCCTAAATGCAACCTGTATTAACCCTATATGGATAAATTTATAATTGGAACCATAATTTTCCAAATCTTTTGGACTCAACAGTTTAAGTGTAGTGTCCTGATCATCTAGACCTATGGTCTGTTCCATGGTTTTAATTGCCATGGTGCTAATCATTTTGAAAATACCAAACTGCAATACAAACAATTCAGAATCAATTTCTTTCTGAAGTTTGTAGTGATATCCTTAATGCTTTTTGGGATCGTCAGAAGCATATTGTTTCTCTTCCTTATGAAGAAAGATTTATTCCTACAAAAGCCCGTGCAGGTCAAATGAAAAAAGACTATATGGACTTTTGTAAGAAAGAAATCCAAAACCTTCTTGATAAAAATTAATTGTTCCAAGTAATTCTCCTTGGAGTTGTACTGTTTTTTATGTTAATAAACATTCTGAGAAGGAAAGAGGTGTTCCCAGATTGGTTATAAATTAATAAATAATAATATAAATAATAATATAAAATAATAAAATATATTATAAAATAAATACTTCATAATAATAATAAAAAATGAGTATAATAATAATAAATTAATATTAAATTAATAAAATATATTTTTAAATAATTAAAAATGAATAAATAATTTATAAATAAAATTAATTAAATAATGAAATAATAATAAATAAATAGAATATATTTATAAATTAATAAATAATAATATAAATAATAATATAAAATAATAAAATATATTATAAAGTGAAGAAATAATAAAGAAAGATAGAAATAATACGTAAATAAATATTATAATAAATAATAAATAAATAGTAAGACCAGACCGTTTACCAAACAGACTTTTCCAGATCAGATTAGACCAGATCGGACCAGACCTGACCGGACCAGACCAAACCAGACCAGAAAGACCGCCTACCAAACATGGCCTTATTTTTATGTCAGAGTGTAAGCAGCTGATTTCGATGGCATAATTCTGATAAAATTGTCTTCCTTGTGGCAGTCCCTGAAATAATTGGAGTGTGTTCCAGCTAAATTCAATTGTGCATTGTAATTTGAAATTACAATGAAGAAGGCCTTTGATCAGACAGTCCGGGACATGTAAGTTTGATTGGTTCTCTGGAAGGTCCCATATTGAAGTACAATTAGCATGATTGCTTTGGAAAGATGCATTCTTTTTCTATTGCTTTCATTACTCTAGAGCAGGAATATCCAATCTGTCATCGCCTTGTTCAATTGTATCATGTTTACATATGTGTTAATAAACTATTCTAGTCAATCTGTAGCAGCCTCACAAGTATGATTGTCTTAACTATTTTCTTGCAGCAAGAGAGGGGTGAATAAAAAAGTTCTAAAAGTTCCTGGTATAGAACAGAAGGTAACTATTTTTTTTTTTAATTTTTTTAATGTAAGTTAGCTTTCTGCCAGTTTGCGTTGTGTTTGGGATGCCATGTTATATCAACACATGGACAATGACCAGTTTTACAATCTTTCTCGGAGGGTTGTGTTTCACATTTGGAGCAATAAGTAACTGATCCTATGATGATTTTTTGTTGTAGTACACCTCATAACAAGTATTTTCTGATTTCCTTTACTTTCAATGTCCAATATGTTTCTGTCAGATACCGATACCGATCCAAGATTAACATGGCTCTGTCCTTCATGTATAGCTGTTATGTTTGTAATGATTGTAGTAAATGACACTTTAGCTCTACAATATTCATTTTATACACATAAAAAGTAGTTTTAGTTCGTTTCGTTGATAATATCCGGATTTAGTTTCAAGGCCATCATTTACTAATGTCTCCAAGTATGAAATGTCATAATCAGAGTCGCAGTGATATAGCTTGTGCTCCTTTGCTACGTGTAATTATCTGAATTTTGGCTGCAAAACCGGACTTTCTTCTATTTCTATGTGCACTCATCTAGGATGTAAGCATTAACAAGGGGCATCAGGGACTAGTTTTCTTATTCAGCACTTATGGCTTGTGGCTCAAACCCGGTTTACTGGTGTTGACTGCAACACTGCTGCTAGTAGAGTGAAAAGGCATTGAACGGGTTCCTTCTTTTATAGAACCTCATACAGGCATCCAGCAGTATCAATCAATGCCTAGGGTGAATATGAACAAGTGGATTTGTCTGTACAGTATCCAATGACTTATCGAATCCGCTGCTAATTTCTAATTTCAAGCGACTTTTTTGTTCTACATAGGAAGTAGTGACTGATCAGAATGTTCTTGTGGGCTCACTAGCTCCTCTCTGTAAAATTTTCACATGGTTATTGGATGGTCTAAAATGCATTACCAGAAGATTCTGAAACAGTTTTCAAGTACTTTTGATTCTCTTATTTTTCAGGTTCTTGACGCAACTAGTAATGAGCCCTGGGGTCCTCACGGATCACATCTTGCTGATATTGCACAGTCCAAAAACTAGTATGCTGAAATAACTTTTTCCATTAATACTTTTGTGAATCTTTTTTTGCCCTTCTCTAAAAGGTTCATTTTGAAACTTTGATGCAGGCATGAGTATCAGATTATCATTGCGGTAATCTGGAAGCGTATCAATGACATTGGCATGAATTGGCGTCATGTGTACAAGGTTTGCATATTTTTATTATATATAAAATGCTAGTTTTGGAGGATCCTTGTGCAAGGTTCCTAGGGTTGTTTTTCAGTCTCTCCTCCCACCCCCCCTCCCTTCTCAAAACATCTATCATTGTGAAATCACCCTCTTTATAAAATTTATTCAAACTTTTCTTTTCAAGAGTTGATTTCGTTTTCTAGATTGTGCTTTAACAGTTCTATTGAGAAGTTCCTTGTACGATGCTTCAGGCTTTGACTGTTCTGGAATACTTGGTTGCCCATGGGTCAGAGCGTGTCAAAGATGAGATCAAGGAACATGCATACCAAATATCAGTAACCTGTTTTTCCCTTAAAGCTATATTACAGTTGCAATTTTTATTTCATGTTCTCTTAAACTTGTTAACTACCTGTAAGTGGTTTGGTTGGGATTACTCTGTTAGTTATTAGAATGTTTCTTTCTTGTTGTAGACGTTGTCCGATTTCCAATATATCGATTCCAGTGGAAGGGACCAAGGAAGCAACGTCAGAAAGAAATCTCAAAGTCTTGTAATTCTAGTTAATGACAAAGAAAGGATACAAGAAGTACAACAAAAAGCTGCAGCTAACAGGGACAAATGAGTTAGTGCATTAAAAGTGTTTGCTGAAAGTCTCATGTTTATTGATTTTGTCAGTTTTGCAAGTAACTCTAATTTGCTTGATCCATTTGTTACCATCATCAGTGTTGTGAAAATAGAGATAAGGCAGAATGTTTGTTAGGAAAGAAGAAGAACTTCCAGTAGAAAGTAATTTTCTGTATGTTTCATTTCATGGAGGAACACCTATATATATACAAGAAAATCCATAAATTAAGGAA
Organism: Cornus suecica; assembly: GCA_963922005.1. Lineage (NCBI taxonomy): Eukaryota > Viridiplantae > Streptophyta > Magnoliopsida > Cornales > Cornaceae > Cornus > Cornus suecica. The sequence continues at coordinate 75,420,669 of OY998238.1, forward strand.
CCCACTATCACTAATTAAGGAATTACAAATGCACTAAACTTCCCACTAATTTATGCTTCCCACTATGTTTCCCACTACAAATCTTATAATATCAACAACGCTCCCCCTCAAGCTGGAGAGTAGATGTCAATCATTCCACTTGCGACATATAGAATCAATGGCACTTTTAGAAAGTGCTTTGGTGAAAATATCTACTAGCTGACGATTGGATGGAACAAAAGGAGTAATGATGACTCAACTTTTGCTCGAATAAAATGACAATCAACCTCAATATGTTTAGTTCGCTCGTGAAAAACGGGATTACTAGCAATATGGATGGCGGCTTGATTGTCACAGTAGAGAGGAGTCGATTCTTGTGTTGAAAAACCAAACTCATGTAAGAGAGTCCTTAACTAAGTGAGTTCACAAGTTGCATGGGCCATTGCACGATATTCAGCTTTAGCACTAGATCGGGCAACTACAGATTGTTTCTTACTTCTCCAAGTCACAAGATTACCTCCAATAAAGGTACAAAATCCAGTAGTAGATTTCCTGTCTGCTGGTGATCTTGCCTAGTCAGCATCAGTATATCCCTCAATACGAAGATGACCTGAAGAACGGTAAAGAAGCCCATGGCCCGGGGAATTTTTGAGATACTTCAAGATGCGAACAACTGCATCCAAATGAGGACTCTGAGGATTGGTCATGAACTGGCTGACGATACTAACGGCATATGAGATGTCAGGTCGAGTGATGGTTAAGTAAATAAGTTTACCTACAAGCTTTCTATACATCTCTGGATCATCAACTGGATCTCCCATGTCTGATAATAATTTCAGGTTCACATCCATGGGAGTAGTAACTGGTTTAGAGCCAAGATAACCTGTTTCTTTCAAAATATCAAGAGTGTATTTCCTTTGAGATAAACTGATACCTGCTTTTGATCTTGCTACCTCAATGCCAAGGAAATAACGGAGCTTACCCAAGTCTTTGGTAAAGAAACGTGAGCCAAGATGATGGATCAGAGTTTGGATGCCTTTCTTGTCACTTCCCGTGATAACAATATCATCCACATAGACAACTAACATGACAATGCCAGTGCTAGTTTTCTTAAAGAAGACTGAGTGATCAACTTGGCTTCGAGTCATACCATGAGCAATAACTGTCTTGCTAAACTTATCAAACCAAGCCCGTGGAGATTGTTTGAGTCCATAAATAGATTTCTTAAGATGACAAACATACTCCCCCTTGGACTCAAACCCGGGTGGTTGAGCCATGTACACTGTCTCGGTGAGATCACCATGAAGAAAAGCATTTTTGACGTCAAGTTGGTGAAAAGGCCAATCAAGAGACGCAACAATGGAGATAATAATACGAACAAAATTCAGCTTGGCAACCGGAGAGAAGGTTTCGGTGTAATCAATACCATAGGTTTGGGTGAATCCTTTGGCAACTAGACGGACTTTCAGGCGGTCCATAGTACCATCCGGATTTTGCTTGATAGTGAACACCCAACGACAACCAACCACTTGTGCATCAGCAGGAGTAGGAATAAGATCCCAAGTATGATTCAACTTCAAAGCACGCATTTCTTCTTCCATTGCTGTTTTCCAGCCAGGTTGAGAAAGTGCCTCCCTGTAAGACTTAGGAACAGTAGTAGAGGATACAGAGAGAAAAAACCTTAAAGGAAGGCGACAAGTGATTAAGAGAGACAAAGTTTGACAAAGGATGCTCAGTACATATGTGTTTACCTTTGCGAATAGCAATATGAAGATCAATATCGGAATTAAGAGGAGGATCTGCAAACGTTGAGATCGGTAGTGGATGTGATGGAGTAGACTCTACATTCTCAGGAGCAATTGAGACAGTTTGTGGACGATGTCGAGAGACACTCCGTGGTCGACGAGGAACATAAGCCTGAGATATAGGAACAGTAGCAGGAATAACAGGTGCAGTAAAAGAAGGTTCCTCTAACTGACCGTCTGCGGAAGAATAATATGGAGTATCCTCAAAGAATGTGACATCAGCACTAACAAAGTGTTTTTGTAAAGTAGGACTGTAGCACCTGTATCCTTTTTGAGTACGAGAATAGCCAAGAAAAATGCATTTGTGGGCACGAGGATCAAGTTTGTCTCGATTGGGACTAAGATTATGAACAAAACAAATGCATCCAAACACCTTTGGGGGTATGGTAAAAATATTTTTATCCGAAAACATTATTTGAAAATGTGATTTTCCTTTTAGAATACGAGAGGGCATTCTATTTAAAAGATATGCCACAGTCAAAACTGCATCACCCCAAAAACATTTAGGTACATTCATTTGGATCATGAGAGCACGAGCTATAGCAAGAACATGCCCATTTTTTCTTTCAGCAATTCCGTTTAGTTGAGGGGTATCAACACAAGATGTTTGATGGATGATACCTCTCGACTCAAGGGATTGTTGAAAAGTGCCAAGACGATATTCAAGAGCGTTATCAGTTCGTATGGCAAGAAGCTTAACATTAAATTGATTGGTTATTTCAACATAAAAAGATTGAAATTTTTTGAACAATTGAGATCTTTCTTTAAAAATATATAACCAAGTCATTCTTGAAAAATCATCAATAAAAGTGACAAAATAATGTGTACCCAATAGGCCAGTAGTTCTAGAAGGTCCCCAAATGACTGAATGAACAAGTTCAAAAGGATGTAAACAAGGTGCATCTGTTCGAGGTTTAAACGAAGCGCGACAATGTTTACTAAGTTCACAAGTATCACAGTTAAACTTAGAGACTAAAGGTAAAGAAGGAACCAAATGTTGTAAACTAAGAGATGAGGGATGTCCTAGACGACAATGCCACTGGTACAGAGAGGCAGAGTGGAAGGCTGCATGAACTGAGTTTGAAGATGACTGAAAATAGTAGAGTCCATCCTTTTCAAATCCCCCACCAATCGTCATTCTCGTCTTTAGATCTTGGAAAACACAATGAGTGGGATAAAAGGTTACTGAGCAATTGAGAGAATGAGTAAGCTTGTGCACATATAATAATTGAAGGGAAAGTGAGGTAGATATAATATAGATGAAAGAGTAAGAGTAGAAGACTGAATATTACCAATTCCGAGAACCGGAGTTTTTGTACCATTAGCTATGGTAACAAAAGATGGAGAAACAATTGGTGAAAAATTAGAAAGAAGAGACGAATTACCTGTCATATGATCGGAGGCCCCTGAATCAATGATCCAAGGAGAAGTAGATGATAAGATGAGACAAGTATTACCTGAGGCAACAAGGTTGGTTGTAGAGGAAGAGTGGACATGCTTGCGCTGAGTGATAGAATCATACTCGGACTTGGTCATAACAACCTGCTCCTCAGAAGCAACAATAGGATGAACATTGTCAAAGGAAGCCTGATTAGCCCAAGCGGGCTTCCCGTGAAGTTTCCAGCATGACTCAACATTATGGTTACTACGATTACAATGAGTGCAATATCTATTACCACGTCCACTGTTCGTGCGACCACCATGGTTGAGACGACCACCGCGGCCAGTGTTATGACTACGATCATTATGAGTAGAAGTGTCAATAGGCCTAACAGGAGCAACCAGGGCAGACTGGGCATCTTTCTCGGAGGCAGAAGAATGAATGGAAGTACGCCGGATCCGGGAAAATGTTTCAGTGACTGTAGGAATGTCCTTCCCAGAGAGAATTTGAGAGCTAATAGCAGCAAGTTCCGGTTTAAGCCAGGAGAGAAATTTAGCAACTCGGAATTCCTCTCGGTGTTGTTGCTGAATTTTCAAGTCAGTTGTCAACGGCTGATAGATGTTTAGTTCGTCCCACATACCCTTGAGATTAGAAAAATAGTCTTCAATTGAGCGATCACCTTTTTGAAGAGAAAAGATGTCCTGATAGAGCTGATATATCCGAGAAAGATTCTGCTCGGAAGAGTATAACTCCCGAAGCGTGTCCCAAATTTCCTTTGAGGTTTCAATACACGAAACATTGTTAAAGACGTCCGGCTCCAAACTATTTCATAACTAGGTCATTATTTGGGCATCCTCTTGTTCCCATGTAGCAACTTTGGTGGCATCAGAAGGTTTGGTATGCTGAAGATAAGATGCCTTGCCCCGAGCTTTCAGAAACACAGTTACAGCACGCGACCATTGAAGGTAGTTAGAACCCTTCAATTTGGTATTAGTCATAGATCCAAAGAAAAGAGTGTCCTTGAAAGAATCCTTAGGGGCTGATTTATCTTCTATTATAGTAGATAAAGATTAGATTGTAGAGACAAGGGATAACAAAAAAAAATATGGCAATAGCAAGTAGTAGCAGGATTGGGGCTGGCAGAAGCAAGAGATTAAATTGTAGAGACAAGGGAAAGAAAAGAAAAATATGGCAGTAGCAGAATTGGTAGCATCAAGATTAGAGATGGCAGCAACAAGTTGGTAGAAAACAGAGCTGAAAGAAAAGAAAATTTGGCAGTAGCCAGTGGCAGCAGAATCGGAGCTGGCAGCAGCAAGGTGGTCACCAAGAAATGGTGATCGGAAAGGGCAGCAGCAAGGGCAGTAGCAAGGTGATTTGTAAAGGGCAGCAGCAAGGGCAGTAGCAAGGTGTTTGTAAAGGGCAGTAGGCTTATAAAGAAACACAAAGATCAATGGGCTGCTCTGATACCATGTTGTGAAAATAGAGATAAGGCAGAATGTTTGTTAGGAAAGAAGAAGAACTTCCAGTAGAGAGTAATTTTCTGTATGTTTCATTTCATGGAGGAACACCTATATATATACAAGAAAATTCATAAATTAAGGAACCCACTACCACTAATTAAGGAATTACAAATGCACTAAACTTCCCACTAATTTATGCTTCCCCACTATGTTTCCCACTACAAATCTTATAATATCAACAACAATCAGCATTTAGAATGCTTTTCCAGCTATTTAGACATAATTGAGATATTCCTTTTTTCCAAGTCGATTCACAACCTAAGCTAGCTGCTTTCAGAGTGTGAACTTAGCCTGAAGTCACGTTCTTTTATGTCTTCCTCTATCGCGTGGTTGTCCGGTTCTAAACATTTCTCGTATCATGTCCAGTCTTTAGCTTCTTTGTTTTTTTTTTCCAAGTGAAACACTTCTATGTGGGAATTTCCTTGACTTCGTTTTATTATGAGTCAACCACTGAAAGTAGTACCTTCTTATAGGGATGGGTTTCTTTCTCTCTCACGCACATATTTATATATATTAATTCAAAAGGTTCTGAATTTAGCTTCTTTTTCTGCTATGTTACTAATTTCCACTTCATTATCTGTATCTGCCTGTTAAATGGCATCCCGAAGAAGTCGTCTAAACTTTAACCTAAGAAAGCTGCAATTTCCCCTTCCCTGTTGGTTTCAAACAATTTTTTGTGCATCAAGTAATAATCAGACAGTTTTTTTTCTTCCTTTTTCGATGCGTTGTAAGCTTGCGTTTCTGTTTCAATACACACACACACACACACATATATAGATAAGATGCAAGAACACAGAATGAGAATGATTGACTAATATTAGTATAATGTTCAATAGATGTCCTTGCATAAAATTTTCCATATGAGGTTTTTGATAAAAATATATATATCTCAATTAGGTTTCGCAATGCATCACCAGGCGGTGGTATGTATAGGCCTGGTAGTGGAGGATATGGTGGCCGATATGACGATGATCGTTGTGAAGGCCGTTATGGGAGCAGAGATGAAGATCGGAACGGTTATGGGAGAGAAAGAGAATGTGGCTCTAGGGATGATGACCGATATGGTAGATATGGCGATTCTTATGGTCGTGATGGAGATCGTTATAGTAGAGATTCTGAAGAACGATATAACTACAGGGATGATGATAGTCGGGGAAGAGGTCAAAGCGTTGATGATTACCAATATGGCTCGAGAAGTAGAAGCTCTGATAGAGATAGGGACCGTGCTTACGAAGATGATGGCCAGTATTCATCTAGGTATGTGTAATTCTATATGACTAGTGCTGGTGCACCTTCATTATGAATTTACTATTAAGAACTGATAACTTGTTTCCATATTTTACTTATTCATTCTTTATGAGAAATTAAATTATCAGATATAGAAATTCAACAAGTTGGAGTTTTTTTGAAACACATAAGAAAAACCAATGGAACAAAATAATGAAAGAAAAAGAGAAAGTAACAGATTGTATTTCAATGTCTACTTAGAATTTATCCATTAAAGAACAGTATCAGGCACTAAAAGCCTAGCTCTGGCATAGTAGTAATACAAGGGTTCAAACAGTTATAATTAATGATCGATGAACTTGTATATATCTTCAACATGTAAAGCATGCTCATTATGCTTTAAGAAGTCCTTGATGTCGAAGATGTTAACTGTAGGCTTTTCTTGCTGCAGAGGAAGTAGTGCTAAACCTGATGACCAGTCTCAGGAGGGAAGGTAATTGTTTTGTTGATGGATACTTCTAGGCTACTGTGCTGTAGAAAAAAGGACCATTCACAATATGTCCATTCTCAACAATAGTTTTGTATATTCATGAATTGTGGGCAGGCGGCTTGAAAGGAAATTTTCTGAACAAAATCTTGGTGCTCCTCCTAGTTATGAAGAAGCTGTAGGTGATGCTCCTAGCCCTGTTGGCAATGAAAGGTAATGGTATTATGGTACCATATCATATCTTGCACCCAAAATTTGTGGTTGTTTCGGTGAACTAATGCTTGATTTATTATTGTTAGGGATGGAGAAACTTCAGCAGCATCTGGTTCTAAAACGTCTTCTCCTACTGCAAACGAAAATCCAAATCAAGCCCCAACTACTTCTGACACTTTTGTGGCTCCGGCTCCGGCTCCAGCTCCAGCTCCAGCTCCCGCAAACAAGGAAGTTGATGGATTTGATGAATTTGATCCACGTGGTTCATTTTCAGGTAGAGGGCTGCTTATGCTGGAATGCAAACTTTCCTATTTCATTATTATTATTTTGTTGATAATGCCTTAACCTCGTTACTTCACATTGTGAGATCTTGTTGCATTTTGGTTGGGGAAGAGGATGTGAATGTGTTAGTACCCATATGAAAAATCTTCTTTCATATATCTCTAGGTATCACAATTTTATAAGGGGAAAAAGAGAAGTAAACCGATTTAATTTTTCTCACTACGTCCATAGATTGAAATTGCCTTCACCTGCTATTATGTGTAATTGAAAACAGATTGTTCAAACCGATGATTACATCTTTTTCATAGGCTCTCTTGAGACACCAAAATAGTTGGAAAATTCAGATCAAATATGGTAGTTGCTTTTTGTTCTTAGCCTGACTTCAACACGGTGTCCACAATGACATCATATAAAACAGAACTGGACACATGGTATATGGACCAGATTCTTTCATAGTCACATGTTTTGCTATTTGTTCCACTGCGATGGATATGGGTTACAATCTTGTAAGTAAATTTCTGTTCTATGGTAGGTTTGTACTGATGATAGAAGACGTTTAATTCTACGTGCTGTCACATTTTTACTTCTATTTAATATGACACTGTAAAGATAGAATAGTATCCTGTATTGGGTTCAGGCTCTTATAAAATGAACCTTCATTGCAGTTCATTTATTTCTGCATTTCTTGTCATTAAATGGAGGATCCGTTGTTGTCTCTGTAGCATGTGGGGAATTGTCCTGCATTTTTTGTTTCCGAAGGAAATGAATTCTGCTAAATTGTGATTTAATTTAGCAGAAATTTAGAACTGAAAGGAACGTTAATATCATTTTATCCTACATATGGAATGTGGAGCTTCCCTCGCTATAGCCAGCCTGTGAGGACAGCCACGTGCCAAATGATATACCCCATTTCTTCTCTCCGGGTTCATACATTCCTCTTAGTCTCAACCTGGGGATGATTTTTTTCACCATCTTTTTTGAGAACCGCGTAAAGTTCCTATTAAAAAAATGAAATGATTTTCCTTTGTCTTAATTGAAGTAATGAGCATTTCGAGGCTCCTTACTTGAACTTGTCCCCATATTACTTGAGTGGATTTCTTAGTTGTTGAGAAGGTTTCGCAAAACCGGCATACATGACATACCTAGTAAATTCTTTTGAAACCTACTTATTTAAAAAATGGGTCCACCGAGCATCCTCCATAATGGGTGGCTCGGTACTTCAACTAGTCCCAATATTCCTCAAATGGATTTATTAGTTGTTGAAAAGGTTGCCAAAAAGTGGTATACAATGCGGTAAACACTTTTGAAACCTTCTCATATCAAATGGGCCTACCCAGCTTGCTCAATCTCCATATATGCAATGTGTAAGTAGATTTCTTAAAAATTCTGTTGATTCATACTGTGATATCCCTTTCGCCACAAATTCACCATTTGAAATAAAATAGAATGGCTAGTGACATCAATTCAAGATAAAACTTGAGACCCTTAATGTTCTACTTTGGTTTGCAATCAGTTATGATGATATGATGCGCAGGGTTACTACTTGTCGTATAGGTGGGTGGTTTCTTGTTTTTGAGATGATTTCTGATGTTATCTTCTTATGTTCTCTCTCATTTTCTAAGCTTGCCTCAGAGCTCCAAGTTGACGTGTTGCCTGTTTAAGTCAACATCTGTCGTGTGAAAGAGTATCTAATGATTTGATTAGGAAATACTGTGATAGCATTGGAATTCTGTGCTAGTCAGCCTGATAAGACGGTTCTCTTTCTGTTTTAGTGTGATAAGTAGCCAAAACAACAAGGTTAACACGTAAAGTTCCATTGTTGCAGATGAATCAGATAGTTGTTAGTATTTGCTTTTTCATAGTATTTTATGTACCTCATTGTTGTCAACTTGTCATAGTTATTTCGTGCAAAATACAGCTGTTTCACAATTTTTTTTGATCAACAAGATGTTTATCACTGTACATGACCTCATGTAAATGGGGGAATATCTGTGAATGACCGTAAGGATAAAGTTATTTCAGTAGTTTCAATTGTTGCAGATGAATCAGATAGATGCTAGTATTTATTGTTTCATAGTATTTTATGTACCTCATTGTTATCATAGTTATTTTGTGCAAAATACAGTTGTTTTACAAATTTTTTTATCACCAAGATGTTGCTTATCATTGTACATGACATCATGTTAATGGGGGAATGTCTGTGAATAACCGGAAGGATGAAGTTATTTCAGTAGTTTACCTGTTTCGACATTTATCCCCCAAGCATTCATGGTGTTCAGTTACTGCTCTTTGTTCATCCACCACAATGGACCATTCATTCTTTTTGACTTGTGCTTTTGTCAGCTGCCCCAACTACTTCAAATGGTGCTGAGATGGACTTGGTTCTCTGACGGAATCATTTTCTTCCAACTTGTTGGCTATAATGCCAGTTACTTCTGAAGCTGATGCTGCTCCAAGCTCTGGTTCGGGACCAACATTTGTAGCAGCCCCAGCAATATCCACTGCCTCAAATCAGGTGAGCATCATATTGTTGATATAGGGATTTTGAAAATCCAATTTCATCAGATTGAGTTATTAAGAAAGACATGATGTGATATATGGCAAGGAGCTTTTTGTTTTCTTCAAAAGTTAAAGCTTGCGGTGTACGATAACACTTTGATTGCACTGTCAGCAGCTCTTGTCCAACGTTAACACTCACCACCTAGGGTTCATTTGTGTCTCCCTGGAATTGGAATTATTCCATCTTTCTCGCATAGAATGTATGAGGCCATGTAATTAGGTCCCATGGAATAGGTGTCTTGGAGTCGAAATTGGAGAAAATGGAATTATAATTTTCTCCAATTCCATGCAACCAAAAATAGCGTAAAAAGGAAAACAAATTGTATTATCACCAAGTAGAATACAACACAATGGAAGTTGAAACTAAGTGTTTAAATGAATCCCAAAATATTGTCCTATACATGCAAGGAGATGTGCTAAGTTCAAAATTTCATAATAACTAATGATTCTAACTCAGATTCTGTTAAAATGTATTACTTAATGATTCCATTTCTATCGGATCCTGAATTCTGTACTATGGGATTCCTGATAGATAGACCTAAATGAGAAATCTGAATGCTGCAAGGAGGTTAAGGAAAATTTTTGTAGTCATCGTTTTAAAACTAAAATCTCACTGATTTTCTTACTTAATCTCTCTCGTTTGAGATACTATACTTACCTCCCTCTTCTCTTTCTCAAGTTCTTACTCATCTGTTATCATAAGTAGATAATATTTTCTGGGTATTAAGTATATCCTCTGTTCAGGCTTTCGACGATCCATTTGGTGATGGTCCTTTCAAAGCTGTCCCTTCTTCAGATGGTGTTTCAGCACAATCCCAGAATGTTGGTGTCATGTCTTCCTTTCCACCTGGTACAAATCAAAGTTTTGACCCACCCCAACTGGCTGCTCAAAAGGTCAATGCAGCCAACGATATTAGCTTTGAGGACACACTTTCTGGAGTAACTTACAACTCGTCCGATGTATCAGCCGTTCAAGCTCCTTCAACAAGCCCACAATGTTCACCCCAAGATCTGTCAGTTTACAACCAGAACACTGATATTTTGGCAGATATTCTTCCACCTTCTGGACCTTCTTCACCAGCTCCAACTGGCCAACCTGCATTACAGCTAGGTTATGCTGATCATACTGGCCAACCAGCATCACACCCTGGTTTTCCAGCTCCAGCTGGCCAGCCTGCATCACAGGCGGGGTTTCCAACTCCAACCGGCCAACCTTCATCACAGGCAGGCTTTCCTGCTCCAGCTGGACAGCCTGCATCACAGATGGGGTTTTCGGCTCAAAGTGCACAACCTGTGGCCCACTCTGGTTTTCCGGGTCAAGCTGGCCAAGCTGTATCTCATTCAGGGTATTCTCAAACTGGCCAACATGCGTCTAAGGCAGGTTTTCCAGCTCAAAATGGCCAACCTACATCAATGTCAGGTTTTCCCACTCACGTTGGTCCTGTACCACAGACTGGTTTCCCCACTCCCAATGGCCAGCCTCCACAGCCAAGTGCTAGTTCCTATGGGAGCTTTCCCCCACAGTCCGGTTCTATGGCTTATCAAACTCCAGCTGGACCAGTGAACACTGCGAATATCCATCCACAGTCAGGTTTCCCATCCACAGCAGGTTCACAGGCTTTTCAGACTCCAACTACACCAGTTGCACAGCATAACAGTGATGTCCTGGGTAACTTTCTTCCACAAGCACAAGCTCCCACTACTATGGGAATGCAGCCAGCTTCCCCGGCTTCAACAGGAGCACTTGCTATAGTTCCTCAACCTGAGAAAAACAAGTTTGAGACGAAGTCTACAGTTTGGGCTGATACTCTGAGCAGAGGACTAGTAGATTTGAATATATCTGGAGGTGTGTCCTTGTGGGGTTTGACTTTTTACTTTTTGAAATGTTTCACTGATTATAGTTTCATTATCCGTTTACTGAGGATTTGCATTACTTGTTTCTTCATATGCAGTTAAAACAAATCCATTGTCCGATATTGGAATTGATTTTGATGCCATAAATCGGAAGGAGAGGAGGATGGAAAAACCTGCTCCATCTCCTTTGACATCTACTGTTAACATGGATAAAGCTATGGGATCTGGCTCTGGGATAGGCAAAGCTGGTGCAGGTGCCCTCAGGGCACCACCAAACCCTATGATGGGTTCTGGTATGGGCATGGGCATGGGTGGTGGACCAGGTGCGGGCATGGGCATGGGTGGTGGATCAGGTATGGGCATGGGCATGGGAATGGGTGGTGGACCAGGTGCGGGTATGGGAATGGGTGGCAGACCAGGTGCGGGCATGGGAATGGGTGGCGGACCTGGTGCCGGCATGGGCATGGGTGGTGGCTATGGAGGGATGAATCAACCGATGGGTATGGGAATGGGCATGAACATGCCTGTGAACAATGGCATGGGAATGAACATGAATATGGGCCAAGGAGTTCGAAATCAGCAACCAACTGGATTTCCTCCCGGATCTACTATACCTGGCAGTTATAATCCCATGATGGGAACAGGTGGTTATGCTCAACAACCATATGGCGGTGGCTATCGATGAGATATGGTCACGTTCTTGCACTAGAATTGGGAAAGGTAATGAGTTTTTGTCATGTCACGAGGCAAAGGACATTGTCCAGCAATCCTGGTGTTTGCCTAAATGCCTCATGCACAGTTCCTGGCGTTGTCTCTGTGTTCGATGCTTTTCTCCTATCACCGTCTGCAATTTTCTTGGAAGTGGCTTGTAGTTTTGTATGTCTATTCATTCTTCTGATTTTTTAAAATGTTGCTCTGTCCTCGAGCTCCTGGCCCTGTTGTGAATTAGTATACCGTTGAGGACAAACCTCTCTCAGTTGTCTTTTTTCCTATTCTTACATTAATCTTTTTGCGATTGTACAAGATTTAGAGCTTGATACGCATATTCTGAACAATAAAACAGTGTATTCCATTTTTCTACAACAAAATTGTCCGATATGGCTTGTTTATCATTCTGCGTTGTCTACTTCTCTATCTAGGGTTTTGCTGGTTGCCCATTAGCAACTGCTGAAGATTTTGTGCAGAATATGTTTTTGGCAGAACCAAACACTAGCAGAGTTTTGGAAATGGGTGAGAGTATAAATTGATAGATATTTCTTCTACTCCTATATAGGATGAATTATCAAAGCTAGTTTATATATTGAGAGTATCCTTCAACTGAGAACTAAACCAGTCTTGGTTTTTGTAAATTTTACAAGCCAAGAAGAAAGATCAGCAGGTTGAATACAAGCTCGGAACCGGGGTGTTCGGTTCCGGTTCCTAAAATCGAAGAAGTGAAATTTTAGGTTCCGGTTCCTAAAATCAAAGAACTGAAATTTTAGGTTCCGGTTCCTAAAATCAAAGAACTGAAATTTTAGATTCGGTTTCAATTCTTACTCCTTTGGAACCGAACAAAACCGGAACCGAATATATATATATTTCTTTAATTTTATTAGTGTTATATTCTTACCTTTATATATATATATATATATATATATATATATTATATTTAAAATTATAAGTTATAATTTGAGATGTGATAATTAATTTTGGGTTTGTAATAATTGAAATTTTGAAATACTCTCTTTAATTTAATTTATAATTATATTATTTTTTGATATTTAGTGTTTTTATCATAGTTAGCAGCTTCTCAATATCATCATGTTCTCTCTATATGTGAAAACAACTTCAATTTTGAATTTGGACAAGCAATCCCTGCCTGAAACAATATATGCATAAATCAAGTCATTTTCAATGGGAAAAAAAATTACTGTTACACTAAATAATCTATGCATCAAGATTTATTTTTATTTTAAAATATGTTTGTTGGATTAGACATGTATCAACACATTATACCACTGACCCACTGACTCCTATGGATCCAATGAATCAACTGGAAATCTATTCCTCAACAGCAAAAGGGTGCAATCTAACTCCCTGCAAACCAACTGAATCAAAATTAATATCCTTGAAGGAAATCCCAAAACTAGTTGAATCAATGCATTCTTGAAAAACTTCAGATATCAATAATCAAATACACTCTTAGCATCCATGCAGACTAGTTAATGCTGCCATGTCGCGGCAAAATACATCGAGATTAATGTTTATATGCTCTATTCATTTTGACAAGTATTCAGTAACTATCGAGCGCAATGGACTCAATTCAATTCAATGTAGAGTACACCAATGAGAGAAAAGAGGCTACATAGGAATATTATGGTGTCCACTCTAAATGTGTCTAACAAAACTGTGATAACATCGAAAAACTCGAGTCATGACTCATTTTCAACAGCTTCAGCAGCAGATATCTCAGAATCCAATTTGTTTATTAGCTGCTCGCTTACATGTTTAGCTACGGATATCATATCAAGAATCACACTTGGATCTAGGCCAGCGCCCCCACGTTTGGTCAGTCCACATATATGCCCTTGCCTATTCACAGAAACCGAGACTGCGGAGCTCATTTGGGATTCCTCTTCTGAAGTTGCATCTACAATATAGTGCCTGCCAACCTACAGAAGGAAGGGTAGAATATAAAATTATAGAAATAATATATGTATTTAAGAGAGAGATTATGTAAATGGTATTGTGTCACCTTTGTTAATGTAATAATCACAGGGACCCCAGATGTGTCAAATTGTAAGAATTCCTCATCGCTTAAGTCAATCTCTGGCTCATCAGTAGAGGTGCTGGAAGCAACATTAACTTTTGGGATGCCAGTATTGCTCAAAGCAGCCTAAGAGATAAATTAAATCACAATATATTTTCACCTTTAAGCAAATGCACCAAATGCTCATCATATATTAACAAGGGTGAAATGCTCTGACACCCACCCAGGTTGAAGTTATTACCCGCAAACTAAACCAAGTCTAAAATTACGCTGATGCCCCTCATCAGAAATTACAGTCGTTTGTTTTGTAGCTAAAAATGTACTTTTACCATTATAACCCTCTCCTTATTTGCTGACATACACTCTTGTCAAACAAAATATTCATATTGCCATTTAAATACACAGCAATCAAACCAACATTACACAAACACACAAATCATAAAAACAAACACAAATCATATAGATAATTACAGATTACCTCCAAATTTTACAAATTACACATCATGACACCGGAAACTATGTGGTTCCTCCTCCCAAAACTACCACTGCTAGCCATTAATTTCCTCCCTCCCCTCTCTCTCATTTCTCTCATCACCCGTGACACCGAACACCTTATTAGAGCAAGAAATCTTGCACTGTGTTTGCTAAATTAGAGACTTTCATATTTTGTACAGGTATTTGAGTTTGTAATTTTTGACAAGACTATGGTTCATTGAGTATAAATAAGGCATTTTAATGAAGTCAGATGACATAATTTGGAGGTGGTGGTGATCATGTTTGCTATGTACATGTGTGTGTATATTTGTGAGAGTATGAGAAGGGGGAAGAAGAGAAAAAGGGGAATACACCATACAGCCCCAACTGATGAAGAGACGGTGGTGATGGTGAGCACTGATTGTTGTGGAATGCTGGTTAGGTTTTAAATCACCCCAATTCAAACCTAACTCTTTAGATGTTTCTTCCTCCATATTCTCTCTCTAATTAGTCAATCTGCAGGGGGTGATCAGCAGAGCTCCGATCCATTAATCTAGTAATGCAAATGCAGGTGCTATAGACTAACCTCAACAAACAGCACACTCTGGTGGCAGCTGTGGAGGTCGGTGGTTTTGGCGGTCGTGATTGTGACTCACGGTGGTAGTAGCTGGTTGTGATGTCTGGTGGCAGCTTGTGGTTGCACGCTGTGGTGGCGGCAAGTATGAGGACACACAGAATTGCTCTCTTGGATTTGCAAAGCTCTCAGTAGATCCAAGATACGAACACTAGAGTGTTGCGTAGAGATTTACTTTTTATGATCATTGAAATCAATAGAACCAGATTGGTTTCTGTCTGAATTTGGTTCTAACTATCATGATGTCTATGTTACAACTTTTAACAAGTTACCCAAATTAACGAGGGATAATTTGGTATTTCATTTCTTAATTCCTTGACTTATGACTTGACTAACAGTCAATTAACCGAGCGGGGTGTCATAGCAAGATCAGCCAAACTTGAGCAGCGTTGCTGTTTTTCTTTTTTCCCACTACTTCTAGCAGCAGGCAAACCTGAGAGGGTGCTACAGCATTTCAACCTCACAATAAAATATCTGTGTTGTCACCATAAAAACACACTTAGCCCGAAAAGCCGTGTTCAGAAAGTTCAGTATAAAGAAGAGGTGAGGGAGAAGGTGTAAAGAGGTGGGGATTTGAATAATCGACACATTCACACTTAACCTCTTCTAGACATCCGTGGACTTGAGATCCTAAAGTCAGTAGCCTATCAAAATCTGACAGTCCGCTTCAACTATGCTCAAATTACTAAAGCAAATAAGAGAATACCTTCACTGCAGCACCTAAGGCATCTAGAAGATTCCCATCTGAACTAACCACAAGGCCATCAATATAAAGATCCCAACAAACTTTTCCTTCCACAACTGACAGTGATGAGAGATCAATTCCTGCACCTGAGAGAGACTATTAAGACCTCAATGTTATCGACTTAAGCAAAATGAAAAAAATAGAAATAAAAATAAAGTACAAGTGAATTAAGGCCTCGAAATATAAATGTGTCCATAACATTTACAGGAGACTTCTATGATTTCTTGAGAGATATACCTGCTCCACTTTTACCACCCAAGAGACATCGGTGAAGTGCTACGGAGAGTTCTGTTGATAATTCCTCGCCTCCTCTTCCCTGTGTAAAACAAGATAAGTACGACTAAATACTGCTGTAAACACAAAAATATATATGCTGTATTTTGAAGAGTTGATAGAAGTGAAAAAAAAAACAAGACGTCATTTTTGTTCAAAATATACGACGAAAAAAAAGGGAAGAAAGAAAGAAAAAAAACAGACAAGCAGCAGCAAAGTTTGGGTCTGGCACTCCAACTATTAATAACCATATTGTTTTCAGGTCAGTACAAATTAATCATTTCCATTTCATGCCCAAGCAATCCTTGAGTGTTCACTCCTCATTACAATGAGTTTCAACAACTGGAGCTTCTTAAATATTTTTTAAATTGAATTCAGGATTTCCCAAGAAGACCTAAGGGGCAGTCATTTACCAAAACAGATGTCCACTTCATTATTGGTGCACCTGCTAACCCAACCATGGGATGGTACATGCTATGTTGACCCAATAAACATAAATGTCATGGTTACAAGTGCTCACAAATATTAACAGACACGTAGCTGCTTAAAATGGTTACACCTTTATAAAGAAACTAATAGATGTGTAACTCTAATATAAGGAATAGAATCAGAAATGATCGTATTTAAAAGATGGTTAGTGTATCACATTTGGTGATAAAATGAGAGACTATCGATTAAGATGATTTGGATACGTGTAAAGAAAACCTTTGAGTGTGGCGCTTAAGAAAAGTGACGTAGTCAGGGTAATATTAGGAGGAGCAAAACCAAAGTAACGTGGGTAGATTTAGCAAAGTAAAATATGATAGCAAGTATATAGACAGTATGGCCGTAGATAGAGAGGAGTGGAAACATATGATTTATGTAGTCGATCTCACCAAGAAATGGGAAAAGGATACGCTGTTATTGTCGATGATGTTGTGAAGTGTAACTCCCTCTTCCATTGTAGAGTTTTCAACTGGAGTCTCTAAACCAATTATAGGGCACAATATAGCAAGTATATTGACAGTATGGCCTTAGATAGAGAGGAGTGGAAACATATGATTTATGCGAACCTCACCAAGTAATGGGAAACGGCTAGGTTGTTATAGTCGATGATGTTGGGAAGTGTAACTCCCTCTTCCATTGTAAAGTTTTCAAATGGAGTCTCTAAATCAATTATAGGGCACCATTACTATTTAATGTCATCGTTGTTATAATACTGCAATATGCAACTTAATAACAGATGATTCAATTTGACCTCAATTCCAATTCTAATTTGGATTCCATATTTTGAGGAATCTAAATAAATCCATACAAAGTCAAATGGAATCACTCTTTCCAATTTAGAAACTATTCAATTGACTAGTAAGCATAACAAGCCTGACAACAAAATCTTCAGGAATTTCCTCCTCCTAAATTGGTTCCTTCCACAGATTCCAACTTGCATAAGGTATCCACTGAAGAGCCAATTATTTAGTGTTAGAAGTATCTTCACACAATTACCATCTTTGAGGCGAGCAATATCTTTAGTCTTTGAATATTTGGCTTTCTATCATAAATGATGGCTAAGCAAAACATCATATGATCATTATACTTACATCAGTGACTGTAACGATAAGTAATCATATAATGCAATTCGAACAACAACAACAACAACACAAGAGAATCCCTGTGCTATTGTATATTATATTTACTTGGATAGAACTTAGTTGGTCAGAACTAGCAAAAAGATTTAGGATTGTCCACAAGTGTTGGAAGTCGTTTGAAAATATTACCTACGAAAACAATAGATGAAATGAAAAGAAAAAAATAGGAAGTAAAAATGGAATAAAAGGAAGAAAAATAAAAGAATGAAGCTTATGGTGATTTAATGACTAAAATATTGGAATGGAGATACTCCAGTTGAATAAGTTGCAAAAGACAACCAAAATTTCAAAACTTAAACAACAAACTGACAGAGATTGCCAACAATTGGACTCAGGTCTCCACTCAAAAATAATTGTACATTTGCCTATAGCCATGACTCGACTTTAATTTTTATGAATAGCCTCGAGTCCACTAAGATGGTGAATTTACTTAATACATAATATCAGCCACAAGGTCAGGAAACTTCCATTTATTTATGTGATCTTGTTCACCTTTTTTTTTTCTTTTTTCCTTTTATTGGGTTTTCATTTCTTTTTAATGGCGACAGTGAGATAATACACAATCTAAATCTAATTTGTCCATTACAATTTTTATGTAAAGAACAAGGATCATTCTAAACCAAAAAGTTTATATTGACCCAAATGGTAAAAACATAGAGGATGAGATGACAGGAGAATCTGGGTAACCAACCTCGAACACTGGTGTTGCTATTGGACTGCAATCAATATATATGGAAACCTTTCCTTTATCAGGTTGCAATGGAGCTGGTTTCCCAATTTCAGCCTGCAGTAAATGTATAGTGTGAGCAACATAATAACAAACCGTTCTAAATTTCATTACAGGAAAAAAAGGGGCACTTCACACATACAGAACTTCTGAAACCATTTACAAATAAGAGACTGAAACAGAGACCATATAATACCTTCACACTAGCAAAAACATCTGTTGCACCCATTGTGACTCTTGCAGATCCATTAGCCTATTATGAAGCCGATAATTAAATTTAACATTGAGTGAAAAACGATTAAAATTCCAAGTTACACAACTGCACAATTCAATTTATACTAAAGCAAGTGTAAGATATGGAATTCAATTAAGAAAGAATGTAATCTACCTGAGGGATTACTCCAGTTTCAACACGAATAGGTCGGTAAGTTAATCTTTTTCGACCGTCAGACCGAAGGTCTTGGGCAATGCCACCCTGTATGAAAAGCTTTTCTCCAGCAGATAATCCCACCATTCCCACACCTGCATAAAAGCATTACGATGACAACCATATACAACATATGCAGTAAGAGTAACTGAAATAATATAAAGTTCCATAGCAATTCCAAGTAAAAAATAATTTGGTAGTTAAAATTCATTTGAGAAAAATGTTCTCCAAACATGTTTTCTTTCCAAATTTACTTTTAGGAAGGAATTATTCAATAAAGTACTTTTAATGTTGAAAAGTTCTCCCAAACGCTACCTTAGTATCTCCAACTGTTGATTGTTATTTGCACCAAAATTTTGTGAGGTGGTCTAAAATTCCTAGTTTTGCATGGCTCCTTTGGTTTTTAGGTTATGGCTTAGCTGGGTCCTTCCACAAATGCATCTATTTATCATGTTTCAATTCTATTGACGCCATGAGAAACGTTTCATGTTATGTGAAAATCAAATTTTGGTGAAAATTTTGAATTTGGGATTAACAAGATAATAAATTGAAGTTGAGGATGACTCTTCATGTGTTATTAGGGTTTGCGGAGAAAATTAATAGGTTTGAATTTATAATTTTTTGTGGGATCGAGAAGTATATACGTATAGATATGGAATATAAATTATTATATGCAAAGAGAAATAAGTTATTGGATTCGCAAGGATGGAAACTATTTGGTCTTTTGAAATGAATGGTAAAGGTTAAAATGATAATTCTATTATTCAAATAAGTGATGTATATGTCAAATGACATTTAGGGTAATGTACTACTTACATTTGGATATACGCGCGTGTAATTTAGAGGAGCAGAAGTCGTATTGAAAATTTGGGTACCCCTATATTTTTTTAAACGCTCTATCAAGGCCCAAAAGCTCTTCTAAAATTTTTGTCAAGTATAATTCAAATAATTTTTCCCTCTAGGAAGTCAAAAGCAGTTTTCGAAAAACCGATCCAAACATGGCTTTATTTTTAATCTTATATTCCAATTAGAATTATTAATTTATAATTAAATAGTATTAAGAGAATGAAATAAAATATAAAAAAAAATCCTCCAAAAAATTTCTTCATACTCACTAAATAAATTAAAAGAACTATTTTTTAGTGCTTTACAAGTTTAATTTTGTGTAATTAAAAGAACATTTGTATATATATGTTAAAAAGTGGTTATTTTACTAACTAAATATTTTGCCGGTATTTACAAACACGACAATTCGAGAAATCTCAAATCAAATTATTAATTAAAAATTGAAACATGTCTAATTTCTCAAGAATACCATACATGTAAAAAAATTCATCAGTAGCATACACATCAAGCAAGAAAACATATAGCATTTTCACCAGTAGCGTACACATTCAAGCAAAAAAAAGGACAGGTCTATATGATGTAAGTAAATCAACTACGAAAAAAATACATTTTGTATAAAAGCATATTCAATAAGAGGGTACAGTTAGGGATAGGGTAAGATTGAGCTCACTTGAAGAAACAACCGCCGCAAGTTGTAAAATGAGGGCTTCTTGCCGAAGAAGATGAAGAATGGTCTGAAACAGTTTGCTGGCTGTTGGGAATGGTGTAAACCGAGAGGAATTTCTTCTTGGGATGGGGTTAGGGTTTGGAATGATAAGGGTTAGGGGATGATTGATATCCAGAGATCCGTGTTTGAGCGTTCTTGTAAGATGTGTGGCTGTAAATGAGAGGGTTTGGGAAAGATAATGATAAAACGATGTAGCTTTAAGGTTTTTGTGATTCAAAAAAAAATGAGAATTATTTTTTATTATATTGTGCGACTGATAGCCCGGGTAAACCAAATATTGAAAGAATTTTGGCACTTCATTTTGGTGGGCCCTTAAAAAATTAAAGAACCGTCCCAGAAAATTGGGGCTTTTGGCACGGTTGAGGAAAACTGTGACAAAAAATGCAGTTTTTAGTGACGGTTTTTAAGACCGTGACTAATGGACTGTCGCAAAAAGACTCATTTCTTGTAGTGGAATTAAATAGCAAATCAGCAAAAATTCTGTTATGAAATCATATGGTATCAAGTTCTAGCCTGTTTTCCGTACTCGTTGCTACTTAATTCTGTTATGAGATCTCATAATAGGTGTTATTCTAGCAGGCAAAAATGTGGATCAGAACCTAGTGCCAAACGCTACTATACGGCATCCAAGGTGACTAATAATCCCAGATTTCTCAGAAAGCCAACTAGGGCCTACAAAGTTATCTTTTAACAAACTAGATATAAAAAAGGAAAAAAAAAAAAAAAAAGACTACGAAAGAATGAGGAAGGAAAATTAGAAACAGAAAACAGAAATTATATAGGATTCAGAGTGATAAACTAACCTACAGTGATACAGTTACAATTTTACACCAATACTGTGGAAGAAAATAACAGCATTGAGAAAGCAAATGACATAAAACTGATTCTAGATAAGCTCATCAAGAGTCTTTATCTACAAATTCCATCCCCAACTTTTCAATCAGAAAACATAAAATTTAACTGCATTATGGAATGGCAAAGGTTGATTTTCTTTGGGCAAGTAAAATGTAGTAAGGAATGGTTGCTTTGTTTGAAAATTAACTTCAGTTAAAAAGTCAAAACAGTATTCGGAAATCAAATACCAGTTTCATTGAATGTATAATTGTATTAGCTGGAAAGGGAAAACACAAACTGTGTAGTAAATAAAAATAAAAACCACTCCTTTTTTACTGAATGCCTAATCATCGTTCAAGTTTCAGAAAAAGATTGAGAGAGAGAGAGAGAGCATTCATTGTAACAAATACCCATTATTGTAAGTATAATCAATTATTCAAATTCAAATCAAGAGACATTTTGAGACAATTGAAGAATATCCAATCCAGAATTACAAGAACCACTATCAATTTTCCAGAACTAGAAATTCATCATATTCAATATCATACAATCCAAATCTAAATTCAAAAACATAATAACTCCAAAAGTAGAAATCCAAGAGATTATGTGAACCAAGATCGCCAAATCTAAAGAATTCAAGCAAAACACAAACCCATATTGAGACAGAAATTGAACCCAATGTTCAAATCAGAGGCGTAAAATTCACTGGTTGTTGATGAATCAATGAAATTGAACTCAATAAGCTAAACCTAAATCTATATAAACTAAGAACAATAAACATCCAATGAAGACCCAAGACCTAATTATATATATATATATATAGATACGCATATATATATAGAGGAGAGATTGACCTTTAGTTCAGCGATGACAGTGGTGGTTGAAGAGAAGCACTATGGTTGCCGGCGGCGAGAATTGAAGGAACTGAGAGACGATAGAGAATGAAATCAGTACCAGGAGAGAGATTGAATACTCGTTTTGTTGCTGGAATCTCTATGGAGAGAGAATTAGAGGATTCAATTCTAATGCCATGCGAGACTAAGAGAAATTGTAGAGATTCAGTGTATATGGGGAAGAAACTAGGGTTTGTCGCCCAACTCTCAAGAGCAAAGACACGCGAGTGAGACTGAGGAAGAGTGAAGGTTTCTTAGGCCCGTTTGGTGTTCTAGTCTTGTGGTTTTGTTCTTGGTGTCTGGTGGTTTTAGAGTAAATCTAAAATCAGGCAAGGAGTTGGTAATCTTTTAAATATTATTATATATATATACTAATATGTATTAAAAATATATAAATTTGAAAAATATATATATAAATTTCGAAAAATATATTAGTAAAATAAAAAAATATATATATATATATATATAATTCAAAAAAATAGATAAAAATTTAGGAAAATATATATAAAATGGGAAAAATATATAGATTCAAAAAAAAATTTAAATTTCGAAAAACTTATAACATTATAAAATTCAAAAATAATATATAAAATTTTAAAGAAATATTTAAAATTCAAAATAAAAATTTAATTTCAAAAAATATAAAAAATGAAAAAATATATATAAATTTGAAAATAAAATATAAAAAAATTGAAAATAAATAAAAAAATCGAAAATCATATAAATTTTTTTTAAAAATATTTAAAATTAGAAAAAATATATATAAAATTTGAAAAAATATATAAAATTATAAAATTCAAAAATAATATATAAAATTTGAAAGAAATATTTAAAATTCAAAAAAATTACATAAAATTCGAAAAAAATATTAAAAATCAAAAATAAATATATAATTCAAAAAAAGCATAAAATTTCGAAAAATTATATTAAAATATGAAAATATATAAAAATTTAGAAAAAATATATAAAATGGTGGAAAATATATAGATTAAAAAATATATTTAAATTTCAAAAAACATATAAAATTATAAAATTCTAAAATAATATATAAAATTTGAAATAGATATTTAAAATTCAAAAAAATTATATAAAATTCGAAAAAAAATATTAAAATTCAAAAAAAAAACAATTTAAATATAAAATTTTGAAAAACCAAAACCAGTAACCCAAACAGGCCCTTAGGGTTAATTAGGTGACCCAATTTCAGCCATTGGATTGTGTATAGCAACAGTTCAGAACATTTTTTCTTAACAAACCGGGTTTCGGGTTGGATTTGGGTTTAACCCGAACCTAACCCAATTTAAACATTGACTCGATCAAACCCAACCCGTGCTGGCCCAAATTGAGCCCGAACCCGACCCAAACCCAAAATTTCCGGATTGGGCTGGGCCAACCCGCCCAAGTTGCACCCCTAGTTGATACTCCAAAAAAAGTATTCATAAACATGAGAATTATTTATAATTATTAAAAAAATAATATTTTTAAGTCTGAAAAGCTACCCATATAATATTGTTTTTTTGGGGGTAAATAAATTGAATTAAAAGGGGAGTAAATGTCTTGCGGCTACAAAGAAAATTCAGAAGGTTGGAGGTAATCTACAATTATCTATATGATTTGTGTTTGTTTATATAATTTATGTGTTTGTTCGTGTATTTCTGTAATGTTGGTTTGATTGATGTGTATTTAAATGACAATATGAATATTTGTTTGACAAGAGTGTGTGTCAGCAAATAAGGAGAGTGTTATAATGGTAGAAATACATTTTTTGTCACAAAATAAACGGTAGTAATTTTTCAATGATATTTTCTCTCTATATCAATAACTCTATAGAAGAATATGAACGGTAGAATACTGCAAAAAATCTCTTTTCAAAGTCCCTACCTCTTCTCTTGTAGACCTTCGTATTTATAGAGAATGATGAAACAAACCCTAAGTTCGCCATTTTTAGTAATTTCACATCCTGTAACGTCCCGTTATTTTTCAAAATTACGAGTAAATTTTTCGCGATTATTTTAATTATTTTATTTAATTGCCAAAATGATATTAGATGTTTCCATATATGTTATAAGTATGAGATTTAAAGTTTGGGATTTTTCTGAATTCGAATGTTATTTTATTTTAGCGTTTTCGTTATCTGACAACCTGAGAACTTAAGAAAAACGTATGGTGGAAGTAGGTCTCCGGAGTGTCCTATTTCGAATCCGAAAGTTGCGTTTGCTTCGTTACGCTAAATAAGGAATTTAGAAATTGGTTTCGGAATTTTTACGCGTAGGGATATTTTTGAGATTTCGTGTAAAGTTGTGTTAGTGGATTTTCCTAGAAAATTTTCTAAGTGTTGAGCCTACTAACCTTAGTCTATAAGAGCATGTCATTGTGGTAAATAACTTGATCTTGTTAGGGTAAATTAGACTAGTATAAAGAGTGGATTGTCTTTTTTCTCCTTACCTCTCTTCTTTAGCTAATTTGGTCAAGGGGCAACATAGGTCATTTTATAAGAGAATTGTGAAGAGAATTCTAGAGAGAGGTGATGTGTCAACACCACATAAATCCCTACCATCTCATCCCATTCTTCTTCAATTGTGGCCCTAGGATGGAAATGGTAAGTGATGAAAATTTGGGGCATTTATATATACACGTATGAGTTGGATTTTTGGTCACTTTTCAAGACACCAAACAAGACCTAATTATCCTCTCTATAAGCCCCAAATCCGGCAGCCCCTGCTCACTCTCTACTCCATTACAAAAATATGATTTTCATCTTCTTTGCTTGAGAATTTGGTGAGACCTCCAACTAACAATTTGTTCCTCATATCTTTGTGATTCCATTAATACCAAAAGTGGTAAGTGAAACCCTACTATTATGATATTTTCTTCTTGAATCCTCACTTATTTCATTTTGGGTAAAACTTGTGATTTGTATTGATATCTTGTTTTCTTTTATTAAAGATCTTGGCAAAGGAGCTTAGTTGAACTTCTCCTACACCATTTCGAATTTGGAAGCTTAAATTGGTGAGTTGTTTCTCTCTTTTCCCTTTTCTGATTTATTTTCCCGTAAAATTCCATTGTTGAGAATTTGATTCCAAAGTTTGCAACTTGGAAGTTTGTTCTCAAAAGTGTGTTTATATCTTGTTTGGGAACACACTTGTAAATAATATTTTGTTTGAATGTCTCCAATGTTGGAATAAACTTATTTTTTTGGGATTTCCTTGGAGATTGTTGATCACATTTGAGCCTGAACCATATTTCTCTTCAACTTCATACTATCTTGATCTTAAATTCAAGATGAAATCCTAACTTGTGGGTTTATGGAAATATCTACACTTCTTTGTAGACTTGATTATATTTTTGTCAATTCTTGCTAAAAAACGACTCTTTTGACTCTATTATTCACTAAGGAAATTGATGGCAATTTCTTGAAAGCCTTTGTGCCATCTTGAGTTAAATTCATATCAATCCTCAATCTTGAGCTATAAATTCTTATGAATAACTTTGGATTCTTACTTTGACAATTCTTGACAAAATTCTTATTCTCAAGCTTATTTATTCTACTTGTTGATATTTGATAGCTTGGGGAAGTTTGTGTGCCATTTTGAGATTTTCCTCATTATAAATCATAAATTCCATATTCATTGAAAATTTATTTATAAGCCCTTAAAAATTGTTTTGGGCTTTATTGTTATAGTTCTTGACAAAGACCTCATTCTTGATCCCAATTTTCTCTTTTCTTTTGGTCATATTGGTAGCTTCACACTCTTCTTGAAAATTCTTGTTAAAGAAGGTTTATTGTAGCTTCGCTTCTTGTTGTTGGTAAATTCTTGACAAACCATATTAGTAAGCTCATTTCTTTCAATTATTGGTATTTTGCTAGCTTTGGAAAAATCATAAAGACTTGGTGCTCCTTTTGGAAACTTTTTGGAAAAAGCTTTTGGAATTTCGTCGCTTGCCCTCGCTTATTGGCTACATTTTGGCTTGGGCTTGAGGTAGGGGTTGACGCTCCACTTACTTTCCCGATTACATGGGTGCGTGCGTCTTTGTATGTATATTTTTACATACTAGTCGAGTCATAATCTAGAAACATGCTATAGGCCCCCCTTTTTAAATGCTTGATTTATAATAAATTGCTTGGTATGTATTCGTGGGAATAATTAGTGATCTTAAATTGAAAATTTAGATTTATACTTATGAATATGGAAGAATGATAAAATTGTTGAGAAATGATCTACGTGTTGCATATTTGAATGTTGATATCATTTTCATGTTGCATTCATGAACCTTGTGGTTTTGAGACCATTTGGATAGTCGCAACAACTGGCCAGTCGGGTTCTCGTGACCGGTGGAGCTAGTATCTCCCGAAAACGAGAGGTGGGGGAGGACAATGTCCAAATCCGTGGTTGTTCCAGTCGGGCTTGTGGTCCCCGAGTTCTTAAAGAATGACGACATTTGATATCCGTGTTCCCTAGTGATAGGGTTGTGCATTAGTGTCACATTTCATCCTATCACTTGCATTGATATTTATTGTTGTTTATTTCCGGATATCTTGTGTGTAAATTATTTGTTGAGCATGTGGGGTTGTTTGTGGGCACGACGGGGTCCCGGATTGGCACACGTGCCATGTGGGACAATTAGACCGACCTAGGTTTAGTAGCATGCACACGGGTTGGGTTGTACCACTCGGACGGTCGAGATCGAGGTGGTGAAGATTCTCCTACTGAGCTAGTTGAAGCTCACCCCTTACTTAACAATTTTCAGGTTATGACATTGCAAAGGATGGACTTTAGGAGGTCCGGGTTGGCGATTGAAGCACTAAGTCCTCTTTTGTGTATTTTGAGCTCTTAATGTATTTTCTACCCGAAATCTTTTTGTACTTAAAAGTGGATAAAGGCATGTATATATTATTTTGGCGGGCTAGGGTGTTAGCCTTGATTATAAAAATATGTGTATTTTGAGACTTTGAAACACTTTAAGTTTGCTTTGCTTAAGAATGTATATTTTGGGAATATTGGTGTTTTATGAGTTTTTGAGCTTACATTTGGGGATTTTCAAGTGAATGAAGATATTGAGATATGAATATATGTGTATTTTGTGAGTCTTGACTCAAAAACTCAGTTTTTGTACATTTTTCAAACTCCTCACTGCAAAAGTTTTAAGGAAAATCTTGTTTTCCGCGCCTCACTGGGGCCCGATAGCTATTTTCGATTTTTGAAAACTAAAAACTCACTTTTACATTATTTATGAAATTTTGGGACCGGTGGCGTCGAAAACAGAGGTCGTATGCGAAAAATCACATTTTTGCCTCAAAACCTCACTTTTCCATTCTACAAACTAGTAGCCTTACAACTACTTTTCACTTCCTGCAGTTTTTTCATAATTTCTTCCCTACTTTGAAAACTCATATCTCCTACCTCGTTGGCTCAAATCAAGTTCCGTTTGATCCTATTACCTCTCCTATGTCGGGTTTAGATAGGCGAACTTGGAAATGAACCGTTTGCCCCTGAAATGACTACTTTACCCCTAGACAAACATGGGGTGTCAGAATGGCCCATTTAAAGTACCATTTCGTTCTTTTTAAATTATTTTCGAGTCTTGGGCGACTTTGATGATATTTATAAAATGTAAAATGACTATTCTACTCCTAACATGGTGTTAGAACTATTTTTACATAACAAGTGGGCTAAGGAACAATTTATTAATAACTTTAATTATTTGTTTTGGCGTCGCGTGTTGCTATTCAGAGACCTCGTTTGGGTTAACGGATGGCGGGGCGTGACACATCCACCTCATCAGAACCTTAGTCTCTGATGTATAATATGTGTATCACATGTTTACCAAGGTATATGAGTCGTCCATATATCAACAGATCAAAACGGGGGCATAACGGGCAACATATCAGAAAATTCTCAAAATTTCTGCCACAGTTACACTTGAAGCTTAAAGCATAGGTTCCCTATGCTTGAAGCGTAGGTACCTTCAAGCGTACAAATCCACTTTCTAGCCACTTTTCACTTCTGAAACCGTAGGCATTTTTGTTAAAATCAATTTTCTCCGCAATTGCACTAAAATGACTGTCTTGAATCCATGATACTTTTTGCCTAAAGTGTCGGTTTTGGGAAATGCCGTTTTTGCCCTTTAAGAGACATTTTTACTCAATACTGCACTTCTCTTGTATTTCACTTGTATTCTTCACTATTGTCTTTTGTTGTAGCTTGTAGATGCCATTGAAACCAACACAACCTATCTAACACTTAACATGGTTATTGTCTAGAACATGTCATAAATAAACAATACACAAAAGTGTTTTTACAAAAAAGAAATCAAAATCAAATTTGCAGGCATGCATTTGGTTAGATGGAAATTTTTTTGAAAAACATGTGAGAACATATTGGTCTCTGGGGAATAAAATTATGACGAAAACTAACCTTATGATTTCAAATACATAAAATAACAATAAATAATTGAAGTAGAATAAAAGATATGTAGGATACATTATAACTCTGAAATTTGCTATCCTAAGCTTTAACAATATTGCCTCTACATTTTTTGTGCCAGGATACATTTCGTCACCAACTTGAGGCCACTGGCCACAATCTCGCGGTTCTCGCCACAAATTTTAGATTAGGTGTAAAATAGTCGTTAAGCACATAAAAAGGCTATTTTATCGGAAAATACTATATTTTGTGCCAAAAAACCTAATTTATTATAATGGAAGTATAATCATCAGAACCCACAGTAGCCACAATATTAGCCACAACACTCTAAAAAACGTAACCTCTAGTACCAATTACTAGCTAAAACACTGCCCAATCTTGAAACTGCCTGTCTCATTATATATTATTCTAAGTGGGTGACACCCGAGGCAACAGTACAACCCATATTATGGACATCAACCCCTTGGTGCAATACAAGACTTCTTCAAAGGGGATCATACTTTGTCTACATATTTGTTCCCAAAACCTACCGACATAAACCCCTTGGTGCAATACCAGACTTCTTCGAAGGGTATCATTCTTTGTCTACAATTTTGTTCCAAAAAGCTACCTACATATTACTGTTTTAAACATACTAACGGTTACATTTAACAAAATAATATATGTATTAGACAAATTAACTTTGTCACGCCCCTAAAATTCCCGAAACTCTAATATAGAGAATCAGCAAATTTCCAAGGGATGACGTCAGTCAAGCGACCACTAGAGTCAACAATAACAAAGAAATACATGGAATAGCAATGAAAAATATATTATATGCCTAATCGAATACTAGAAACTCAATAGTATCCTCTGATACCAAACTGACACAAATTCCTAAGACTCCCGAATCGGGACATCCAAGGAATCCAAGATGTGATCCTTAATACGAACGACTAACTAAGATATCATTAACCATGAAAACGTATGAAATAATGATAAAAATGGTATATTTCATACCCAAATGAATGATAGAACAAAACAGCGGAATCTAACGAAAATCCGGCAGAGTTCCGTTTGTAAATGGAACACCCGGACATACCACCACAACAGATTAACCTGTCAATAACAGTTTGATAATAACAATGGCTCACATGCCCAACATTCATCAATCCTACCAGGGCCGAGGTAGTGGAAAGAAACCAAAACCCCTACACAACCCTCTATAATCAACAGAGCCATAAATGCTCGAATAAGAATACAGAAAAACACATGGCAGTGCAGAATAGATACAATAACATCCTGAAATAATAAATATAGGAAATAAAAGATACACCAATAGGGATATGCCAACAGACTGGCTCCCAAGAGAAATATATGAAAATCCCATATAAAATGGGTAAAGAAACTGACAGCAAATAACTATCGTCCCCAAACCAGCCGCGCTGCAACCATAACCGTATCACCCAACGCAACTCCAAAACCTGTAACAAGAAAACAAACGAAAGCTGTCGTTGCACCGCATCCTGCCCATAACCGTAACATTTCCTGCAACCTGGCGTGGAATACCAGGGGGCGATGAAATACCCCTGTGAGCAAATAAGCTCAGTGGGAAAAGATATCCTAACTACCACATCCTCTAACTGTTTAGGAAATGCTAAACTATTTAGTAAGATATATAACCCACAACATAACCCAGCCACGAAAACCCAAGGCACGCACTCATATACTATCGTACATAAGTATATAGGGGAGATATATATATATATATACATATATATAAATACACAACATGAGTCTATAAGGTACGACTAAGACTCGTACTCCAAGTACCAACACCGGTAGTTTACACTACTCTCACCAACGTACACTAGGTACACAACACCCAGGGCCAATCTAACAAATCATCAAGCGCTCACAACGCTAATCAGAAATCCAACATATGGAAACACACTCACCTCTAATATCCACAGGGATCAAAATCCACCACTAGTACCAAGGAATACCTATAACTCACTCCCCGAGAACACAGGAGGAAAGACACTCACATCCTTGTGTACTAACACAATCGTCATCTATATATATATATGTGTGTGTGTACAATATATATATATATATATAAGAAACATCATCCCATTCCTAGAGAAAATCTACCTTTCAAGGACTAGATCACCTCAATCATATCTCCACATCAATACCATAAATCACATCGACCTCATAATACTATCATGAATAGGGTCAATCAAATTACTAACGCTCTCACTATGGATAAGGAACGCTAAACGATCGAATCTCAGAGAGTACCCGAACACTACTCTCATGACAATCCCATCTTCAAGGAACCAAAGTAAGGGAAAATAAGTCCCAATACTAAACCAACAGATAACCGAGACAACAACATCAAGGTTAAGAACACCACAAGTGTTAGGGAAAACACCCGAACAAGGATACCAAAGCATGGGAAAAGAAGTCCCAATACTAACCAACAGATAATCGAGATAATAACGTCAAGGTTAAGAACACCCCAAGTGTTTAGTGAAAACACCCGAACAAGGAAACCAAAGCATGGAAAAGAAGTCCTAGTACTAACCAACAGATAACCGAGACAACAACGTCAAGGTTAAGAGCACCCCAAGTGTTTAGTGAAAACACCCGAACACGAAAACCAAAAGCGAATGGCCGAGAGTGGAAGTTATGAAAAGATGAATCCCAGAGATTCAATAGTTTTTAAGAAAAATGTTTTAAAACTCGAACCAATCCATTCGGCATCCATGCCCCTAACATGTGAAAAACTTAAATCACCTAGGTGGTGACATCAACAACCAAGAAGAAGGGAAATGCAACACTATATGTGTGCACTGAACAACTCAAACCTCATACCCGAGACTTAGAAATGATCCAAAGCAAAGGTGAACAAGAAAACACCTCTCAAAACTCTACAGGGCGAGATCTTGAGAAAGAAGTCTCGAAATCTCAAAATCCCAAAAAGGTAATAAAATAGTTTTCCTTTAAGAAACCACACAGTAAAAATGACCGTCTTGCCCCCGGTCTCCGTCAGTCGCCATCACCGGTATTTAGAAGTTAAAAATCCTTTTAAAGAAGATCCTAAGATCATTTTATAAAGTGTTAAAACTTTTAGTTGCTACGGGGGTAGGCAAAAATGAGTTATTTCTTTTAAATACAAAGAGTTTATTTCAAAACTTAGAAAAAACCGTTTTCGAAAGACAGCCAATAAGAGTGAACACACTCCACGGATTCCTATAATGTCCGAGAGGACAAGAAAGGAAGAGTACTACATTGGGTTCACGGAACACAACTATCCGTTTCCAACCCCACGAAATCAAATGACAACACAAGGAAGAGGTTCGGCACCAAGCCGTAACCGAAAACTCTAGGAGTGACATAAAAGTCAACGATCACATACTAGTGTGCAAAACACCGCACAAGGAATGCTTAGGAGAATGAACTAAGCATAAGAAACAACATTACAGTACCCTAAGTACTTAATAAAATCACCTCAACCATAACCTATTCTAGCCCAGTCAAAATCTTAAAATACAGTTGATAACCTATTCCTCAAAAGGTGAAAGGCACCTAAAGGTCTTGTAACACCCTGTGTTATTTTCCTTTTTCCTGAAATTATTTTCGATTTATTTTCGGTTATGAAGTCACTTGTTCATGACGTCCTGGTTACCATTGGTATTTCGCGTGTAAATTTTTCGCATTTTACGTTTCGAACTTGGAGGGACTATGTTACGCGAGTTCTTATTCTCGACTACGCGGTTTCGTTTCGATGCTTAGCATTAGTGCTTCGACTTGATGGCGACACGTTTTATTTTATCGGGCTTGTTAGGTATTCCGACATTTGGGTTCCTAACCCAGTGTATTCCTTTCGGACTATTTTAGTTATTTGGCGTCCCGTGGACTTACGGGGTCGCGCGATATTATTTGGAGGTTCCCAGTATTCTTTTTGGGATTTATTGTATATATATAAAAAAAATTTAATTATAATTATATATATATTGTTTTGGGGTTATTTTGTAATTATGGATGTTTAGAGGATCACTTTCACAATATAGAGATATATGTACATAAGGTGTCACATTTATTTGTTTTGATCACATACCTAGGGTCACATGGACCCATTGTAATTAAGTGTACTAAATTCTAATTCAAATGAATCTTGTATCCTATATATATATCAAATATACACTCATACATATATATATATAGGCCGCTCACACACGAAATTCATTGGCTCTTCCCCTTTACGCGGCTTCAACCTAGCCTCTCCTTCTCCTTTTCAGCAGGTGACGAATCCACCTTCTTCCCTTGCCTCCACCATCGATCGACAACCTTCTTCTTCTACACCAGTCTTGTTGTCGATCAAGAGAGAGAGGATTGACAAGAAAAAGAGCTCGCCTCTGTTGTAGAGGCGCGACTTGGTTAGGGCTGGGTATCACCGAACCTAAGGGGTGACGGCGTTGTGAGCTCGTGGCGGCGCTGGACTGGAGAGGTGGTCACAGGTGGCGCAAGGAGGCTGGGCGCCGTTCGCGCAAACAGGGGCGTTTCCGGCCAGTTTCGGCCAGA
The DNA here is from genome assembly GCA_963922005.1 of Cornus suecica. Lineage (NCBI taxonomy): Eukaryota > Viridiplantae > Streptophyta > Magnoliopsida > Cornales > Cornaceae > Cornus > Cornus suecica. Next base: position 75,453,924 of record OY998238.1, read on the forward strand.
AACTTCGACCATTTGTTCGGTCGACTTCCCGATATTGGTTTGGGCTAATTTTTGGAAGGTAGCTTCATCTCAATGTCAGGTACGACGTGTAAAAATTTCGTAATTTTCTGTTGAACAGTTTGTCAGAAAATCGAGTTTATAGGTTATAATTTTCGTTTGGATTATTTTAGGTTTACCAAAATTAATTAACCTATTTCTAATGGGCTTCGTATATATCATATAGGTTATTGAAGTGAACGTTTCGATATATTTGAAATATTTTTCGGGTGACTTTGGTCGGCGGGCTCCCTATTCGAGCGCCGACACTGTTCACGGTGGGCCGTTTCGGGCTGTTCTGTAAGCGTAAATTAAGGTGAGAAATTTTATTCTCACTCCATATCGTTGACGTAGTTTGAGGTGTGCAAACCCTTATTTAATTTCATTTAGATATATCAAATTATGAATTTAAATATCTATAATTGAGTTAGAATCGAGGCAGGACTTAGGAATTAATTTGAGAAATTAATTAAATTATTTTCCTGTGAAATTATATAAATTCCTATTTGAATTGAGTAGGAATACGTGGCTTAGTAAACCCTTGAGAATTAAAATGGGTTACTAAAATTTGCGAAAGTTAAACATGAACTTAGAACGCTATATTAGTCCCTTTTGATTGTGTTAGGGGATATGTGGACGTGAGGGACGTGAAAACTTAGACGTTATGCTAGGTTCTCTTTATGATACGTGGAATAATTGCTTTAATTGCATTAAAAGCATGTTAGAGAATATTGTTGATAAATATGATGCATTACATATTTATGAACAATGTGAAGTCGCAACTGGGTTGTGCATATGAAATCGCAACGGGGTTGTGCATGTGAAGTCGCAACTGGGTTGTGCATATGAAGTCGCAACTGGGCTGTGTATCCATTTTCGGATTTCGTATTGGAAGTCGCAATTGGGTTGTGCATATGAAGTCGCAACTGGGTTGTGCATTGAGTTTCATGGGTTGAGCATATATACCATGAGGTGGTGTCAAGTCACATTGTATTTTCGTAACATTTATGTGATCTCATTTGACATGTATACATGACATTATTACATGTGATGTTGGAGCAGGTTTATTATGTGTGATTATTGCCTGTGGATTTTGGAGCATGTAAGTATGAATATTGCAAATGAATTCATATCTTTATAAAATGCTCAGCTGATAATGATTAATGTGAAAGAAAATGATTACATGCAGTAATTAATAAAGTATAATGAAATGTATATTTTTATACTTGCGATTATATACTTTTGTACCCTTAGGGAAGGTTAAGTATATTGGCATAGTGACTTCTTTGGAGATTTGAGGTTAGAGATTGCAACTAGTATCAATTGAGAGTTGAGGCCTTGAGAAAACGGGTAATAATTGATTTTAGTATCAATTGAGATTTGAGGCCTTAGAGAAGGCGAGTGATGAGATTGTTGACTTATATGTCACTCCTTAAGTCGTCGATTACGGCGCGGTGCCGAACCTCTTCCATGGGTTGTCATTTATTTTGTGGAGTTGGAAACGGATGGTTGTGTTCTGTGTGTCCAACGTATTGTTCTTCCTTCATTGTCCTCTTGGACATTATAGGAATCCTTGGAGTTGTAGTCACTCTTATCTGGCTGTCTGTCGGAAACGGAGTTTTTCAAAGTTTTGGAAACAAACTCATTGTGCTTAAAAGGAAAAACCTGTTTTCGCCTACCCCCGTAGCCAGGACAGGTGAACAACGGAGACTGGGGGCAAGACGGTCATTTTCATTGTGTGGATTTTTAAAGAAAACATATTATATGGAAATTCTGAGGTTACGAGACTTCTTTCCCAAGAATCTCAACCCGTAGTGTTTTGAAAGGTAGTTTCTTGTTTCACCCTTGTTTCAGATCATTTCTAAGTCCCGGGTATGAGGCTTGGTGTTGTTTAGTACACACATATAGTGTTGTCTTTCACTTCTTCTTGGTTGTTGATGTCACCACCTAGGTGATATGAGTTGTTACACATTTTTCTGGTTAGCGTTGTGAGCGCTTGATGATTGGTTAGATTTGACATGAGTGTCGTGTACCTAGTGTACTTTGGTGAGAGTAGTATAGACTACCGGTGTTGGTACTTGGAGTACGAGTCTTAGTCGTATCTTATAGGCTCATGTTGTGTATTTATATATATATATATATGTATATATATATTTATCCCTGATATATATACTCGTTTACGGTAGCATGTGAGCACGTACCTTGGGTTTTCGTGGTTGGGTTATGTTGTGGGCTATGTATCTCACTGGGTGGTTTAGCATTACCGAAACTATTAGAGGATGTGGTAGTTAGAGTATCTTTTCCCACTGAGCTTATTTGTTCACAGGGGAATTTCATTTGCCCCCTGGTATTCCACGCCAGGTTGCAGGAATTGTTGCAGCTATGGACAGCATGCGGTGCAACGACAGTTTCCTTTTATTTTTCCTTGTTACAGGTTTTGGAGTTGCGCGGAGTGATGCAGTCACGGTTGTAGTGCGACTGGTTTGGGGATGTTAGTTAATTGTTGTTAGCTTCTTTAACCATTTTGTATGGGATTGTCTTATATTTCTTTTGGGAGTCAGTCTGTTGGCATATCCCTATTGATGTATCTTTTGTTTTCTATATTTATTATTTCAGGATGTTCTTGTATCTATTTGGCACTGCCATGTGCATTTCTGTATTCTTATTCGAGTAATTGTGGCTCCGTTGATTATAGAGGGTTGTGTAGGGGTTGGTGGTTCCTTTCCACTACATCGGCCCTAGTAGGATTGATGAATGTGGGGCTTGGAAGCCATTGTTATTATAGAAATATTATTGGCAGGTTAATTTGTTGTGGTTGGGTGTCCGGATGTTCCATTTACAAACGAAATTCTGCCTGATTTTCGTTAGATTCCGCTGCTTTGTTCTATCATTCATTTGGGTATGAAATACACCGTTTTATCATTACTCTATACGTTTTCATGGTTAATAATATCTTAGTTGGTTGCTCATTATAAGGATCACATCCTGGATCCCTTGGATGTCCCAGTTCGGGAGTCTTAGGAATTTAGGGACGTGTCAGCATGATATTAGAGCATTTTTACCCCTTTTGCGGGTGTTTGATGACTGAAGGTCTTTTGTTCTTGTTTCTTTTTACTTCCGCATTCACTCCCTTAGCTCTTAGGCTCGGGTTTCGGAGTCCTAGGAATTTGGGGCGTGACAAATCTATACAACAACATCTACTAAGTTCACAATCTCATCACCCGCATTCTCTAAGGCCTCAAATCTCAATTGATCCTCAAATCTCTAAAGATGTCGCACAACTAACCACAATCACAAAACAATTAACCACATTCTCTAAGGCATAAACTCTACATCAACTCTATAGTCCAATACTAACCTCAACTATCCAAAGAGGTCGCTATGCCAATATACTTAACCTCCCACAAGGGCATAAAGTATATAACCACGAGTATAAAGATATACGTTTCATTATACTTAACCGTGTTTAATTCATGTTTTCACATTATTCATTTTCAGTTGAACATTTTATAAAATATGAATTTAATTCGCAATATTCATAATGAACATGCTCCAATATCCATAGGTAATAATATCACATAAATGCTATACAATGCAATGTGACTCACACACCACCTGTGATACGCATACAAAAACACACCCTTCCCAAGGGTGATGGATCATTTTCCACAATTCCCCTGAGGCTGCAGGCTCACTAGGGAATGTAGACTTATCGTTCCGTTCTTCCCAAGTGCTTTTGACACTTCACACTTTTAACCAATGAAGACGTCCACCCACGACCCAGTCGTGTACATGAGCCTCTCGGACTCCTCCCCACATTTTCGGTTTATTAGTTCCGTAGGCGTGATACCTCCCGGCCAGTTGTTACGACGATCCAAACACAAAGTCTAGTCAAGCACCACACGCAAAAGAAGTAAATCACACCAATTGAATTTTTCTCTGCAAAAGGTGAACTCATGCACTACATACCCATGTCCTCACACGACATGGTGTACATAATAAAAATCATACCTCAACATAAATATGTAATGCATCATATTTATGAAAATATTCACATGAAAATACCAACATGAATCTCATAAATCCCTTTAACATTCTTTTAAAATATAATAAAGGCATTTAAATAGTGAGAAAACAAGTTCATGTCCAATTCATATTTCAAACAATATATTTTCTTTTAATTCTCTAGAAAAATATTTCAATTTCATTTAACATGCCTTTAAAACAATTAAAACAATATAATCCACGTATCGTAAGGGGAACCTAGCATAACGTCTAAGTTTTCACGTCCCACACGTCACATATCCCCTAACGCAGTAAAAATGGAACTAATATAGCGTTCTAGGTCCACGTATAACTTTTACAAAATTCTACTAAGCTACCTATTCTTATTCAATTCAAACAAGAATTTATTTAGTCTCGCAGGAAATAATTTAAATTAATTTCTCAAATTAATTCCTAAGTAATACTTCGATTCTAACCCAATTTTAGATATTTAAATTCATAATTTAATATATCTAAATTAAAATAAATACTGGTTTGCAGACCCAAACCACATCAATGATATGGAAGTGAGAATAAAATTTTCCACCTAAATTTACGTTTACAGAACAGCCCAAAATGGCCCATCGTGAACAGTACCCGCGCCCGAATATGGAGCCCGCCGACCAAAGTCACCCGAATAATATTTCGAATATACCAAAACGGCCGCCTCGACAACCTATACGATATATACGAAGCCCATTAACAATAGATTAATCGATGGGTAAATCTAAAATAACCCAAACAAAAATTATAACCTATAAACCCGATTTCCTGACAAACCGCTCAACGAAAAATTACGAAATTTAAGTATGATTAACACTAAGTCAAGATGAAGCTACTCACCAAAAATCGGCCCAAACCAACAACGGGAAGCCGACCAAATCGCCGGCCGAAGTTCGGCCGAAGCCACCCCTATCGTGCGTCGCCACTGCGCGACTCACCACTGTGTCGTCGCGTCACCATCAGCGACCTTAGCCGCCGTCACTAGCTCATCAGGTCACCGTTGCCGCTTCTCAACCGACGAACATCCAAACCACTAGGTCACGCCTCTGAGCGCGACCCTCAGCTCTCTCTCTCGCATAACATCCAGCTGCCACGCGACCACTAGCCACACCACCACTGTCGCCATGTTCGATGACCACCACTCCCCGCTAGGTCGCCAGTGTTTTAAGGAGAAGGAAGAAGAAGGTGAAGCAATTGTCGCGTGGAGAGAATGAGAGGAAAGCAACAGTGGACGTCTCTTTCAGCTATACACACACATATATATATATATACATATTAATTCAATTTTCAATTGAATTTTGTACAACCTATTTCTAACAAGCCCACGTGACATGTCATGTGGCCAAAATAAATAAATGTGACACCTTATATACATATATTTCTATATTGCAAAAGTGACCCTCCAATCATCTGAAATTACAAACTAACCTCAAAATAATATATATATATAATTACAATTAAATATATATATATACAATAAATCCCAATAAATACCGGGAACACCCAAATGTAATCTCGCAAAACCCGAAATAATAACGGGACGCCCAATAAATAATCCCAATTAAATATACCGGGGTAGGAACCCAAATGTCGGAACACCTAACAAGCCCAATCCAATAAAACATGTCGCCATCCAGTCGAAGTGCTAATGCCAAACGTCGAAACAAAACCGCATAGACGGTAACAATAACTCGCGTAATCGTCAAAGAGAACCCATAATGTCGTCCAGTTGACTTTAAAACTAAACGCGAAAAATTTACACGCGAAAGACCAAGGATAACTTGAACGTCATGAACAAATGACGTCATTACTGAAATTAAATCAAAAATAATTTCAGAAAAAAGAAAAATAATACGGGGTGTTACAAACTTGCCCCTACTCCTCTTATAGCCTCTGTAGTAGATTTATTACATATATAGACACAAATTGTAAAAGAAAAAAAATCATAATAATACTTTTAATACTTTACTTCTACAACTTAAATTTCAGAACATAAAACACTACGCAAGAACAAGACCAAACAACCAGAAAAAAATGAAAGGGTAAGCTTGAAATAGAAAGTCTGGAACTAAACCCAAATAGAAACTTGACACGATGAATCAAAAAATGCCCAGAAAATCAAACTTTATAACTCATAAAATGGCTCTTCTTAAAACCCATTACCAATAAAAACTGAAAGTATCCCTTATCAACCAAACCACCTTCATATAATATATAACAGACTAAAATTTTCCTATAATACCAAATTTATCGAATCATTGTAGACTTGTTTCTTTCCCTTTTCACTAATTCTAAATCACACATTCAGAACCCAGAACCCCAAATTTCAAATTTTCAACTGAAAATCCAACAATTTTTCAAAACCCTAACTCTATAGATAGGGAGAGAAAGATGGAGAGAAGAGACTGACCTTTTGTATAGTCTACCAATGACAGTGGTGGCCGGTAAGAGGGTTCACGGTGGCGGGAGAGTGAGAGAGGCGACAACTTGGGTTTGCTTAATGGTGTGTTCGGATTTTATTAAATCAAGTTAAATCAATTTGGAAGTTAAATATAGGGCGGGTCGCGAGCTTTTAACCCTATGATATGCATATTGTGCCTATAATTCTTTGATCTACTTCACCCCAAATCTTTTAATATAATGCGATGTGCTATGCTGCTATGCACTATACTAAAAGGTTTGTATGAATAAAATAGGGGTTAAATATTGGCACCATTCTGGGGGCAATTCAGACTTTTATTTTTTTATTTTAGAAAAAAATCAATAAGAGAAACTAGATGAATTTATTTACCAAAAATAAAAAATAAAATTAAGTTTGTTTAATTAATACCAAACTGATGGTTGACATTATATTTTTAATATAGAAAATCAAGAATTGCCCCTTATAAAAATATATGAATACAAAAAATAGATACTTAATTTTAATTTAGAAACTTATGAAACAATATATATATATATATATATATATATATATACAATTTAAGTTATTCATAATAACTTAGGTGTCAATACACGTATTTTTATTTGTATGTCAAAGCTTAATTCTTCAAAAAAAAATATATATACACATTTAAAAATTAATGGGTGTTATAAGTACAATATTTATATTACAGTAATGTTTTAAGCACTGGTCCAAAACAAGTAGGTGCAAAACACACATTTTAAAACTAATAAGTGTTATACGCACAATATATGTATCACAAGTGTATTTTAAGCACTTGTCCCAAAAAATATGTGCCAATACACACATTTTGAAATTAATGAGTGTTATACACACACTACCTAAATTATATGGGTGTTTTGAGTATTAAACCCAATAGGCCCTTAAATATATCATAAATTATAGGGTAAAGGGTAATAAACCCCCTTGAACTATCTTAGTTTTGCATCTAACCCATGAACTAAAAGTCACTCCTCAAATTGTTACAATAAGCCCCATTCTTTTGCAAAAGACCATCCTACCCTTCTTAATAATAAATTTGTCCATTCTTCTCATTATACCACTATTTGCATTAAGTATATTCTCAAAAATAAAAGAAAAAATATATAAGTTGTAACTATAATTTTTTTAAGAGTAAAGTACAACAAACCCCCCTGAACTAAAAATCACCCCCCTAAAGTATCAATTTGGAGCAATAAGCCCCCATTCCCTTGTAAAAGACAATCCAACCCTTTTAATAAAAAATTTCATTCTTCTAATTATTCCATTATATTTTTTTATCTTTTGAGGTTTTAATTTTACCATTCACCGTAATCGTATTCGCGTTAAGTATATTCTCAAAAATAATAATATAAAAGTTCATAGGAGGTAATTATTGAATTTTTAAATAATAAACTTGATATTAGAATTTTGTTTGATTTAATGTATAAAACTTCTCATCCTAAATTTAAACTTTTTCATGAAGGATATATTATCTAATTTGTATAAATTATTCCATAATGTATGTTAATAAGAAAAATGCATAAATATAATTCAATAAGAAGGGCATTATTTTTAAATAATAAACTTGCAACTTCATGTCATAGTTAAGGAGTTTTTTGCCATTTTCAAAGTTTAGGGGGGTGTTTTGGAAGAAAGAGTATAGTTCAGGGGGGTTTATTGCACTTAACCCTTTTTTTAATAATAAACTTGTTATTAAAATCTAGTTTGATTTAATGTATAAAACCCATTATCCTAAGTTTAAAATTTTCAAATGCAAAAATAAAAAAATAAAAGAAAAATTAACCTAAGATATGCATTCATAAAGACTTTTATAGATTACTTCAATAACAAAAACAATTGTATCATATATATAAATAATATGAGTAATTACTTAATCATTTTAAAAATCTTACTTAAATTTATTTAAACAATCTAAAATTATTATTTAATTAATTAATTTTAAAAATTGTGAGAATCTATACAAACTTTCATGGAGAATATACTATCAAATTTTTATAAATTATTTTCTAGTCTATGTTAATAAAAAAAATGCATAAGTATAATTCAATAAGAAAAGACATTATGGTCATTTATGAAATTTTTGAAAGAAATTGGGAGCAATTTGTAACTAAATGTCATAGTCTAGGAGTTTTTTACACAAATTATTGTTCAAAAGGAGTTCTTTGTAAAACTGACCATAATTCAGGAAAGTTATTTGCACTTTACCCTGTATTATATCATATTGTAGTATCAATTTTGTATTTTATTATATAAAATATTGGAAAAATTTATGTAAGTCCTACTTTTCTACCCCGTGAGAAATAAGTCTTAATTTTTTTTCTAGTGCCAATAAATTTTGCTTTTGAGATTCATTTCATTTAAGTTCTAAAAATCTGTATTGTTTATTTATACTCTTTCTAGACATATGTAATTTTTTTAAAATAATTTATTAATTTATGAATTGTTACATAATATATATTTTTGTAATTTTTAGTTACTTAATAATATTTTATAAGGAGTCTAAATAATAATTAACTTAAGAAAACTAAATTCAAATGAAAATATGTAAAGACCATTCTTTATTTTTTTTTAAAAAAAAACCAACAAAATATTATTATATTTAAAATTTTGAGTTTATTTTGTAAGGATTTATTAACTACTTCTATATTTCCTCTAAGCTAAATATAGTGAGCATATATAGCTTAATATGGTGCCAGTATTGGGATTTTGATTGGCTAAAGCCATAAAAGAAAATAGACCAATTCAAAGTATAATTTAAAAAATTACACACTACCTTCATTTGTATAATTTATTTTTTTAAGTGTGAAAAGCCGTCCCGCCTCATTTAATAATCGGATGTGGTGCAGGTATGGGGGTAGCAAAATTAAACGGGGATGGGGATGGGGATGGGAATGCGATCCCGCCTAGCCCTTTTGACATCCCTAAGGTCATGTTTGGTAACATGGTTTGGTGCCAAATATTTGGTTTTGATGCGAAAAAATGGCACCAAACCATGTTTGGTAAAATGGTGTGAAAATTTGGTTCGATTACTGTAGCAAATCATGATGTGAAAATTGAGAAGGAATTTGGAACCATCAAAGTGGATGGTTTTGTATGGTGCGGACACTGTAGCAAACCCACTGTAGTACTGTAGCAACCCGTAGCACTGTAGCACCAAATATAATATTTATATTTTAATATTATAAATTTTAATATTAATATATTATAATATTAATATTAATATATTAATATTAATATTATAATATATTAATATTAAAATTAAAATATATTAATATTAATATAAATATTATATTAAAATATATTAATATTAAAATTAAAATATATTAATATTAAAAGTTGTATTTGGTGTTTTTACCACTTTTACACACTATTCACATAAAACAGTTTTTTTGGGGAAAAAAAAGTGAACAGTAAACGCGTTTGCCAAACGTGTTTTTTTTTTGAACTCGGTGAACAGTAAAAAAACAAAAACTGTTTTTCCGTATCCAAACGGGGCCTTTACATTTTATATTACTTTTGCTCCACTGGTTGCAACAAAAGGTATTCATTTATAATTTTCTTCTGATATTGAATAAAATTTTAAAAAATATAAATCTGTTTTTAAATCTGAAAATTGTTTTTAAATAACTAAATAAAAAAATAGCTATATGAAAACAAACCTTTTCACAAAACTAAATAAAAAAATTTTGATACAATTTTTTATTTTTTACTTTTTGAAAAACAAAAAATTATTTTCTGAATGACAAATCAAGACCCAATTCAATTCATTCGTTTTGTTTTAAAGATTTCATAATCAAACATTTAACCCATTTCGTACACATTGATAAATATATACTAGTTGAGTCACTCCATACAAATTAGGGATGACAATGGGGCAGGTACGAAATGAATTTGCCTATATCCATACTCGCCCTATTAATTTTTTTTTAAATACCATACTCTTCACGAGTTTGTCATGGATTTGTCTTTTTCTAACCCATATCCGCCCCATTAAAATTTTACTAAACCCTTACCCGACCCGCCCTGTCCCATTAACTCAAATTTTTTCAGCATCTATTTCGAATCAATAAACAAAATTACTAACTGTATAACATAAATATAATTTTATCTTGTGTAATTAATAGAGCATACAAACTAAAATGAATTATTTTGAAAATATCAACTTTGTTTCCAACTTTGACATCCACTGCCACTAGCATATATTTTGGATTTGTGAAGTACACAATAACAATAAACTTATCAAGATTAAAATAAATAAACATATTATATAAGAAAATTAATAGTTACAAAAAAGATAAAATAAATAGTAGATTACTTGGGACAGAAGACCGAACGAAATATAATTAGATAGAATTATAAAAATAAAATAAAAAGGCAACTACAGTTATATGGAAACAAATAAAGTACCACTTAAAAAAGGCAACTATAGATATATGGAACAATTTCGAAAAGGAAACTGGAAACATATATGGAAACAGTCTTAGTAGAACTAGAATTTACTTCAACAAGCCACCCTAGTCCCCAACCTTATATATAAATCAATCGCTACCTTTCTATACAGTTTTCAGAGAAATATATACATACATATACATATATATATACACAATGGTGCTGTTAATTCCAAAGGGGTTCGATTCTCTCCTACGGATGAAGATTTGGTTACGGGATATCTGAGAAGAAAGGTGAAGGGAGAAGCACTGCCGTTCGAGGGTGCCGTGATCGAGCGAGATATTTACAGTGCAGCGCCTTGGAATGTACTCCATGATCAAGACCCATGGAACAGCTTCAAGATCAAGACAAAGAAATATGAACATGTCATTTACGTGTTCACCAAGTTAAAAAAAATTGGCGCCAAAAGGAGAGTTATTCGAAGAGCGGGTGATTGCGGGACATGGGATGGCAGAACTAAAGGCGAGAAAATCTGCAATGAGCAGAAAGAGCTTATCGGATTCAAGAAGATGTTGAATTTCGAGGCGGATGCGAATAAGAAAGACGAGTGTTTGATGCATGCTAGGGGTCATTGGATAATGCACGAGTATTCCCTTGGTGGTGTAAGTTTGGATGGGATTGAAGATGATCATGGCTATGTTGTGTGCAAGATCAAGAGAGATGACTCTAAACCTCTTAAGACCTCAACAAAGCATGGTCGTGATGGTGTTGATGATGTTTCGGGGTCGAGCAAAGCACTTGACCTAGAGTACCCAACACAAAAGAAGATTAAGATGAGACATGATCATGAGGCGTCTACTTCAAAAAGCTTTGATGAAAGAGAGTCATTGCAGAGACATTCCATTCCAACGAAGCGTGATCGTGATCGTGATGGTGACGGTGATGATGATGTTTCGGGGTTGAGCAAAGCGATTGTTGAAGACCCAACTGCCCAGAGCTCTTATGCTTGTCTAAAGTTAAGTGAATCATTGCAGAGAGATTCAATTCTAGAGCATCTGGATTCGGAAACTGCGCTATTTCTGGACAACGTTGATTTTGAAGCCGAGCAAATTGTTGGGGCTTATGAGGAATACCTCATGTGCGATGACTTTACTGATTTCGAAACAGAGCAAGTCGGAGCTTATTCGGGGTTGAGCAAAGCAATTGTTGAAGACCCAACTACTCCCCAGAGCTCTTGTGCTTGTCCCGGAACATCTCTGGTTCCTGCTTCTCCAAGCGACATTTATCATGATCAGTTCATCAACTACCATCGACAAATTGATGATGGTGATCAGTACTTCAACTTCAACAATCATCAAACAGCAGAGCCTCTCCGGTACGAATTGCTCGATCAGGAGGCTTCCACTAATTCAGAAGGATGCGAAGAGCGGTTTGAAATTCAGGTTGGAATGTCGACAGAAGGAATGGGTCCTTTACATGAACCGCTTGGAATCTCAAGAGAAGAACGAAACATTTTATTAAGTTATTTTCCGGAACAACCCCTCTCTTTTTGTTGCTAGCTAGTTTCAATTAGTATAGAACTTGTTAACTTCAGTTCATAACTTCATATATGAATTTTTATGTAATTATCTGAACCTCTTGTGTATGTGTATATATATATATATATATATGTTGACCGCATCTACAGGTTCTGAAAGTGTTCGTTCTTAATTAGTTTTATCAAGTAATTTTTTGTAATTATCTGAACCTCTTGTAAATACTTTTTACCCATTTTTTGGCATGTTGTAACAAGCCATGCGGAAAAAGATTTTTTTTTTTACGGCATACAATTTATCGTTGTAAAAGGGTAATAAATAATTTTACATTCTAGGCTATAAAATCTACACTTTAATACACATCAAATAATTGGATATCAAGCAATATTAGTGTTTCACCATATATAAGACCGGTTTATCAGTTAACAACATTCATATATTTTATATAAAAAAAATGATAAAGAAGTTTAATTACACAAACAATAGTTGTTGATGTTGGCAGTTGGCATCACCACATTCCAGCCAGGCCTGCTAATGGCTCACGAACTATGGGTAGCATTTGGTTCTCCATCTTCGTTTGGAGTACCAGCAAGTAGATCAATGCTGTCCAAAACCCTATCCAGATCTTCATCAAATATTTTCGTTTGTATCGCGCTGTCTTCAGGATCATCTTCAACACAGAGCAGTGCCAACATGTCCTCCTGAAATAACACAGTTGCATTAATGGAGAAATTTGAAGTGAGACAGTTGCATTGAACTTAATCTATTGCTACAACAAAACATATAATCATTAAATGAGAATGGAAGAATATAATGGTATTTATTTTAAGTAGCATACAGTGCCGGTCATTACAAGCCAAAGTATGTGAAATTTTAGTGCACTGGCACTAGAAATGATTGTCAAATAAATTACTCAAGAAGCACAATTCAAGTAAAGATCAATAATTAAACACACGTGGACAAATCAGAAGCTGACAGATACCCAGTGAGAGAGGGACTGGACTTGATTTTTTGCCATTTTAATACAAGCAATTAAGTCTGGTGGCAACTCCAAAATATCCTTGTAAATAGTAATTATATCCTTTTGCTACTTCCCACATCAAATCATAATTAGCAGCTTCTAAATATCATCCCGTTCTCTCTATGTGAAAACAACTTCAAATTTCAATTTGGACAAGAAACAATATATGCATAAATCAAGTCATTTTCAGGGGGAAAAAAAATGAGACTGTTACACTAAATAATCTATGCATCAAGATTTATTTTTACTTTATTTAATGTTTGTGGGATTAGACATGTATCAACATATTTTCTGCTTGTTGGATTAGATGTGACTGGGAGTTACCCAGTGGGAGATTGACCTCATCACTTAAGTCAATCTATGGCTCGTATTGCTCAAAGCAGCCTAAGAGTGAAATTAAATCACAATATATTTTCACCTTTAAGAAAATGCATCAAATGCAGATCATAAATCAAGTGTGAAAATGCTCTAACACCCACTCAGGTTTGAAGTCATTAAGTCTAAAATTACCCTGACGCCCCTCATCAGAAATTACAGTCGTTTATTTTGTAACTAAAAATGTACTTCTACCATTATAACCCTCTCCTTATTTGCTAACACACACTGTTGTCAAACAAATATTCATATTGTCATTTTAATACACAACAATTAAACCAACATTACACAAATACACGAATAAACACACAAATTATATAAACAAACACAAATCATATAGATAATTATAGATTACCTCCAAATTTTACAAATTACCCAAAATGATGGAGGATGAGCGAGTCGTTCACCGGAAACTATGTAGTTCCTCCTCCAAAACCTACCACTGCTAGCCATTAATTTCCTCCCTCCCCTCTCTCTCATTTCTCTCATCACCCGTGACACCGAACCCTTTATTATTAGAGCAAGAAATCTTGCATTGTGTTTGCTAAATTAGAGACTTCATATTTTGTACAGGTATTTGATTTTGTAATTTTTGACGGTACTATAGTTTATTGGGTAGAAATTAGACATTTTGATGAAGTCGGACGACATAATTTGGAGGTGGTGGTGATAATGTTTTCTATGTACATGTTTGTGTATATTGTGAGAGTATGGGAAGAGGGAAGTAGAGAAAAAAGGGAATACACCATGCAACCCCAACTGATGAAGAGGCGGTGGTGATGGTGAGCACTGATGGTTGAGGAATGCTGGTGAGGTCTATATCACCTCGGTTCAAACTTACCCCATTAGATGTTTCTTCCTCCATGTTCTCTATCTAATAAGTCAATCTGCAGGGGGTGATCATCAGAGCTCTGATTGATTAATCTAGTAAAGCAAATACAGGTGTTGTTGACTAACCTTAACAAAAAGCAGAGTGTGGTGACAACTGAGGCAGTCGGTGTTGTTGGTGGTTGTGATTGTGGCTCATGGTGTTAGCAACTGGTTGTGATGTCTGGTGGCAGCTTGAGGTTGCACGTTGTGGTGGCGACAACTATGAGGACACACATACTTGCTCTCTCGGATTTGCAAAGCTCTCAGTAGATCCAAGATTTGAACACTAGTGTGTTGTATTGAGATTTACTTTTTATTATCATTGAAATTAATAGAACCAGATTAGTTTCGATCAGAATTTGGTTCTACCCGTCGACGTGTATGTTACAAATTTTAACAAGTTACTCAAATTAGTGACGAGTAATTTTGATACATCATTTCTTAATTACTTGAATTTTGACTTGACTAATGGTCAATTAAACGAGCAGGATCACCCAAACTTGAACAGTGTTGCTATTTTTTTTTACATACTACTTCTAGCCGCAGGCAAACCTGAGAGGGTATTGGAGCATTTCAACCTCACAACAAAACATACGTATTATCACCATAAAAACACATACAGCCGAAAAAGTTGCATTTAGAAAATTCAGTATAAAGAAGAGGTGAGGGAGAAGGTGTAAGGGGTCAAGGACTCAATCAAGGAGGACTTTTCAGAGACTTAGAGAGAGAAATTCCTAGAGAAAGAGTGATTTTCTAGATCTTCTGTAGTGTAATTGCTCTTCTTTTCCCTTCTCTTTTTATAATTTTGTAATCATCAAAGGCAGTCAATAAAGATATCATTTTTAGCAAGTATTAGAGTGTGTAGATACTATTTTCAAATCATATTAAATACAAACCAGACACTCATGGACTTGAGATCCTAAAGTCAGTCGCCTATCAAAATCTGACAGTCCTCTTAACCTATACTCAAATTACTAACCCCAAAGGCATCTAGAAGATTTCCATCTGAACTAACCACAAGGCCATCAATATAAAGATCCCAACAAACTTTTCCTTCCACAACTGACAATGATGAGAGATCAATTCTTGCACTTGAGAGAGACTATTAAGACCTCAATGTTATCGACTTAAGTACAGTGTTATACATAGAAATAAAGTACAGGTGAATTAAGGCCTCGAAATATAAACGTGTCCATAAGATTTTCGGAGACTTCTATTGATTTCTTGAGAGATATACATGTTCTACTTTTACCACCCAAGAGACATCGGTGAAGTGCGGCTGAGAGTTATGTTGATAATTCCTCGCCTCATCTTCCTAGTGTAAAATAAGATAAATATATACTGTATTTTGAAGAAATGATAAAACTAAAAAAACAAGACGTCATTTTTGTTCAAAATATACAACAAAGAAAGGGGGAAAGACAAAAACAATCAGACAAGCAACAACTAAGTTTATGTATGGCACTTCAACTATTAATAACCGTATTGTTTTCGAGTCAATACAAGTTAATCAATTCCATTTCATGCCCAAGAAATCCTTGTGTGTTCATTTCTCATTACAATGAGTTTCAACAACTGGAGCTTCTTAAATATTTTCAAAATTTCAGGATTTCCCTAGAAGATGAAGGGGGTTGGTCATTTACCAAAACAAATGTCCACTTCATTATTGGTGCACCTGCTAACCCAATTATGGGATACTACATGTTATGTCGACCCAATAAACATAAACATCATGGTTACAAGTGCTCATAGATATTGACTGACACATAACTGCTTAAAATGGTCACACCTGCATAAGAAAACCTTATAGATGTATAACTCTGATATAGGGAATAGATTTAGAAATGATCATATTAATAAAGTAACAACAAAATTTTCATGAATTTTTCCCTCTTAAATTGTTTATACCAACTTGCATAAAGTATCTATTGAAGAGCCAACTATTTAGTATCTTCAAACAATTACCATGTTTGAGGTGAGCAATTTCTTTAGTTTTTGTATATTCATAAATGATGGCTAAGCAAAACATCAGACGAAGTAAAAATTCCATATATGATTGATAAGTTCACAAAATCAGTATTTTAAATATCAAAAATAAATCTTTAATTCACCGTTTTATTGCATAAATGTTCTTATATATCTTTTTATTTCTTATAGGCATGAATTGGAAAAGATGAAAAAAATGTATTAAAGTGATAAATGAATGCATATGGATGCAATATGAAGAATATAATGCACATGAAGAAAGAAGAAAATGACTTGGAAAACATCAATATTCAAAGAAAAAGAAAACAAAAGTATAACTAACTTCACTTTACAAGATGTCATTATATTCCAATTTTCTCTATAAATAGGAGAGTAGTTGAATATTGTGGGAGTTGGATGGTAGAGAGTTAGATGATAGAGAGTGAGAAATTTTAGAGAAAAAATAGTCTTGTCTCAATTTTCTTATTTTGTTGTAAATTTCTTTTTAGTTAATGGAAAATTCTTCTATCATGATGTGTTATTTCTCTACAAACATGCTAGCTTAAAACTCTTCTCAAGGGGGTGATGAAGCCACCATGGGTAAGATAAAAATAATTTTTATTTTATTTCTTATTGTTTAATTCTTTTCCTGAGAGTATTCATTTTCTGAATCTCAATGACAAAAACCTTACAATAGAGGTTGGAAGCTAAAAATAGGAGGATTTTTCGTGATTATCAATTAATGAAAATACGGGGAATGCCTACTACTATTTACATTTTATTTAAACCAAAACATTAGAGGGAGGATTTTTCGTGATTACCAATTAATGAAAATATGGGGAATGCCTACTAATATCTATGTTTATGTTTAATAGGTTGGAGGAGAATTTGCAATAGAAATATAGAATATTATTTATATAGACCCAGGTGGTGGATTCTCTTCCCTTGAGATTTCTTCCACTATTTAATAATTTTATTAAATTATTTTAGTTTACTATTAAAAAATTCAAGAATTGTTTTAAGTGATTTATTTTTATCTTGAAAATTGAAGTTTTGGATCCTAGTCTCAAAACGAGTTCCAAGTTGAGAGTGGTTCGACCCTACTTCTTGCTATACTATTTTAAGTGAAGTATTAGTAGGTATAAATTCTTGTTGACTGGGATGTGGTGAAGCAACGACAAATATCATCAAACCGCGACCCGTCAAATGACGTTGTTGCCGCATCAACATTGAGAATTCGGAGTCCAAGATCCTCAACTTAAATTCTTTGGAAACTCACCTGAAATTTCAATCCCTCCTTTTATTTTAATTTTTCTCTATTTTGTGATTTCCTAGTTGATCGAAAAGAAAAAAAAAATACTAAACAGGACTACTGGACTTCAATTGTAATTCATGTATGCCTGACTACTGAATGACACATTAGAGTTTGTATTTGGTTCATTCAAAAGCATACCAAAAAAAAAAAAGGTCAGTGTCAACTGACCATGTACCAATCATTTTGTTGTATCAAATTTTTATTTTACTTTTTCCATTTTATTTTATTTTATTTTCTCTCTCTATTACAGTCCACCTACACCCATATCAATACATAGTCCACCTTTGTTTTCTTTCTAATCCAACAAACCCATTTTCAAAATAACCGAACCCTTCCATAACCCATTAATATTTTGACACAACTCATTTTTAACATAACCCAACCCACACGTCACCCTTTCATGTTTTAGCTCAACCCATTACTGTATTATAGTTCAGAAACCACTCCAACCCAACTTTTTTTACCCTTTTTCAGAATTAACCAAACCCAAAATAAATAATAATAATAAAATAATAATTATAAAAAAAAACATATTAGTTATAGTTATTTATATATTCGTTATTTTTGTCTTTTATTCATTCTTTTTCTATTTTGCTTACTTGTATATTTTTGTTGTTTTCTTTTGCAGGAGGAACCGTACCGGGTCGTCATCCAGGTTCCATATTTCTAAACCCTTGTTATTTTTTTTTCCTAGATTAGGTGAAAATTTTGCATGCGAATTCTAGGATAGAATAACATTAGAAATTACCCTAAGCTCCCATTTTATTTTTTATTTTTTTATTTTCTTCATGTTTGTGTATATTTTAATTAGCATTTTGCATAAGATACTTAAGGGCAAAATTCCCACAAGATACGGTCGGGATTTCATCACCCGTTTCTGTGGCCCACAAATCACAAAAATCATTGCATTTGTTAAACCATGAACCTAATCTTAAAATTCATTAGCAATAATCTAATTTAGGGTTACAAGCTCATAAACCCTCTAGGAAGGAAGCGGTTGGTAGTCACTTCAGTGAGTCATTATCAAATTGATAAACGGTAGGAAATTCTGTCTAGGAGTGTGGTTGACCCGGCATTAAATAGGACACGTGTCTCGCCACACTTTCCTGGGAGCTACTCTGTTGTTAGTTTGATGATCATTAACTGGTAATCTATCGACTTAATCTGGAATAGAGTAGAAGCTATCTAATTAGGAAAGAATTAATTTGGACACCATCCTATTAATTCTCTACAATATTAGATTTAAAAATTCATCACTTTTGAATTGAAGTACAAGATTAAAAAAGCCAAAACATTTGTGTGATTTATCCCTCATCTAGCCCTTTTAGGTTTCTTTTTGTTTATGACCCAGTGGTTGCGAGTTAACAAGCGCTTAGTTAGGTTTCCTAGTAATCTCTCACTCATTGATTTAAAAGAAAAATCAACTACCTTGTTAAATCTCTCAACCACCGATAATTCATCAATGGCTGCACCAAGAACTCTTAATGACTATTTTGCCCCAATCACAGCCAACCCACTCAATTGCATTGTTCTACCTGAGAATGATGCATCCCAGTTTGAGATTAGACCCGCCACAATCAATATGTTGCCAAAATTTCATGGACTCGAAAGTGAACAACCCTATATCCATTTAGGGAAGTTTTTAACAATATGCATGTAACACCACGTGTTATTTTCCCAATTTCTTGAAATTATTTCCAATTTATTCTCGGTTGTGACGTCACTTATTCATGACGTCATGGTTATTCTTGGTGTTTCACGTATAATTTTTTCGCGTTTAACGTTTGGAGCTGACTGGGCGGCTGGATGATTGTCTCCTTGAGGACTTCGTTGACTGTCATTGGCGATTACATGACTTGACGTGACAATATTGTTTCTGACTTAGTGAAACATTTACGTGGGTTCTTGTTATCGACTAAGTGGATTCTTTTTGACATTGGTGATTGGTGTTTCGACAGGGTGGCGACACACTTAGTATGTTCGATGTTTTTGAATTATCTTATAATTCGATTATTACGTGGTTGAGTTGCGACGTTAGCGCTTAGCCTCTTATCAGGCTTAGGATGCGCTAAGTGTTGTAAGGAGTTGTAATTTTCTTTCGTAATTGGTTTAGTACGTGCCTTATCAGACTGACGTACTCTGTGTTTGTATGTGTGTGCCCCTATGTATTGTTTGACTTGTGTGCTTATGGGTATTTGCGTTAGTTTGTTTGTTTATATCGGATTCTTTTTGTGCCTTATTGTTTGTGGTTATTCGGTGGGTCTTGTATGTACCCGATGTTCTGGTAGTTGGATTTTGTACCTTGAATTAATTATCTTCGTTGGTATTATTTATCGGGCGTCCCGTAGATTTTCCGGGTACGCGTGTCATCGTTTAAGGATTTTCATATAATTTCCCTTTATTATTATTTGAGGCTAAATGATTTCTTTTCGCTTAACGCACATGAGGCGGCGGGTTCTGAGTTTGTCATTAGCAGGGATTTTTTATTATTAATTTAGTGGACCGAGAATTGCGATAGATGGACTGAGACCCATCTTTTGTCGGAGTCGAGTTTGGAAGTGTTCTGTGTTCCGACGGCTATGTTTCGTACCCGGAGTGTTTATTTTGACCTATATTATTTATTAGCTATCCATATAATTTACGAGTTCGCGTGATATTAATTGTGAGTCGATCGGTTATTTATTTCATATGTGGAATACCCCATGTTTTACTAATTGATGCCGGCGTGATTGAAATAACCTTTCCTTTTACCTTTGTCTCCATCATTTTACCCCGCTCTCCGCCCACGTCCATCATGTTAAGCCAAAATTCATACAATAACGGTTTACTTATATGTGTTAACGCGGGTCGTGTAACATCCCGCTCCAACACTTGGTATGATATTGTCTGCTTTGGGCCCAGCCCGCACGGTTTTGCTCTTGGGCTCCTTCCCAAAAGGCCTCATACCAATTAGAGACAACACTACACATATAAGCACATCCCCAGACCTCTACCCGGGCGATGTGGGACATCACAATCACCCCCATTGGGACCCAGCGTGTGATACCCCCTAATTTTCATGCATAGGTTGGCCATGCCTATACCGAAAACTAAGACGCATCAACACTCAATAATAAACAAGCACGGAATCAAAAGACATATTTAATGAATAATAGAGTGTTAAAAATTTAATTCTCATGAATAAACAAGTTTAGAAATCAAAATCCCCTAAAGGGTACAACTAGGAAATCTATATCTATGGACCCCTAAACCTTAAAAAAAAAAAAACAAGAGTCTAAAAAAAATATAACTAAATTGAGACCTTACGCTGAACTGAAGTCAAAATGGAAGAACTCGCGAATGAATGATAAGTGACATCAACCCTGTGGCTGAAACTGCTGAGAATCTGAAACAACAATGGTGGGTCAAACCCACGAGCAAAGTAGACTCTACATGATCCCAAACAGAGTACCAATAATCCTATCATCTATCAGCTATAAATATAAGAATAATATTTTGATTCCTATAACTTTAAGTACTACACTTAAATATATATATATATCTTCTAGAAAATAGGCAAAAAGTAGGGTACAATCATAATTAAATATCGAGTCCATAAATTAAACAAATAAAGTGCAACCAAAATCCAATCACAAGTCAAAATATAAAGCAAATAAAATAATACAATAACTAAACCACAAGTCCATAAGCAACTAACTCATGCCAAACCATAACCACGTACCCGAACTCCATGTCATGGTACAGATGAAACTGCGTTCATTAGTCAACTCATCGTGATTTCCTTTCTATTCCACAATCACAGGAAATATATATATATATATATATATATCATTCCTGAATTATATCGTAAATTAAATAATTTATAAATTCTTTTTTTTTAAATATAGTCCAACAGCAAAATACCATAATTCATATCTGGATATATATATATATATATACACACTAATTTATACCAATCCAGAAAAGCTCCAAATATTACATGTCATTCCGTAAGTGAAATTTTAACATAAACAAAGATTATCACGTATAAAGTTGCTACAAATAAGTAATCACCAAAAAAAAATAAAGATTTAAAAAATATTCCTATATTCTCATGTTTACGACACCAGCATGAATTTATATCCACACAATCATATACATAAACATGCATAAATAAATCAGTACAAAATCAAAACAGAATGAAATTGGTGTTGACATGTGGCGTGGTTTCTGTCCCTTGTACATGTTAATATATATATATATATATATATATATATATATATATATATATATGTAATCAGATTCCTAGATTGTCATATACAGATTACTGTATATATACACTTTTAAGAGAAACTTATTGCAATCCAATAAATCAGTACAAAATCAAAACATAATGAAATTGGTGGTGACATGTGGCGTGGTTTCTGTCCCTTGTACATGTTAATATATATATATATATATATATATATATATATATATGTAATCAGATTCCTAGATTGTCATCTACAAATTGCTATATACATACACTTTTAAAAGAAACTCATTGCAATCCCATTTAATTTCATTGACTTTCTCTAATGGCGGACCCGTTAACTCCAACCACAAATCTGATTTTTAACCTATTTCCTACCCAACAAGTGTGCATAAGAATTCATATACTGATATTTTGACCCTTCACCACCAAACGCGATTGTATACAATGAGATACACAATACATATATATATATATATAAGTAGATATATAGATGATTAGAATTATGAGTCCAAAGGGAAAGAGAAGAACATTCTACTTGCCTCGTTAAGCTAAATCACGCACGAACTGTAGGCTGATCGATGTTCTTTCCTCTCTCTTCTATGTGACTCGCGATTCTGCTCTCTCCTTCGACTAGTCTGACAAAAACGTATCACTAACTTAGGGTTTATTTTAGTTATATAAATATATATAATATATATATATATTTAATCCTTCCGATGGGCCCAAAAATATAATATAGCCCATTAGCTAATAAGCCCAACTAATTAACTCAAAAATTATATTAGCCCATTAGCTAATAAGCCCATCTAATTAACTTATAATTAATTAATTAATTAATTAAATAAATATACCCAATATATAAATAATAAAAAAATACGGGGTATTACACAGCGTCCTCGCTGGCGACCCACGGGTGATGTGCATGCTCCCACACTTAATTACGGTCGGGCTCTGGCTCTGATACCAATTGTAACACCCCGCTCTAACACTTGGTATGATATTGTCTGTGGACTGGGCCCAGAGCGGACAATATCATACCAAGTGTTGGAGCGAGGTGTTACAGGTCGTAACAATGACTTTAACCCCCTTGACTTAATACACCCTATCCCCAAGAAACTACTTCATCATTCTCAAAATCGGAAATTTTTATAACTCGCTCGACATTGAATCCTCTTTCAATGGCCTTCTTCACTAGTTCTTTAATTGGTGCTTAATTCTTGGCCTTGTCAGACGATGAATGTGATGAAGTAAGAGAAACTTGTCTCTTACTTGATGATGCGGTGGTTCGTGGTTTCTTTTTCAGAGCCATGACTCAATTCGCACATTCTACCAAACACTTAGAGTGCGGTGACAAGAGAGGTCATGGTTACTTGGATTCTATTAGAGTTTTACTACCAATAAATCACCTTCATAAGGTTCTTTATAGTTTCATCAATCAATTGCTCACAAAGAACCCTATCTTGGAAGATGTTTTACTTCCCTTCTTTACAATATTCAAAGAGATAAAGAGAAGCTTGCAAAAAGATGTTTCAAAGATTTTGAAAGTGTAATTGAGTCAGGATTAATCTTGTGTCGTGTCTAGTCTCGAGGTTTATGATAGATAAGGAAAGATCGCAACGTGTTTCTAGCAATTCCCCCCATCCACTAATTCAAGTGTGGAGTAATGAGAGTTTTTGGTTTGGGAGAGAAAGAAGAAAAGTGAGAAGAATGAAATATGTCTCGTCTTTATCACTGTTGCTCCACTGGGTACTCGGTGGGGATCCTACCGAGTACTCAGTAATTTTTCTCTGCCGAATTTGAATGCCTTTGAATATCTTCTCGTGGTACCGTCTATGATCTTAAAATTAAAGTAAATAGCTATAAAAACAAATATAATATTTTTTTTAAAAATAATCCTAATGATGCATACCCATTCAAGATAACATGAATTGTCCTGAATGGTGCATCTTTTTATCGTCGTTGGCCCGACATTCGTAGTTTCTATTAATCGTTATCATAAGTGGGTTTTATCAAATCGATAGAATCCACACCTCCTAATTTATGATTAATGTCTACGAAACATTCCAATTGCTGACCATATTTCTTATATCGCGTTCTTTTTCTCGGACCTTTGAATTTTAGCGTATTAATACTAAACAATTGTTCATCCGAAAAATAATCCATTAACGGAGTATTATCCATTGTATTTTCTACCACTATTCTTAATAGATGATCTGCCACTACATCTTCTGTACTTTTTTTATCGCGTATTTCAATATCAAATTCTTGTAACAATAATATTCATTGAATAAGTCTGGGTTAGGAATCTGTTTTTGTTCATAAATATTTTAAAGTTGCGTGGTCAGAGAAAACAACTACCTTGGTTCCTAGTAAGTATGATCTAAATTTATCCAAGACAAATACTATAGCTAGTAACTATTTTTCGATAATAGTGTAATTAATTTGAGCATCAGCTAGTGTTTTACTAGCGTAATATACTACATGTGGTAGCTTATCTTTTCTTTGTCCTAATATTGCTCCTATGGCATAGTCGGATGCATCAGACATTAATTCAAATGGTAAGGACCAATCTGGTGGTTGCATTATTGGGGCAGTTGAGAGTAACTTTCGCAAATTCTAAAAAGATTCAAGACATTCTTTATTGAAGTCAAAAGTTGCATCTTTATCTAAGAGATTATATAATTGTCATGATATTTTACTAAAATCTTTAAGGGTTAATAGCAAAAAAAAACCCTCAACTATACCCTTTCTCTAACTAAACCCCCTGGTGTGCACTAAACCCCCCTGGACTATACTTTTCGTACTGAAAACCCCTCCAAACTATAGTTTTTCCTGCACAATTATAACATTGTTAAGTGAAATTGCACTGGGATCCCCTGAAGTTCTTGTTGATTTCGTTTGCCCCCTGAGATTTCATTTTCCTTGCAATGACACCCCCTTGAAGGGGTGAAATGACCGGAATGCCCTTGTTTTGTCTCCCATATTTCATGAAATAAATATAAAGGTGGTGAAATTACCTACATGCCCCAAGATTAGAACCTTATAATATTTGGGGATATTTCCAAATATTTTTTTCAAAATAAAAGTTAAAGAAACAAGGTTGAAAATATTTCAAAACTTTTAAATAATAATAATAACAACTAATTAATATGCATTACTTGAAGTGTAACTCTAATGAATATTTCAAAAGATATAGAGTAAGGAGTTATAAATATTTTCATATTTTTTTAAAAAAATTAATTAATTAATATATATTAATTAAAATGTAACTCTAATGGATATTTCATAAAATATGGAGTAAAGATATAAGACAAATATATTTCGGCAAGCAATAAGTGTTAACCCTTTAAAATAAGATTGTCAAGAACTTGTAACCCCTGGATTCATTTAAAATTGAATGGTCTAGTTTTTCCAATATTTATCAAGATGAAAATTGCAGATTGATAATTTATTTCTTAGTTTTCATTCAAAATTTAATTTTTGAATGGGTTTTTTTTCTTGTAAGTATTATTATTATTAGTTACATAGCTGTCTTTCATCAAGCAACAAGCCACAATCATTATAGAGAATCTCATATGGCCAAATTTTGTTCAAAATATTTTCCTTAAATGAAGTTGGACCCTTACTAGAAGCAGTGTGTGACATAGAAATTCAAGTGAGTAGCAAAATTGTTACCTTAAAGTTTATATGCGGTCGTAAAAAATTAGTTCTTAGAAAGTGAGTATTTCTTAGGTTGAAGATTTGGAATAGGAAGTCACAAAATTTGTTCTTAAGGATTAACACTTGTTGATTGCCGAAATATATTTGTCTTATATCTTTACTCCATATTTTATGAAATATCCATTAGAGTTACATTTTAATTAATGTATATTAATTAATTAATATTTTTTAAAAAAATATGAAAATATTTATAACCCCTTACTCTATATCTTTTGAAATATTTATTAGAGTTACACTTCAAGTAATGCATATTAATTAGTTATTATTATTATTTAAAAGTTTTGAAATATTTCCAACCTCTTTTCTTTAACTTTTATTTTGAAAACAATATTTGAAAATATCCCCAAATATTATAGGGTTCTAATGTTGGGGCATGGAGGTAATTTCACCACCTAGATATTTATCTCATGAAATATGGGAGACAAAACAAGGGCATTCCGGTCATTTCACCCCTTCAAGGGGGTGTCATTGCAAGGAAAATGAAATTTCAAGGCGCGAGCAAAATTAATAGGAACTTTAGGGGATCCCAGTGCAATTTCACTTAACGGTGTTATAACTGTGCAGGAAAAACTATAGTTTGGGGGGGTTTTCAGCACAAAAAATAGTTCAGGGGGATTTAGTTAGAGAGATGGTATAGTTGAGGGATTTTTTTTGCTATTAACCCAATCTTTAATGAATCGTTTATAAAATCCGGCGTGACCTAGGAATGAACGTATATGCTTAACAGATGTAAGATGGGGTAAATTCGAAATTAATTATACTTTCGCTTTATCGACCTCTATCTCTCGCTTACAAATTATATGTCCTAGGACTATACCATCTTGAACCATAAAGTGACTCTTCTCCCAACTCAAAATAAGATTTGTTTCCTTACATCTTTAAAGTACGAGTGATAGATGTTTTAAACAATCCTCAAATGTAGTTCCAAACACCGAAAAATCATCCATAAATACCTCAAGGATCTTTTCTACCATATCTGAAAAGATTAACATCATACATCTTTGAAATATTACGGGTACATTGCATAAGCCAAATGACATTCTTCTATATGTAAACGTACAGTAAGGACAAGTAAATGTGATTTTTTCTTGGTCAGCTGGATCAATTGCGACTTGATTATAACCAGAATATCCATCTAGAAAACAGTAATAACTTTTTCCAGCTAAACGTTCTAAGATTTGATCAATGAATGGTAAGGGAAAGTGATCTTTCCGTGTATGTGAGTTTAACTTTCTATAATCAATACACACTCGCCACCTCGTTATGGAATTAACTCACCTTTTAAGTTTGGCACAATTGTGATACCGGATTTCTTTGGTACCACCTGTGTAGGACTAACCCATGAGCTATCTGAAATCGTATATTATACATGGGTCAAGTAATTTAACTGCTTTGCCTTTTACCACTTCTTTCATATTCGGATTTAATCTTCGTTGCATTTCTCGAGATGGTTTCGCATTCTCCTCTAAATGTATACGATGCATATAAATTGAGGGGTCAATTCCTTTTAGATCAACCACGCTCCACCCAATTGCTTCTTTATGGTCAGTAAACACTTTTACTAATTCTTCTTCTTGTTGTTTAGTAAGGAATGAATAGATTATTACAGGAAGGGTATTGTCTGGACATAAGAAGACATATTTGAGTTGTTTAGGTAACTCTTTAAGCTTTAATTTAGGTGGAGATGTTAGTGATGGAATTTGCGGAGTACTTGATATAAGAGGTAATGACTCATGTGGTCGTTTCCAAGATTCACCGTATAGTGTAGTTTCGACAGTTGTGATGTCCTTTATATCAGATTGTATTTGTTCATTTTCATTTATGTCACTATCATTTACTTTCGATAATATTGTTTCCGAGTTATCTTTTGGTAATATTTCCTGTGCCACCTCTTTCACTAATTCATCTATTTCATCAAAATTAAAATAATCCGTCTTTTTTGGAAACTGGCTATTAATATTGAATACATTTAATCTTAGTTCCATATTCTCAAAAGATATGTACATCACTCTCATTCTACAATTAATGCAAGTGTTAGCTATTGCTAAGAATGGTCGTCCTAAGATCATGGGTATGTGTTTCTTTGGACTATGGACATGTTCTGTATCTAAGATTATGAAATCGACAGGAAAATATAATTTATCTATTTGAACTATCATATCCTCAACTATCCCTCTCGGTCGTTTGATTGATCTATCAGCTAATTGAAGTGCAATCGACGTGGGGTTTAATTATCCTAATCCCAGTTCTTGGTAAACTGAATAAGGTAATAAGTTGACACTAACACCTAAATTAAGGAGAGCTCTTCTTATTTCTTAGTCTCCAATTATGCATGATATTGTTGGCGCTCCTGGATCTTTATACTTTGGTGGTGTATCATTTATTAATAACGAACTTACTTGTTCAGTCAACACAATCTTTTTGGGTACCTTAGCTCTACTTCTACGCTTTTGCGTACATAAATCTTTTAAGAATTTAGCGTAAGGTGGGATTTGATATATGACATCTAACAAAGGTAAATTGATCTTTACTTGTTTAATCACTTCTAAGATTTCGTTCATTTTATCACCCTGTTTGCCATAATAGTTGGATCCACGGAAACGTTGAAGAAATGGTGTTTTTGGCTCATATTCCTTCTTCGTAGGTTTCTCAAGTGTTTCTTTAACTGGTTCATCTTATTTTGGATGTGATGTTTCTTTGAGAATGTTTTCCAAAACTTTTTCACGTTCTAATTGTTCCTCAAATCTTTCCTCCACTCTATTATCCACTGTATTACCACTCCTTAAGGTTGTAATTGCTTGTACAGTTTCATGAGTTGGTTCTTGTAAAGTTCCTAACTCAATCATATGTTATCCTTTATGATTGATCACTGGTTGACTTGGTAATTTACCCTCTTCTATTTTGTTAAGCGTATTAGCTATTTGACCCATCTGTGTTTCTAATTTTGAAATAGCTTGAGAATACGTATGTAATAGTTGTGTAATGTCCAGTATTTTTACGTGTTAATTAAAAAAATTATTTAAACAATTAAATGCTTATGTGATTATGTGCTTAATGTGTTTGTGTGTTTTAGCATGCCTTACATGTTGTATTTTCATTTTGAGAATAATGAAAATTATTGAAAATGATTTCGGGAAAGAAATGATCGAGGGGTAAATGAGTAATTTCACATTTTGAGCAATTAGTGAAAAGTGTAGAGATTTTGGATAAGAATTAGGGCATGAGTGGCATGTTGGTAATTAGAGAGGATGACAAGGGGTAAAAGGATATTTAAGAGTCTTGATGACACTCTTGTGAATAACCCTAAGTTGGGAAAATATTGGTCATTTCACATTTTTGGAGTGGTGTCTCATTTCTAGCCCTTGATCATCTTCTCCCATCTTTGTTCTCAACCCTTGGATCATAAGGCCTTGTTTGGATGATACACCAATGCATTAATGCATTAATCTTGGTCTTCCATTGGCAAGACTTCCTCTCTACCCTTGGATTATTTACTCATTTTCCTAGCTTTATTTTGAACCCTTGGATTATGAAGTGAGTTAGTGGACATTCTCTACATGTTATATGTGGGATTGTGTTGTCAAGAGGTGAACCCTTAGATCAACCTCTTTTTATACCAACTTGAATATCAACCCTTGGATTAGAACACTCATTCATGAGTTATACATATACACAATTATGTATTGGTTCTTGTCTTCTAAAGTGCAAGATATTTCCCTCACTCACCAAGAACCTCTCTATCTCTCACACGTTTCTCTTTAGCTCTCCCTCACTTCACTCATTCTTCTTCAACTTGTGAAATTCTCTCTTCCTTTTGATGGGAATTTGAAGAAGGTTTGTGCATGAAATTTGATATTGGTACTCTAAGCTTCCTTTTGAGCCAAAGCTTGGTAAGTGATTTTTCTTCCTTTGGAAGTTCTAGTTTCAAACCCTAACTTTTATTCTTGAATTCTTGTCTTCAAATTTTGATTATGGGGTTGTCTTATCTATAGCTCTTGCTTAAGACTCTATTGAAGCTTAGCTACCGGGGGAATTGAACTTATTGTTGGCTTCGGAGGATGTTGGGTTGATTCGACTCACTCTTGGAAGCCTTTACTCGTTCTTGGTGCTCTTATTTGGAATTGAGGTAGGGGAAAAACGATTTGTGTTCGTCTTTGTGCGAGGGTGTGTGCGTCTATGTGTATATATGCCGTATATATATAAATATACAAGTTGGTTTTGATAGCTTAGACTATGATTTAGGCCCTTGAGAACATGATTTTGTGATATATATGCATGTTGTGTTTTATGGCTTATCAATGTGAATTGTAAACATGGTTATAGATTGAGTACAATATATATTGCATAAAAAAACAAGCATGTATTGTGATGGCATAGGGTTGGGATCAAAAACCTTTATGCTTTTTGGTTACACCATGTAGTGTCAAAACATGGGTGTTAGGTTATACGGGATATGTAAACATGTGAACGTAGTCTTGTGTCGAATCGTCGCAACAAATGGCCAGGAAAAGGTGACTCCCACCTACGGACTAATAAGCCGGAAATTGGGGATATAGGGTTGGTTGTTGCCCCATCGTGGTGGTATGCGCCACTCTTGGATCTTTGAAGCATGGGAGTTGCCAGTAGGGCTCTCGTGCAACTGTCTTCCTTGTTGAAATGAGAAGTGTCAAAATCACTTGGAATAATTGGTGCGGTACTCTTTCTCGTTATAAATGAGTAGGGTGCGTATTCGTTAACCTGTTTTGGGCAAGCGTGTAATATGGGGTGTGTTGAGTCATATTGCACTTGAACTATCATATATGTGTAATTATGATATTGATATTGAAACATACTATAATTGTGGGAAATTGTGTTGTGAGCATGTTGGGGGAAACTTATTTGTTGGGTTCGATGGGGTTTCGAATTGGCGTGAGAGCCATGTGGAACAAGAGACCGACCTAGGGTTAGTGGCATGAACCTTGGTTGGGTTGAACCACTCGGACTACCGAGATGGAGGCAATGACGCTTCCTCTACTGAGCTAGTGAGCTCACCCCACGCCTTATATATTTTTCAGGTGATGATCCCGTTGGGAGAGTTCTGTAGTCTCTCCGTGGACGTGTGGTTGTATGTCCACCCTTTTGTGCATGGGAGGCGGACCATACTTATATTTTATTGGACATTAGGTCGATAAACATGTATCAATATGTTTCTTTTGCCCATGTAAATCAAACTTGTAAAACTACGTTATTTTGATCCGGCTAGCATGTTAGTCGAGGTGTTAATGTCTATGTACATCCCTTGGAGCGCCATGCGCGGGGATCATATTCTTTTGGTGCACTTCGGTGCCGGATTGTACAAATGTGTATTTTGAACAAACTATAACATGTTTCGCCTTATAGCGCTTTAAATGTCAATATTGAGTCCTTTCATTGGAGTTATGAATGTGAAATGGATTATTTGCCATGAAATGTGAGTATTAGGTGTTTGGCCGAAAACGACGTTTTTCTAGGTTTTCAAATCAATCATTTTCGATTTGAATGGAAAAACCCATTTTCGCCCACCCCCGTAGCCTGGTAAATTTTCTTGTTTTAGAAATGATCTTAAACTCATTTTTTTACAAAGATTTTGAGTCTTAGAAACCGGCGATATTTAAAACGGAGACCAGAGGGCAAGACATATAACTTTAATAAACCTTATAGGAAGGTTTTTGGTTTAAGAAATTAAGTTTGAGGAATATAATTTGGAGTATGGACCTAAATAAGGGTATATATAAGCATAGGTATGTATATGTAGTTGTTATAGTGATTTTTAGGCCAATTTGAGCATTTTCGGGTCCGGGAGTCGATTGACGAAATTGTGTCAGTCGACTCGTAAAAGTTCTGGTGAGGTCAGTTGAATGATGGTTATTATTGGAGCTACAGATGTTGGATCGAGATGATCTTTAGCTTTTTAGAAATATGAATTAAATATATTGATGTTAGGCTTTTGAATCACTTCATTTGAGTCATTTTTTAGGGTGTAATGATCGTTTGAAGGTGACGGTACGTTTTGAGCCTCGACACCTCACGATGGACGATTTCTCAAAATGTTGTAGTTTCCGTCTCGTACCTTCAAATTCGGTTCCGTTTGTTCCTATAACTTCTTTTAGGTCCAAACCTTATATTTATACCTTGAAATCGCTACTTTATCCATGTGATGACCATTTTACCCTTGGGTGGGCACGGGTGCTTAAATGGTCCGTTTAGGATACCGTTTGTTTCCTTTTGTTCCTATTTTGATCCTGAGTGATCTTATCGACATATTTTAGGTGTGAAATGACATTTTTACCCTTTTGTGGCTGTTTGATGAATGAAGGTCATTTGTTCTCGTTTCTTTTTACTCCCGCATTCACTCCCTTAGCTCTTAGGCTCGGGTTTCAGAGTCCTAGAAAATTTGGGGCGTGACAAGTTGGGTATTAGCTTCAAGATTTCCAAGGGATGCTAAAACTTTATCTTCAAAACTAGTTGATCTTGGTGGTGGATTAGTGTTTTGGAATTGATTTTGAAATTGAGGTTGATTTGGTTGCGATGATCGAAATCCCTATCTATTATTTTGGAAATTTTGAGTATTATTGAATTTTCTTGAGATTTGGTTGAGATTTTGAGTACTATTATTGAATTGTCTTGGAATTTGATTGAAATTTTGAGTTCGGACAGGATTTTCGACGTTTTGAGATCGATATGATAATAAAGGATGATTACGCTAGCCTTGATTGAAAGAATTTGAGTAAGGATTATTATTGGTAAAGGCTGCATTAACAT
The DNA here is from genome assembly GCA_963922005.1 of Cornus suecica. Taxonomy (NCBI): domain Eukaryota; kingdom Viridiplantae; phylum Streptophyta; class Magnoliopsida; order Cornales; family Cornaceae; genus Cornus; species Cornus suecica. Next base: position 75,486,654 of record OY998238.1, read on the forward strand.
CACATGGCGTTATATCTTCTTGAAACATTAGTGGACATCCGCTAGCTAAGTGAGAGGGATCAGAACAAATCAAACAGACTTCTATAGGAATATTTTGAGTGTTATTCAAAATTGTGTCTAATTTTCTACTTATCTCGGCCACTTGAGCCGTCACATCGTCAGTTCTATCTATTTATTTAGCAGTTTCCATCCTTCTAGGGTTATTAAGCATTGATCTAGCCCTAGCTTCTGACGCGTTTTGTTGTGAATTTTCACTCAATCGTTAGAATATTTTCCAAATGTCTTCGACTGGTTCTAATGCAAACGTTCCTCCACATGCGGCATCTATACGATATTGTTGTATTTCTCCTAGGCCATGATAAAAATTACACACCAAGTCATATTTTGTAAATTTATGATGAGGACATTTATCCAAGAGTTCTTTAAAACCTTCCCAAATTTCATGGAATTGTTCACCCGGAATTTAGGCAAAATTCATTATGGTTGCTTAGGCTTTGTATGTTTTTCCCATTTGTTAATATTTATGTAAGAATTCTTTCTTAAGCTTCTCCTACTCAGTTTTCACCCGTTCTTCTAAACTAGTGTAGCATTTTTTAGCTCTTTCTTTGAGTAAAAATGGAAATAATCGCACACGTAAGGCATTAGTGGGCATCCCATTCATTTTAGTTGTTGAACTAATTTCTATAAACTCCATAATGTGTTCATAGGGATCTTCATATTTATGTCCATAGAATTTAGGCAACATATTTAAAATACTAGTTTTAATTTCATAATGAGATGTTGTTTCTCCTGGTATAAAATGTTCGCTGGTGATTCAACATTCGAAGATGTGTAATAATCTTTCAAAGAACCTAGTGGTTATACTTGAGGGTTGCCCATATCGTTAAAATTTAATGTATCTTTTTCAATCATTTGTTTATTAGTTCTTAAGTTTTTACGATAAGTTCTATCAACTTCAGGATGAAAAGGAGGAAGTTCTTTAGATATGGAACGCAAACCACTCATACAATGATGAAACAATTTTATGTAAATATAATAAACTAATTAAAAACAAATTAAATAAATAAATAAACAAAATAAAAAAAGAAATTAAAGATGAGACTTGTGCAATAATTTAAAGTACGATAAAACTCACAAACGGTCCAGCCAAGCAATCGTCACCTCTTTTCTAGTTCTCTCTGCTAATCTCACTGTACCTGTCAAAAATCACAAAGTTTTGTCTTTTAAAATAAGAAAATAAAAGTAAAGCAAATAAAATAAATATAGCTATAATAACTAGGGTAAAGGGCAAGAAACCCCCCCAAATACTCTCTCTCCCAACTAACCCCCCTAATCATTCAAAGTGGCACCCCCCCCCCCCCCCCCCCAATTTATCCCTATAGTGCGAAAATTCAAAAAACCAATTTTATTAATTACACTTTCACCCACTCCAATTTTATTAATTACACTCCACCCCTTATTGCAATATATATATTACGAAAATTACAATTTAATTTTTTTATATATAAAATTCGAAATAAACATATAAAATTCGAATATATATATAATTGGTAAAAAATATATAAAATTTGAAAAAACAAATAAAATTCGAAAAATATATAAAATTTGAAACAATATATAAAATTCGAAAGAAACATATAAAATTTGAAAAAAACATATAAAATTTGTAAACAATATATAAAATTCGAAAAAACATATAAAATTCTAAATATATATATATAAAAAGTGTGATTGAAGTTTAAGTGGACAAGCCTCATAGTCATTAACCACGATAACGGATCATCTCCAACTCTCTTTCTCTCTCTACCACTTTCCTCTCTCCATCACTATCACTTTTCCTCTTTACAAAGAAATATAAAATAAAAATAAAAATTATATAAAAAAATTTTAATCAAAATTATATAAAATCAAAATCAAAATCAAAAACAATTAATCGATTAACTATACCGATTAAAGGGTCCCTTGGTACCCAAATCTAGGGGTGCACACACTCCGGTTCGCTTCCGATTCCGACCGAAACCAGAATCGAACAAATACTTTCGGTTCCTTAAAAATGAGAACCGGAACCGAACCGTTAATTTTGATTCAAATATTAATATATTCACGATGCAGTTCGCTTTCGATTCCGATAGAAACCGGAATCTAATCGATACTTTCGGTTCTTTAAAAATACGAACCGGAACTGAACCGTTAATTTTGATTCAAATATTAATATATTTAATTCCAATTAAAATATTTTAATAAAGTATCGGTTCGATTCCGATTTCAGTCACCATCGTGGGGCATGTGTCGCCATCGTGACCCTTGAAATAACTCTGCAGAGAGCTGGAAAGGATCCGTTACCTTGACTAATGACTCTAAGGCTTGTCCACTTAAACTTCAATCACACTATTTATATATATATTTTTTAATTTTATATATTTTTTAGAATGTTATAAGTTTTTCAAATTTTATATATTGTTTACGAATTTTATATATTTGTTTCGAATTTTATATATTTGTTTCGAATTTTTATATGTTTTTGTTTAATTTTATATGTTTCTTTCGAATTTTATATTGTTTCAAATTTTATATATTGTTTTGAATTTTATATGTTTTTTCGAATTTTATATGTTTTTTCAAATTTTATATATTTTTTACGAATTATATATATTTTTTCAAATTTTATATGTTTGTTTCGAATTTTATATGTTTATTTCGAGTTTTATATAAAAAAATCAAATTGTAATTTTCGTAATATATATATTTTGTAATAAAGGGTGGAAGTGTAATTAGTAAAATAGGAAGGGATGGAAGTGTATTTTCATATTATAGCTAAGGGGTAAAGTGCATGTTTTAAATAGTTTGGGGGGGGGGGGGGGGGGGGGGGGGGGGTTAGATTAGGGGGGTTTCTTGCAAAAGCTCAATAATATGGGGGGAGTTTCTTGCCCTTTACCCTAATAATTATGCAAAAGTATAGAAACTCGTTTAGTCCCCGACAATGGCGCTAAAAACTTGATTGGTGGTCAAACCTTGATTAGTTTAACCTACTAGGTTTGGGTAATAGATGATAATAATGATAATGGTGTGTGCAAATAAACCCTTAAAGTTAACCTAATTTTACCTATCGCAAGTACACGAATCAATTTATGGTATAGTACCAATGTGATAGGGCATATCGAATCCAAAGAGACTAATGATTCTTCAACTCTTTTATAATTATTCTAACTAAATTATTAAGGATAGTTTGTTTATTTGGTTTTCTATAACTAATGAAAATAAAATAAATATGATAGATAATTGGTTATGGTTGTAAACAGTGGAGATAAAGATCTAGGGTATTTCTAACTCCACCACTAACCATATAACATATCATCTAATTCATTCAATTGTAAAGGGCAGTCAATCATATGTGAATTAGATATAGGGTCGCAAACATTGGCAAAACCCTAATCCCAAAAAAGGAACAATACATCCATCATTGGCACAAGTCATCTCTAATCAAGCATAACTAGTACATGCATTTACTCTAAACTACTCCAACTAACATAAATTAAAAACACGTCACTAGTTATCCATTTCAAACATGGTCTGTCTAAATCAAGATTACATGTTAATAACCATTAGTGTATAAAAAATCATAAGTTAAGTATCCGAGTTCTAACCCATATTGAATAACTATGATTGTGTAAAATAAAACATGCATTCAAGCTAAGACAAGACATAGAATAAACATAGAATCTTATATAAAATCAAACGTAATCACTCATCTACACAATCATCACAAACGTGTCATTCAGTCTCCCCTTATACAATTGAAAATAAGAAAAAGTCTACATTATTTGGCTAGGGTTTACCGGTTTAGTTGTTCCTGATAGTGGTTGCCTGCATCGTTGATGTAGACACGCCCTCCATGGTTATTCTTCTATCGATCTCTTCCTCTTCAATATCTCTGCTCCAAAATATCAAAACTATCTCTCAACCAAAGACTCTTCACTGTAAGGGAGACCTCTCTCTTTTATAGAAAAGAGAGGCATATTTGTTTAGTAATCTAATTGCTTCACCATTAAGTCAGGAATGTGTATCGTGATATATCATGAAGAATGCTATATAATCTCATCAAATATAGTCAATATTGCACCCACTAGTGCATATACAAATTGTTGACTTGGCTAGCCGGTTTTGGTCTCACTGAGTACTCGGTGAAGTTTCCACTGAGTACTCAGTAGCTCCAAGGTTGCGTACAAACACGCGTAAGCTCGCAAAAGCTCTCTGGTGATTTTTCCTTCCTCCGCGCAAGTTCGCAGACTTTCGCACTCATTCTACCAAGTACTCGGTGAAGGGTATACCGAGTACTCGATAGATCTTCACCTTGAATTCTATATTTCATCATCTTTTGCTCTGTTTCTCTTCTCGGCTTCATTCCTCTTCACTCCTTTTGCATCCTTGACTTGTTTTTGTTCCTTTATAGGTCTTTTATCCATGATTTTGGCTCTCGAACAATCTTGAGTTACAAATTCAGTTAATTCACCGAATTAAACTCGTTTTACATACCATCGTCTGAAATGTCTTAAAACATGAAAATCGTATAAAAGCACCAATATAATGATATTCATAGACATAACAATGTATAATTAGGAGCCTTAAATGTATGATATTTGGCTCCTATCAGCCATTGTAGCCATCCATAAAGGATAATCTCGAATGCCTTGCAGTATAATCAACCAGAGTATCAATATTTGGGAGAGGCAATTCGTCTTTTGGGCATGGTTTGTTAAGGTCTCAAAAGTATACACATATGTGTATGCTTCAGTTCTTCTTCTTTACTGGAACCATATTTGCCAACCAAGTGATAAACAAATCACCCACTGGGTAGACGAACCCGTTTGCATTCTTGGGGACGTGGAATGGCAACCTTGGGGTGGTATTCTTGTTTTGGATGAAAGATTCCTTTCTCCACGTCTTCCCATATTGACAGAGGAGTATAGACAAGCGCTACCTCATCAGGCTCAACGAATTCATCAACCTCATTGAAGAAGAGGGCCTCGACATAGTGGGCTTCATGCGCTGCGAAAGGATTGTCGGAACATGATACTATGATGATTCGATTCCCCAAGATACCCTTAAAACATTGATGAACTGTTGAGGGAACTATCCCAAACCGGTGCAGCCAAGGTCGTCCTAGTAGGATGTGATATGAAGGATCACTATCGATCACATGAAACTTAATCGGTGCTCGAATCTTGTTGACTGCAAAATCCATGTTCACATGCCCAACTATTTTTCTTGAAGCTCTTGAAGCACTCCTTCGCTTTAGCCTGAAACCTGGCTACGAACTTAGTAAGCTCATCGTTTTCCTCCTGTCTTTCTTTGGTAAGCGACAACGACGTAACTCTATCTTCAGATTCAACGAACTTTTTAAGGAAAAGCTCTGTCAGTTGCTCCCAGGTTGTGATCAAGTTGGGCTCTATGTTTTTGTACCATTTGTAAGCCAACCCCGTGAGATATTTCGAGAACTCACGTAATTGCAGGATCTCGTCCCCAACGAAACCTCCCAGAGATTCGATGTAGCGACTAATGTGTTCCTCCGGGTCTCCTTCGAGCTCGTCATACTTTTGGAACTTCAGCACAAGGTATCCTACAGGGTATGGTGACTGTATGATAACTTTTGGGAAAATTGTTTCTTGTTTGAAGGATAGTGCTCGAGCTGACTGTGGCGAGTTTTTGACAAAGAAATCTCGTAGTCGAGATTCGGTTACAAAGAGCGGCGATGAGGTAGCGGGAGGATTTGGCGTTAGGAGGTTGGTTTGTGCGTCGATTTGTGCTTTGGTCATGGGAGTGAAAGGATCCATCGGTATAGGATTTGCTCTCTGTGATTTGGCGTTAGTAAGACTCTCTCTCTCTCTATGTTGCCAACATTATCTTTATGAGATATTCAGCTGCTTATTGGATCAAAATTTACCTGTAACACCAATAACAAAAAAAAGAGTAAAAAATTACATCAACAAAATTAAATCACAGTAAGATACTTATAGAACAAGAAAAATTATATGGAACAAACGAATTACTAAACTGGAATTGACTTCTAAGTAATCTCTAATCTCGGAAGTTGCACTCTTAACTTTTATATGAGTAGGCTAATCAATATTAATTTTTAATTCCAATACAAAACACATATATACTTTATAAGCGGAATTTATTCTTAAGACAAACCAGATCCGAAATATGAATGCAAACAAAATTTGATGTCCAGAATCTAAATTAATTAGTAAATCAAATATTCAGATTTGCAGTAATTAAAAAAATTCTGTTTTTTACAGCAACATTAATTCAAGCATTTACCTGAAGCATTAATCTCAACATAGCAATTTAACAATACAATAACTAATATAATTTTTTTTTTTTTCCGTAACCTGGTGATCCGGCCAGCTTACAATAACTAATATAATTTGAGGCCAAATCTACTTCGTAACTTCTTTTGAACATTGAAACTATATTGATTCTAGTACGAGGCATAGGATATATATATCTCCAGCATTAAAAAAATCCATGTTCTTTTCGATTATGTATATAGTTATATATCCTCTCAAGAAAAAATAATATACCTCTATATGCGTATTATATATTTATATAACACGGATGGATATATGTAAGATAAAATTATGTCCCACATGATTTTGGACTCTATATTTTATTTATGTTATGGCATAGTGAGATAGAAATTATGTCTGATAAGGGGAAAAGTCTCCTATTTTGTGTCCAATTCTGATGAAGAGTGGACTTATTGTTGTAATAGGAAACCGGTCATCTCTCTACCTATAAAAGTGCATATATTCCATCGATTATATATACTTACAGAAACAACACGATAATAGTTTAACATGTGCAAAAATGTTAGGAGAGAGAAACCAGTTTCCTTTAGGAATTTTCGTATTTGTGTATTTCAGGATCATATAATGGTTAGCTATGATGATGGATGGAGATTGATGGATTGAAGAAAATTTATGAATAAGAGAGAGGTTTGTTATTATCATGGTTATAAGGTATTTATAAATTTATTTACGGTTTAATGTATATGTGAGCATAATAGAATTTTAAGATTATGGGTTTGATGTTCCGCAAATTTGTCAATTATTGTTCTTGCATAAATATCATGTTTTAACTTACATGTGGTATCAGAGTCTGTGTTAGGAACTTATCATTCTCCGTTAACGTTATGTGTTGTTGATAGAGGAATATACTGATATGTATATTGATGGTAGATTTTAATGTATTCCTACTAAAAGAAACGAATCAATACGTATTCGTATATGATTATACGTGTGTGTGTATATATATATATATATATATATTGGAACTAAACTTCTTAATGATTTCCGCACTATTTGAAAGTTTAAACTGTTTTGAAGTTTGTTCAATGGGTATATATATATATGTTTTGTACTGGGTCACTTTTCTGTGAATAGAAAATTGAAGAGTTTTAATTGCGTATATGTGTATATATTTTGAGGAGTTCCATATTTGTTGGAAACTATCTTTAAGTTTATGTTGTAGTCTAGAAATCTATATGAGATGATATATATATATATATACTTGACTTTACTGATTGATATATGATTTCTATATTCAATCATATGCCCCCGTGTATGTATGTGCTTTTGTGTTTAAATCTCTATTTTACCTCTTGCGTAAATTTTTTTTTGGTCTCTGTTTTGCGTGAAAACCCCTCTGCGTAAATTATTTCGAGAGTTTAAAAAATAAAATAAAATGGTGACTCTCGGTAATAAATTATGAGTAGTAGGCTACTGTAAAGTTTGGGAAAATAAATTATTTCCTAATAATTATTTATTTTGCAATTTTAGAGTATATATATAATTGTATTTATATATACATGAGAGAAAATTAAATCTACGGTTTGATTTTTGAGAAAATTAAAATTTTGTTCAAATCTGTTAAAGTTGGCAAAATATATATTTTTGTGACTCTCATACATACATACATTATGATTCAATTATGTTAATACTACTGATGGTGAGCATACTTTAAATACATAAATGTATTTATTATATTAAAAGTGTGCTTATTATGTTTAAAAAAATTCATATCTCGTAATGTTGATATTCGTTGAAACCAAAAACTATTATGTGTTATGCAAAATATGCAAATAATTGATTCTGGAAAATTTTATGTAAAAACTCCAAGTATTTTATTTATGAAAAGTTAAAATACTATTTCTGGACCAGTTTCATATTTTGGCGATTTCTCTCTCGTTATTGGGTTTTTATTGCATGAAAATTATATTACTGAAATTCTCATTCCATAAGCTTTCCGTGCTTATATAATTTGCATTTTTGGATGAACGGATTGTGAGATATGAATTTTAGAAACTTTAATGCAAATTGGGGTTTAAATACGAATTTCTAGAATTATGTAACAATCTAGAAATTTAACCTTGGTTGAGATATACAATAAGTATTATTGTTGTGCCCATACCTACATACATGATAGAGAATCAATTTTATTGGTTCAATTATGAAAAATTTATTTTAAGTATGTATGCATAATGACTAAGATGTTAATAATTGATTGGTTAGTCATTACATAAATTAATATTCATGTTATAGGGTTAGTTTGCCGCTAAAGTGATCTAACCGAAATAATGAATATAAAATTTATTAGGACATAAAGTTAAATCAATTAATTATTATTTAATTAATTTTTATCTAATTTAATATTCATATTAAAGGGTTAGTTAGCCGCCAAAGTGGCCTAACCAGAATCAATGAATATTAATTTTAGTTGGATGAATAATTGCATTTATGGATTAATTAGTCAGTACCTAAATTGATATTTAATTTAATAAGACATAATGTGCAACTTGTTGACTATTAAGTCACTATCTAAATTAAAATTCATATTATAGGGTTTGTTAGCCACCAAAGTGGCCTAACCAAAAGAATGAATATTTAATTTAGTAGGACACATAATTGCAATACTTCATGAATTATGATGTTTATAATTTAGTTTGAATTTCATGAGTATTGAGTTGATTTAATCGCGAGAAAGAATTCTCCAAAGAGATTAATTTTGAGTGATTAAATGAGCATTAAGGGGTTGAGTGTATTTTTTAATTGGCTATGTATAGGATATCCAAAGATACATCACCCAATAAAGTATGTCTATAAATACATATAAACATCATTATTTGTATTTTATGGTTACTATCAAAGTAGGACCATAGTTATACATTGTATTTATGTACTTATGTGAATATACGTGTTGTTAACTCAAAGCATTAATGTTGTGAGCATTTTATGTTATGAGTATTTTATTGTATCCCTTAATTTGCATGTTAAATCTGTTTCGATTCAAATAGAACTAACTTATCATAATTGAGTAAGTTTAGTTCAATTATAGTGTATTAGATTTAATCTAATACTTTAATTTTAGAACGGATTAAATGTTATGTTTATGCAAATAATTTTGAAAGTATTCAAACCTACTCAGTATAGGGTCATCTAAATACAAGTGTCATGTGAATTTATTGACTAGTATGTTTGATTTAAGTGGAGGTAAGATTTAAGTAGCTAGCAAGATAATAGTTTATCACGATGATTCAAGAAGGTGGAATGATTTTGGGATGAAGCCTATAAAAGGACATTAATGAAACATCACCCAAAAATAAAGGACTTTGTTCAATTTAATTAAAAGAAGTATGATAAGTGTCATTTATATGTTGGACACTATCGGAATGATTGAAGGAACAAAATAATAGTTTTTGAAAAATAATTAAAGCCTTTTGTGTTTATTTATATATGTTTTAAATAAAATGTAATGAAGTTCCTTCTAGTATTTTATAGATTGAAAAGGTATTAAAGTTTTATTTTTAATGTGATGCAGGAATCTTTTATGAACTAAACAACAAATTCAAATGAGAATTTCTTACTTGAAAAAAATAAATAAACGTTGTTATTTTTAAATTCTAATTTGTTGGTTTTGGTATTATTGTTAATGATTTTTTTGGGAAAAACGTACCTTATAGTTATTTATTGACAAAATTTCAATCTTGCATCATATTATTAATAAATGTAATTTATGTTACATGTGGCATTAAAGATGGTCATATATCTAGTGAAAATTCCGTACTTATGTTTTCAATGATTATAGTGTGCTTTTGGATTGCATTAGGGTATGTAAACTAGAGCACTAAAAAAAAGTTGTCACATGAATGTTAGAGCTTCTTGAAATTATTAGTAAAAACATTTATGTTTTCTTTTCATGTTCTATCTTATTCACGAGAAAATATTTATCACCATTATAGTTGACTTTCACATTATGATTATATCTACTTGTTGCATGAAAGTCTCTGCTAATTAATGATCTTGAGATTTTTATAACTAAAGTTGAAAAGAAAACAAGTAGACACTGAAAATTCGTGATGTACGATAAGATGATAAATATTATAAGGTTTACGAAGAAGTGAAGCATGTTTTAGTTCATTGCTAAATTCCCTTAATAGTATAAAATTGTGCAACGGAAGCTAAAGTTCGTAATCCATAAAAGAAATTGGATTTTAGAACCATTAGTGGATACATTATTGCTTACCCAAAAGTTTAAAGGGTATAGATTTTATTATCCTAAACATTGTCCTAAACATTATATGAAGGCATTAGTGGGAGTGGTAGGAATGTGATCATTCAAGTAGTTAGGGTACGAATCCCTTACCCAAGACTTGTAAAGAAATACTTGTTTATCAAGTTGTTGAATCCCTTAACAACGATGAACGATTGAATGATCAAGAACTCCATAATGAAGTTGTTACTAATTGAAGAAGGGATATGTAAGGATTCGGTTTCATATTCACTAATCATTAACGATAATGATTCTTATTAAGGATTAATGCTATGAATGGAGAGTTGAAATTAAATGAAGTCAGAAAATTCGTTGAATTGCCTCAAGGACATAAACTAGTCTGATGTAAATGGATCTTTAAGACCAAACGCGACTCTAATGGCAATATTGAATGGTATAAAGTCAGACTTGTAAATAAAAAAAAATTCACTCATAAATGAGGCATTAATTATAATGATAACCTTCTCGCATGTATTTAGTAAGGTTTATCTAAGAACTATTATGGCATTAATAACTCATGATGATTATTTAAAGTTGCATCAACTAAAAGTACTATTTCTGAAGGGGAGTTTAGTGACATGGATTACATTTAGGCTTCACATGAAAGGTAAAGAACGCATGATTTGTAAACTAAGAGGTCAATATATAAATTTAAACAAACTTCCCACAATGGTATCTTAAGGTTGATGATACTATTACTTCTTTCGGGTTTTAAGGAAAACACTATCAATTAGTGTATATACCTGAAGGTCAGTGGGAGTATCTTTATATTATGATTTTATATATTGACGATATTCGTAGTGATATGTTTGAAATTAATGTTGTTCCAATAAGGGATATATTTAGCCTAATTATGTTATTCCCTGAGAATGATTTAGAACATAATGACATGTAAATATTCTTTATTGTATGTTTTATAAGAGATGAAAGATTATATATATGCTCACATTTATGAAGACTGATTATTTATAAGTGATTGGTTATTTAAATGAAGATTTTGATGAATGTGGATCAAAACCTCATTTTAATTTTATTGTTCCTTTTGGCTAAAGGAGTAATATCATGGATAATACAAAACAAGAATTATTGTTTTGTCTATTATGAAATATGATTGTGTAGTATGCTTTGAGGCTACAAATTTTGATTTACTATTGCGGAACTTTATTTTAGGACTTGGAATTCCGGTATTCAAGCCGCCGAAAATTTATTGTGATTATACCGCAATTATCTTCTTGTATGAAAATGGTATGTATATTAAGGCTGTTAATAACATTAAGTTGAATTACCTTACCATTAAAGAAGAAGTTCAGAAACAAGAGTGTCTATTGAACACATAAGCAAATAACTTATGATTGCGAATTCGTTAATGAAAGGACTATTATCCAAGACATTTAAGGAGCAAGTTGAAATAATGGGTCTTGAATGTAGTCAATGATTGATGTTATTTTCTTATGGATGCTTATGTGTTTAAACATTTGACATTTTGAGTTCGATTATTGTGTTTATGATATTCCTGTTGATTAGTGTACATGCATAATTATGAATAAATGATAACAGGAATAGTCTTGGAAAAGACATTATTGTTGGACCTATATTATAATTTCCTAATTATAGATCATGTTAAGTAGGTTGTTAATGTTGTGGTTCATGGAAGGGACTGTGTCAATTTAAGGGACATACAACCGCCATGACTCGCATTAGTAGTCTATTTGTCATGATGTTTATGGTGACCAATTTATGGACTCAATCTAATTTAAAGCGCATTTATGACTATTATACTGACCACTTAAAATCATATGGTCCAAGTGGGAGAATGTAAGATACAATTATGTTCCACATGATTTTGGACTTTATATTTTATTTATGTTGTGGCACAGTGAGATAGAAATTAGGTTGAGATAATTGTTGGTTAATAAATAATCTGATAAGAGGAAAAGTCTCCTACTTTGTGTCCAACTCTGATGGATAATGGACTTATTGTTGTAATAGGAAACCGGTCTACCTATAAAAGTGCATATATTCCATCGGTTATGTACACTTACAGAAACAACACGATAATAGTTTAACGTGTGCAGAAAGGTTAGGAGAGAGAAACTAGTTTCCTTTAGGGGTTTTCGTATTTGTGTATTTCAGATCATATAATAGTTAGCTATGATGATGGATGGAGATTGATGGATTGAAGAAGATTTATGAATAAGAGAGAGGTTTGTTATTATCATGGTTATAAGGTATTTATAAATTTATTTACGGTTTAATGTATATGTGAGCATGATAGAATTCTAAGATTATGAGTTTTATGTTCCGCAAATTTGTCCATTATTATTCTTGCATATATATCATGTTTTAACTTACAATATATGCATGATACGATAGACACAAAAGAGAATGATCACATCTAATCACCGACAGTAAGGAAAAGGAAAGAGAAATTTGATCATATATTTCTTTTCACATGAAAAAAAGGATGTGATTAAATCAAGAATCCACGTCAATATAAACAATATTTTTTGAAAAATAAAAAACGCATGGAACGAAAACAAAGAATTAACATGGACGCATATTAAACAACGGGAAAACTGATCTATGCCATCAAGAAGATAATTTCGATTATATATATATATTTTCATGTAGTTGTTGTAACTTCATGTAGTTTATTGTTGCGATCATGTAGAGAGGAGACAGAGGACTGCGAGAATTTGGAATTAAAAAGTTATAACATGGATGGACTTGTCAAAAGAATGACATAAAATGACAATTACGGGAAGAAAAGAAGATTTTACTGTGTAATTTAATTATATTTTCTGAAAGATTAGAAAAGTAAAAAAAAAAAAAAAACTAAGAAAGATGGGATTAAATTTACAGATAAAAACAAAGAAAGATATTACATTAACATTAAATGACAGTATAATCAATATAAACAGAACAAGAAATAACTTAATATTGAACAAAAGAGAAGATTGAAAGAAAGAAAAAAAAAAAAGGAACTTAATAATAATAAAAGAAATAATAAGGAGTCTTACGTACCATGCTTTGATTTTATTTACTCTGGCTCATATGGTTGCTTTTGTGAGGTTGAAGAGAGAGGTGAGAGGAGAGAAAAGATACTACTTGAGATTCATTAGGGTATTATGTAATTAATTAGGAAATTTAGACAAGATTTATATAGACTAGTTTGCTTTGAATTGAAGCTAAGATTAGCTTTTAATTAACGCTATAGTAGCTTTTAGTTAACGCTATATTTTATATATATATATATATATATATGATTATACTAACAACTTTAAGCTGTACAGTGTATATATATATATTGTTTGACGAATAGATGTGGTATCGTTGGGAATCCTGGTATCCTTGGGAATCCTGCTTTGGAGATCCCATTTGCGCAGCATTTGTTATTTTATGAAATATATAGATAAAAATCAATATATATATATATATATATATATATATATATATATATTGACAAAAAGAGTCTCGAATACAATTTGATTTGAGATTCCTAAAAATGAAATCCATCTGTCTTCAACTAAATAATATATTTCATAAATAAATGTATGTTTATTAAAAATATGTTTCCTGTTTAATAAATGAGATAACTTAAATGTAAACAATTTTTTGTTTCCTGGTACGTGTGTGTAGAATTGCTAACTCCCAGGCTAACAAAAGTTTTGTATTCGTCTTCCACTTCCATAATAGTATAAAAGTGGGAAAAAAATAAATAAGAAAAAAATGAAAGAAAACATTTGGATTTCCTCTTTGAAGAGTGGGAAGGGTTTATAACGAGTGTGTTTCTGTATGTATAGTTTGGGTCTTGTGTAGTGAAAACTCTAGAATTTGTTTCAGCTATATATACCATCCTACTGTCTGTCACTCGAGATGCGGACTTGAAAACCTCAAGATACTATTCCCAAAAATTATTTATCCCTACTTATGTTAGTTACTCATCATAACGTTTTCGGCACCCGATTTAAAACACAACACCCAACGACAACCAAACACAACACCCAACGACAACCAACCACTTGTGCATCAGTAGGAATAGGAATAAGATCCCAAATATGATTCAACTTCAAAACCTGCATTTCTTCTTCCATTGTTGTTTTCCAGCCAAGATGAGAAAGTGCCTCCCTGTAAAACTTAGGAACAATAGTAGAGGATAGAGAGAGAGAAAGGGTCTTAAAGGAAGGCGACAAGTGATCAAAAGAGACAAAGTTTGTATTACCCGTTTTCTAAAAACACCGATACTCGTTGAATACTCACTTTCAAGTAGAGCTAGCAATTCGTGTTAACAGGTCGGCCCACGTGTCAACAAGGCAATCTGATACTAATCGATACAAAAATCAAACATTTTAAATATAACACAATCGAACATGAAAAATGAAAAATAAAAATAAATTTGAATTTGACACAATTCAATAATAATTTATTAATATATTTCAATCCATGATCAATTAGAAAACAAAAAAAATCAGCAAATAAATATAACAATAAATATAATCGTGTCAAACGTGTCCAGTCGTGTTAGTAATTATCAACTCTACTTTTAAGAGCAGCATTAGCCGAATTAATACCTCTAATATTTCTAACTCGTATTTCAACTTTTGGAACTTCATGGTTAGAACAAAATCACAAGAACCAACCTTAAACCACGTCAATCAATAACATCGTACAACAGCTCACTAATCTCATAAAAGGTCATACATCACCTAAACAACAGATTCATGGTAACAGTCTGAAATGTGTGAAGATTATTAAAGCAACATACACAACACGAGTGCGGCACCAACAATTAAGAGTATTAGGTTCCTTGGGAATGAAGTTTGTTTTTCACACAAGGGACAAACTAGCAGTAGAACATTACCCTCTTGACATTCTCTTTAAGGGCAGGTAGGGGTCTCACAGCAGCATTAGATCCTGGGGCCCTTGTGCTCCGTCCACCAGCACCACCACCCATACCACCACGACTAGCAGCCACACCACTAGTCATTGAACCACTATCAGATGTCTCAGGTTCCATATAAAAACGCGCCCGAAAAGCTGCTAGATGGGCATAATATGCCGGAGGCACTGTCAAAATAAGATTAAAGGAGTCAGAGTCGATTAATACAGACATCTCGAGTAGCCACAAGTACCAAAATAAAAATATGCCAAAGGGTGGTGCATAGAGCTAACCAATTGAAACAGAACGTGTGCACCTTGCGTATCTGAAAATATAAAATGGAAACAAAGTCGAATATGTTATCAAAGTAAAAACAGAGACTTGAAACAAGCTTTGGAACCACTAAAGTCCATAAGACGTGGTCTGAGTGAAAACAAACATCCGTTAAATCTAATAAAAAAGATGAACCAATTCCAACATTATAGTCAGGTAAGGATTTGATGCACTTACGTATAGCAAAGGTTATTAGTTAGTGATTGCAGCCCATCAGCTGTGAATTTGTTCTCATCCCATAGCACGTGGTAGTGGGCAGGCCGACTCGTACCCTATTACATGTGATGGAATTCAATGAGCATCACAATCCGAAACCTTGTGATGAATTTATAAACCTTTTAAAATAAGAAAGAAACTGAGATCTACTTGAATTCCAGCATGACTACACAGATAGAAGTCGAATTCAGTGGGATGGCAGATTTTGGAGTCCACAACTGTCCCTGAAATTCCATATAAAAAGAGGGTTTACATAATTACACCATAATCAGAAAGAAAAGCAATCAAAGCAGGCAATTACAAACCAAGTAAATTACCAGGAAGGATATTTCCACTCCTGTCAGTAGAATTCCGGTCAGCATAATTGTTAGCAAACAACCTTGTATGATGACGTTTCTGAACAACAACAAATGTAACAGGGGGCTGATAGTTGGGTTCCAAAGATGCGCAAGCCTGCAAGTAGTTTAATTGAAAGGAGAAGGCAACAGAAATTAGATTTTTCCTATCATCCAAAGATATACAAAAAATTATATGAAAAAAACAAACAGGGACTTAAAAAGAGTAATCTGAGAAGGAAAAAGAAATATAATTTTACTTTACGAATAGCATCAAGTTCATAAAGCAAAACTTGGTAGAACTGCCCTTCACTGACACCATCCCTGCCGATAAAAGAGTATACAGATAATCAGGCATAAGAACGAGCTAGGTCCAAAACTGCATACAACACAACATCTGGCAAGGAAGTCAGTACCTGTAAAATATGATGCGCTGTGGTTTCTGCCCAGTTGCTCTACGAAATGAAATGAGTAGTTCCCTGAATTATAAAAATGAAATTAAAGAATTAGTTAAATAAATGTGACAAATCCTACTATCCGTAACCTTCCATTGAAGATTTCAAATGAGAATCATCATTGAAAACTCATTCACCAGCTACGCAAATTACAAGATTAGACACTAGATAGCTAGATATATATATATATATAGAGAGAGAGAGAGAGGGTTGATCATCATACTTGATCATGCCACCAGACATAGTTCCTCTGGTAGGATCTTGCCAAGTTTTGAAGAGATCTTGGATTAGCTCCTGTCGATGAGCTTGAGCGCAAACCAAACCAGCATACTTTGTGACCTCTGGCCAATCTTGAGAAGCAACTACCTGAAATAAATTTCAAGTAAACCACCATCATTTCAGCAACAAAATATAAAAAAAACAATTTTAAACATGGTGAAAAAAAAATGAAAGTATCACATGTTGAAGTGGTTGAGAAAATTACAGCGGCAATAGATGGGCTTGAATCCTCCCCAGGATGTGGATGAGTAACATCAGCACCAAAAATGATAGTAGGCCTATCACCAACAAGTGGTATGCGCCTCGATAACGCATCAACAAGCACTGTATTCCTTCCTCCAACCTTAACATTAATCTTTAAAGCCACATTTGCCAGATACTGCTTACTCATCCTGAATACATGCTTTGTCAAGCAGCATTGAGAAACAATTCCAAGATCCGTCTCACAAATGCGTTTCAGATCACCTGAAATTAAATCAAAATAGAAATGATGACAGGAAAATATAAACTAGAATGTATGCCCAAAAGAATGAGCAGAACCATAGGTTAAATTTTGTTGCAATTAAATCCAAACCATAAAGTGAGCCATTATTATCTGGCAGGACAACAATCAGCAAATCCAGCTCCTTGGACACGGGCTGTAGTTTAGTCATGGCATCATGAAACCGAGCTTTCAAGACTCTTTCAACCTGATCTGGACGGGCGCTGACTGGTGGGAGAACAGATTCGGGATTAAATGCCTACAAAACCGCACATTCAAAATTCAAGCAACAATACTCATACGTATTTGAGGAATAACAAGTTCCAGGATATAAGTCAAGCCCCACCATGCCAGAAATGTTGCACATCTGAGCAAGCTCATAACAAAACCCACGGGCCACACTGTCTTGCACATGGCGTGAAAAATTAATGCAGATCCAATTGCTCACTGTTCCCCCGTTAACCATTTTCTACAACATTAAAATGCCAATCAAATTCATATGACATATTCTAACTAGTACCGGCATAAAGTGGAGAAAACATACCACTCCAATAACCTAAATGTAAAGATCAATACATGCAAGTATACTGATATGAATATGCTCATTGGATAAGTAACTCTTGACAAAATTTTAACAAAGAAAAACAAGGACAGTAGATAAAACCGTGAGAATACATTGCCTTCTATCCAAGATACAAAGCCACATATACGAACTTCCAATGGAACTGCAATTGATTTCTGGCACTGCTATCAAGTTTAGTTTACTGAGTTTCTATATATAGAGGTGAACTCCAGAATCATCTTAAAACCTCAGCAGAAGGGAGCAGCACATCAAACATTTTAACTGATTGCCATGATACCATTTATTATTACGCATTTTCAATAGCTCCAACATTGTAAGATCTTGACCGATAATCAATTACCCTTATATAAGAATTTTCCCTAGTATTTCTTCATATACACCCACTGCAGCTATCCCCCGCAAGTGCAACACCACATGCTAGACCTACTCAATATATCATATACTCGAGTTACTAATATTTTGGAAGTAGCACTGCTCTCATATATTCAATATACAAGTCTTCGCAACTTAACGCAAGGGAGCATCGCATATCCAAGTATCAAGAATACTATTAAAATTACCACTGTACCCCTAGCTCTTTTCAATAGAAGCTTTATCTAATAATGGTCACCCACTGCAGCAATTCTGCTCATGCAGTGGCCATACTGGACCCACTCAATTAAATAAATCCTTGAGTTACTAAAAGTTTTGGAACTCAATTGCTCTCTCATAATCTCTGTGGCTACTACCTATTTGGGAAATCCAACTATGCAGAAAGCATCATGAGATTACCGCTCTATTAAACAACTTACCTTCTGTATTAAAGACTTACCACATCCCCATGGCAGTGTTGCTAACCAAAAACCTCTTGTAAATGAAAAAACTAAAACTTTAAAAATAAGGAAGAAACAATGCCAAAACAATAAACTTGATAAAAGAGTGTTCATAAAGAAGGCACATACAAGTTCAATAAATAAATCTGAATCATATTTTGAGTAACAGATTATCCCCTAAGAATAATTATTACCATAGCCAGTGAAGCGCACGGTATGAAATTAACAAAATTTTCTCAAAATTACTAGTGCAAGAGTTGAAGGCCGGGTGAAATTGTATTATTATCCAATTTATCCTTCCCAGCCTAATACAATGCACTTTGACAATAAGGATTGATTACAAGTAAATAAATTAATAGTATAGCTAACCCTTCTACTTGTATGCAAATAAAATTATTAAAAAATGCACACATTCAAAATTTCAAATGTTAGAGTATGCTAACTCTTAATATCTGTAGTGCAAAGCTTACCTTATTCATCATATTCCATTGACCCACTTGAGGCAAACAATTCTTCTCTCGACCCGTGTCATGGTATTTAAGCTGCACAAGCAGTGCCCAAGCCATATGTCACTTGAAACTAACAAATGTAAAATAACAAAAGATAGTTCCATCCATGAGATGCAGTAATGATGATTAAATTACCCAAGGAGCAGGCAGAATTCTAGCTTCAACAGAGGCCAAATTCTCACTGATTTTTATTCCAAATTCTTTTGCATACGGGTCTTCAGCATAAGCATTGTGACGAACTGTCTGTGGAAGAGCAAAAACAATGGGTAATGGAGCATATCCAAGGACAAGACATTTCTACAAGTGCTTTACAAACCAACGTGATCAACTGCTTTTTAGTTAACTCTTCAATCAAGGTGCTGTACAAATACCATCATTCTGGAGACTGGGCGTAGCATTGTGATAATTATTCATGCTAAATCCAACCAATAACCACTGAATTTTTCAAACTAACAAAACATAGAAAATCTAAGACTTCTGATCAAGTCAAGGGGAAAAAAGAGTTCCTTATAAAGTGTAACAACCCGTACCTGTATTAATTAACTATTTCAGATTTATTACACTAAGTCCTTCATAGATTTGAACATTATGACAATTTGCTTATAATTATATTTGGACTGACAAACAATTAGTTTTGTAATGGTCATATAGGACAATTAAGCTTATACTGTTATTAATGCTACATTCAAATATAAAAAATTAGAGAGAGAGAGAGAGAGAGACTTATAAAAGACCTATTAAGTTGGTTTAGTAAAGATAAACACATCGAAATGCAATGCGATATTATTTATTTTTATTTTTTTTTGAAGATGTTTCGAGAGGAAGCATTCCTTAAAACTTGTGAAATTTGGCTGGAAATAATTTCAGTGGATTGTGAACTTCACCCCCTTAATATTTTTCAAATTGCTCTAACCACTATTATTTAACTTAATAAAATGCTGAAAAATAGATTCCTTAATAGCCATGATATTTCCCATATAATGAAGTTAACTGGGATACTTGATTCTATGTATATCAGAAATCTTCAGAATATTTAACATATTTGGACTAAAGCATTCAACAAGGAGTAGATTATTCAATGGAATTTGCTCCTTTTACAATATATTATTAGTTTTCCATTTTACATGTAGAAAACTTAACTAGAATGTGAAACCTGTGGGGATGAGATAGTAGAAAACTTCACTTGAATGTGAAACCTGTGGGGGGAGAGAGAGAGAGAGAGAGTTGTATGTAGTTGACAAGGAGTGAAAACTATAGGACACACCCAAGCCAGCAATCTGCATAAGTAAGAAGTTTGGCCTTGCACAGTTTTGGGTGTGAAAAAGACTAGTAATTAAACAAAAATTAACTAAGAAAAATAAAAGAAAGGCATTATCTAGGTTCACCAAGCCACATGGGAAAGCAAATGAACCAACTTTAGAAAAACATTTTTAAGGCACCTAACAGAATAAAATAAGCACGTACAACGTGTTATAAAGGACTTTAGTTACTTTACTTTCTAAAACTGTACTTGCCACTAAACTTATAGTAGACAACGCATACTAATTCAGAGGTATGCAAGTCAATTCTGTCAGTAACCTAGTAGCAAGCTTACAAAAAAATTGGAAATTATTCGGTAATGTAAAATAAAATTCTTTAATGGGTTCGATTCTTATTTTCAAGCATCCAGAACAAACTATGGAGAGTATGAAATAGAATACTTTGTGACAGCAAACAAACCTTAAGAATGTCAAACTCTCTCTCTTGAGGACGCTGACAGGTCACCTTCAGCAAAGCAGTGATCTGTCTCTCATTCAACCTTTTGGAATACCTTTGACCCTCAACAATCTTGCAGACCTAATCCAATGAACGGCACATAAGCAGCAGACCTAACCTCATGACCAGCAAATAAGCTACAAATCCACAAGATTAAGGACACAAACAAAATTTACCTCCATGGGCAAATAATTAGGCCTCTGCTGATTTCCAACTTGTAAACACGGCCATTGAGTATGTTGAATGACAAAACCATAAGTCTCTTGGAAGTACTCAACAACTGATTTCATTGTACCCCTTTCATCCACTGGAAAACTAATACATACCAACAATGAAACATGTCATCGGTCAAGAAATGTGCAAAGGTCCTTTAAATATAAATCACAAACTAAACAATCTAGGGAAAGCGAAATAATTCCTCAAATATTACAATCTAGACATGGACCCTTACGTCAGTTCTCTTGTTGCCTGAGATGTTAAACCAGATATACGATATTTTCTTCGCATATTTCCACGGTGAGTAACTTCAACCTTAACTCCTCTTAGAGCTTTTTTTATCTGTAATGCAAGTAAATTCAATGATTCAGATAAGCACCAAAACAACCAAGACACGTGTCGACCACGAGCTGACTTCATGTGAGCTCTCATAACTGTGATACATAACCTCTCTTCGTAGAAAGACTGAATATGATCAACTTAATTAAAGCTCAACCCCAAAATTCACTCCCCGCGATATGATAGAGATCTAGAACCACACATACGCAAGTTAAGATGGATGGGGAAACAAAAGTTGACATATAACTTCATCGCAACATAAATTGACTGGGTGATGAACCACAGTTACAAGAAAAGCTCCGTATAAAAATTTCTTGTGAAAATACTAGAAAGCCCTGCTGTCCAATTGGAAGGAGCAGTCAGAGTCCTATGAAACTATATGTGAGCAAAAGTCCTACTTTAGGATATATTTCCAATTAAGTTCCACTATAACGAAATTTTCCTGTATTGCACTTTCCCATTGAATTGCCCTTAATGTCATTCTATTATTACAATTGTATAAGTTTTAAAAAGATTTCATATATCTTCCTACGCATTTGTATAAAACAGTCACAAATTTGCATAAATTTTGCTTTAGTGATTGTAATTACTTGTTTCAAAAACTATCAAGCGGAAAAAGACCAAACACAATTTATATAGTTCATTGATCATGAATATGCAAGACAAAAGAATAAAAAGGATAATAAAATTGTGGAACTTTTCAAATATGAAACAATATAGGAGAGAGGTTCACAGGAAATTCTCGTTACCTTTCGATTTAAAAGGCTTGATTGTTTGAACACTCAAAAGTCCAAGAAAAAAAAAGAAAGAACCACCTGTCCTCCTTATATGTTATATATGATTTGTTGGTAATTACACAATTGCTGAATTTGGTGGCTATCAAAATATGTAGAATTACAATTTTGACAGAAAAATTGGTACTTCTTACATGACTGAAGGTACGATCGGTATTGACTATGTAAAGGAAATCAAAGATCCTTCAATAAGAAAGGACAAACTACTGAAAATGACCATTCTTAATAGAATTGTGAACCTAACTTATTTTGAAATATTTCTTATAGAGGAGGAGACTACATTGCGTTACTATAGTTTTCTAGGATTTATTGGTCTGATTGAAATGTATTGACAAATTACTAGCCTTCCCAAAGTCCAAACTTAAACTAACAACAACACACATATATAACATAGATTGTAAATTCAAATTCAAATGTGAATTCAAAGACAACTGAAGTAGGTTGATTCTCCATAGACAAACTCAAATAGGAAAAGGAATCAGGAAAGTGCAAAATATCATGTGACCAACCTCCTATCATGATGAAATGAATGAACAGAATCACAGATTAAGAAGTGCAACTACAACCAATCATCACAGAGAATAAACAGGATCAAACCTTCACACGATCAGCATCAGACAAAGGTCTAGAAGAAACATCTCGTCCTAGAAGCTGGGTTACGAAGTCGATAACAGGCAGCGGCTCAATGAAAGCAGTAGAAGACATATCTGCACGATTAAATCACTTCAAGTCACAGTAGACCACAACTGTAGTAAATGGAGACACATATAACTAAAACAAACTGTAAGGCACTGATAACAACATAACAACAGTAAAGAACCAAGAGAATACAGATAAGAGGACATAAATCATGTTAATTGAATCATGTTAATCAACTAGTACCGATATTCAATGACAGCCCCATCTGCGTTGGGCGGATACTCTGATAGAATCCACGCCAACTCTCCAAACCATCACCCAATGGCTGCCTTCTCCCCAAGTCAGGGGAATAAAATGATCGCCCCACAGGACAATAGCTATAATAAATACCATTACAACAATCAGCTAAACAAAGCAACAAGAAATCCAAAGATGGAAAATGATAATAGCTGCAGTAATTATCCGAAACAACAACAACAACAACAACAATAATGATAAATAGGTGAAATGCAACTAAACCCATGGATTACCGAGCAGTAGGCAATTCCCGCAGAACAATATCCAGAACCTGAAGAGCTTCTTGCGGTGCATCTGCTTGCTTCCCCTGTAAAAACAATCCCAAATGGTGCAAATCTGCTCGGGCAGCCAGTTTAATCACAACTCTAAATTCCCTCTCTCTCCTGCACCAAAGGAAAAGAAAGTAAGAAAAGATTAGCCAAAACTAGATGTAGAGAGAATAAGCAAGTATAGTGTGTACAGATAAAAGGATAATTGTAAGCAAAAACCTGGCACCGCCGGATCCATCATCCTCATCAACGAGGGTGATTTTAAAATCTTTTGAAACGAAAGGGAGAGGACCGGCAGTATACAGACTTTTTCTTCCATCATATGCAGGAAGTCTCTTTCCAAGTTGAGACTCCTTGTAAAGTTTCACGAGTTGTTCCATCACAGCACGGTTGACACCTCGCGATGTTACCTCAGGGGTAATTGAAACCTATCACAAATCAAGAGCAAGATTTACATTATGAGCACCTCAGCCTTGACAAATAAGACGTCGGGGGGAAGATGTGTGATAGAGAGGGGAGATTACTAACATCATACTGATGCAAATCCTTGTCCGGTAATTCGGCAAAAAAGTGGTTGGCCTTGACAATACACCTGGTACCTGTGCTACCCTTGCCCGGTCGAAGAGGGAATCTCATCGATTTACTTGACGGAGCCACAGGTGCCTGGCTGGAAGGCCCTTCTTGCTGAACGGAAATCTGCTGAAACTGCTGCATCACTTGCGAAGTGCTTGGCTCCGGTAGATAGGATGAAGAACCGGCCTCAGGATGCATTTCAGGCGAACTCCCGTAAGACACGGGCTGAGTGGCCACTCCGGCTTGAGGCGGAGGCTGGGTTGCTTGGTACAGCTCGGGAACTGGTGATCTAGAAGGTCCACCAGCATCAGGCCCTAACCCACGGCTGCCACTGCCACGGCGCTGAGACACTCCTCCTCGTGGCTGCTGCTGAGTTCCCCTGCCTTGATGATGATACTCAGGAGGGCTACCAAAACTCTGCTGGGGAATCATTCCACCACGTTGTCCCCCACCGCCACGGCCACCACGACCTCCATACTGAGATTGGGGACCAAAACCTCTCCCTGCTCCTCCTCCTCCTCCTCCTTGATATCCAATTCCCTGCTGTTGCTGTGCTGGTGGGCGTTGTGCACCACCACCACCGTCGCCACCACGTCCTCCTCCACTTGCTTCCTGAGCCCCAGAACTCTCCCCGCCACCGGGAAGTTCAGTTCTCCTCTTCCTCACCATGATGACAACTGAAACCAACACAACCAAAACAAATATATCAAATAGTTGAGCGGTCAAAAATCATGTAAAACAACTTAGAAACAGAACATGTGAAGGTTAAACCCTCTAGGAACAATAGAAATGCACAGCCTAACAATAATAAGTCCTATCAAAAGCCCATGACGAATTTCGTATGGAAGAAATAGTTGTAATATGTATCACTTACACTAAAATATAATTAAAATTAAGTCAAAAAATACTACCAACCCCATTACAAGTAGTTGAAACTAGAAATCTCCAAATCAAACAAAATAGTTTGAATTACACATTATTGGATAAAATAGCATGAAAATTACATGATATTATTTATTTTCCTCATCCGAAGAATAATAAATGCGTGATGTCAACAATCAGAAGCACAAGAAATATTTGAGTAGATGACCAAATCCAACAACCCTCATAACACAATACACAAATCACATACCAAAGAAAATGATTCAACAACAAACCGATTGTACATCACAAGCCCAACTGTTTCAATAAATCATATATAATAATCCAGAAATTCACCACATCCCTTATCCAAACACACAGTAACATTTGGTACCTTCAAGGACCAAACTCTTATAAATGCAATACAACTTAGTACATAACAGAAACAATATTCAATAAGCATTATATCGGTATAAATGGAACATCAAAACTGGAAACACAATAATTAATCGATCACTTCTTTCATTCAGTAATGACGTCTAAAATCAATTCGAACAAGGAAACTAACAGCTAAACTAACAAAATTACTTAAATGAAAATAAGAACAAAAATAGGTTAAATTCAGCTGATGTACCTAAACCTTTTGCGTTCCGTGTTGAAATACGCTCCTATGTATATATATATATATATATATGTGTGTGTGTGTGTGTATATATATGTGTGTGTGTGTGTGGAGTATATAATTAGAGAAATTTTGAAAAATGAAGTCAGAAGCTGAATATTCAAAACATTGAAGATCAGATCCAAAATATTCATAAAAAAAGGAAATCGAACAATTCAAAAGCGATGAAGATGCAAAAGCTAACAGTCTATCAAACTCACGAATAAAACTAGATCCATAGTACGGATCACTAAAATCAACTGAGAATAAAGAGAATCGCATTATGAGCAGCAATCAAACATTTCTCACCTCTACGATGACGCCGTTTTGGTTGATAGATTTAGAGCGTTTGTGTGTGTTTTTGTGGGTGTGTCAAAGCGAGAGCACTCGCTATTCGCTGGAGCTCCTTGTGAAATCCCTAAACACTCTCAGCCATAACACTATTTAAAGTAACAGTGAAGTCAGTAGGTATTCAAAATGACAACTCCGTCCCTTGACCCTCCTCTCCCTCTCTATAAATTACACTCACCTCTTCTCTAGTTTTGGTAAGTTGCACTCAACTCAGCTATATTTGAGAAAATTACACCCGAATCCGCAGTTAAAGTTTTTTGAAGTCTGTAATGCCCTTATATTGTAATTAAGAATTCAAGCCCGTCAGGTATGATACGGTTTTGGCCTAATTTGGATCTATTCTTTCAAATTTGGTACCAAAATAGTAGTACGTCAAGACCGGTTTGGGTTGGTTCCGAACATGATTACTGTTTCATTTTAAACATATTATTTTCTATTTATGTTATTGAGAATTGAACAAAATTAAAGGAGATATGATTTCATTCTTTATTTTGTTAAGTCATAAAGAACAGTTTTGTAGGATCCGTTTGGATACCCTGTTTTCTGTTTTTATTTTTTTACTGTTCATCAGACAAAAAAAAAACACGTTTGACAAACGTGTTTACTGTTCACTTTTTTTTCTCCAAGAAAACTGTTTTTTGTGAATAGTGTGTAAAAGTAGTGAAAACACCAAATACAACTTTTAGTTGTTTTTTGAGTTTTTTCACTGTTTAGGTGATAAAACAGTGAAAACACCAAATCCATAAAATACAACTTTCACCAAATAAAAGTGGTGAAAACACCTTCATCCAAACGCTTTTTTGTTTTTAATTTTTTGCTGAAAAAAACAAAGACAAATACAAAAACAGCTTTTATATTTGAAAGATAAAAAATAAATACAAAAAACAGACTTTCTAAACCCACCCGGTTATATTAGATTTTATTATTATATGTCTGGAATCATAATCCTTTAGAAAGTGAACAGTTCCTCAGATGTAGAACTAATATTGTACCAAAATGCTGAAAAATAGGTACAGACCCTCGGTTCCGATCTGTCCGAACAGATTCCACAGTTATTTGTGCAGCCCTAATTGTTATATATAATAAATTACATGGCCCTCTCATATTTTTTAAAATCACTCAGACCTCCACAACAAATCAAGCCTTACGACAGGCGGCCTCCTAAAAGTGAATTCAAAATTAACTAACTCAAATCTATTTGATGCCTCTTTCTCTCTTATAAAGGCTTTTTATCTTGGCTCTCAACAATCTTTCCCGAGTACTATTTATCTTAAATTGGAGAGTGAAAAAAAAAAAAAAAAAAGATGCATCCATTACTGTACATGAAACAACTCCTTTTTTTTTTTCTTTAATTTTTGACTTCACCAGCCATCGCCATACACATAACACAGTCTTACATTCGTTGTTAATAGTTATATTATTTTGATGGGTTGCAATGAAGTGTTCGAGTATATGTATTTGAATTTTAAAGGTGATTCGTATATATATATATAGAGAGAGAGAAAGTGATAGAAATAAAATATTTGGAAACAAATTCAGCTACCTGTCATCCAGTGATAATTTACACCAAATAAAAAAAAAGAAAAAAAAAAAGAGGTCCATTAGACAAGATTTGGCTTTGGGGGGGTTAGAGCCATTTTAAAACGAGGTCAATGCAATCATGCAAACAAGGGAGCTCATATAATTTTTCCTTTTATCCTAAGAGCATCCGGTAGATTATGGGTGACTCTCCACTTTTAAATAAAGTGTAGTGTTATGTAAGTAATTTGGAGAGTATATGCTGAAGTGGTTCTACATTTTATTTAGAGTGTGTGTCCTACGGTGTGGTCTTCTATCTTTCATTTTATTTTATTATTATTTAATTATTGAAAATAATTTAGTTACTTAAATTTTTTAATATAAAAAATATATATTAAATGCCACAAATTAAAATATATTATCAAATTTTTTACAAATAAAAAAAACACATTAATAATTTCGTCACATACAAGAAAATAATAACTATGCAAAAAATTACATAATTTTAACACACACGGAAGTATATTGATATTTATAAAAATTGAAAATTATATTTTTTATTTTAAGTTAATTGAATTATGATTATTTTAATTAATTAATTAATTAATTGAATGTTATAAAAAAATTTGCATTATACATTAAAAAACATAGCAAAATAATTTACCTATACTCAAGTAAATTTAAAGCCAAAAAATAAGTTTTTTAAAAAAATTAATTAAATTATAGTATGATGCAAAATATAACCTTACAATTAATTGAATTGAATGTGAAAGATAAAAGAAGAAACATGAATGGTAAACTTCAGCTGACCCCACCACAAAGTAAAGAATAAAAAAATATACAAAAAGAGACACAACACACGCTATAAGTGACATTGCAAGTGCAAAAACTATTATAGAGCCCACCAAAAATTTTGTCGGCTCCAAACCAAACACACTCTATCATATGCCACATACCCCAAACACTGGTCATTTCCTTCCCACTCCATATGTTCTAATGCACTCCGTATATGATGTAATTGTAAGTTGAAGTAAACTAACTCTATATTAGGAATAATTACACAAATCTCCCTTAAATATATGATATAATTGTAAATAATTTTTTTAACGTTTCAATAATATCACAAACTACCTTAATATCATCGAAATATTGATCTGACAAGAAATAGTAGTGAAATGAAGCATATATCCTCTTACATTTTGAGATATTTAGGGAATCTTTTAGAAGATGGTGAATTTACTACTTTGCCTCAAATTGAAGTTTTTTGTCTTGAATCACGTAATAATGCTTCCACATAAGATGATAAAGAGAGAATGTGTTTTTTTAGAGAGAGAGAAAGAGAGTATTCAAAACCTTCTCAAATGAGTTTATATAGAATAACAATGAGGACAAACACAGTCAACCAAATTTAAGATATTCAAAACAAATATAAGGGTAACAATGTAATTGCACTTGAGAGTAAGGGTAAAGCAGCAACTTCCTAGCGTTGACTTTGGACGGGGGTGTAAATGAGATACCGGAGTTAAAATCAAGGGGAGTTTGTGATACTATTCAAATGTTAGAGGAATCGTTTACAATTATGGCATAGTTAGAAGAGATTTGTGTAATTATCCCTATTTGTTTTTATGAAAGGAAGTGTAATTTTAAGCAATAAACAAACAAAGGTTTGTATGGCTTTTCTTCCCAATTTAAGAAAGTAGAAACATAATTTTTTTTCAATAAAAATTATAGATAGAAAGCTATCTGAAAAAAATCAAAGAGAGAGAGGGGAAAATAGAAGAACAAGGACACTTTCCAGATCGGGGTAACTAGGAATTGAAGACACTAACAATCAATTAATTAAGAACTATTTTTTTATTAATTAAGAAATAATTTTTTATTTTTTTATTTTTTTATTTTTTTTTAAAAGGTTTTAATTTGAGATTGTTAATCCATAAAAAACAGGTTAACTCAGGGTTCTTTAGCATTGGTCTTTAGATGGAGTATTCAACAATTGGGTCACAACAACTATAATGTAAAGTTCTTCCATTTTGGTGAATTAGACTGAAAAACAAAAGCATCTAATTAAAAAATTAGATTGCAGAGACAATATAAAGTTTGGCCGGTTATGAGAAATGAATTAAAGCTAAAAGGAAAAAAATATTGAACAAGGAATTAAAAGGTACAATAAGAAATCAACAACGTTCAAGGATATGTTTATACAAACTATATATATATATATAACAATAATGATATCTTAATCATTTATAATTATGAAATTCACGTGACAATTTTCCATGAGAAACATATCAAACCCTCAAACCAACCATACAAAATCTACAAGGTCTATATATATATAGGATTGATTAATCATATAATTCCTTAAAATATGAGGAAAGTATCCAAATTGCTAGGTTGTTAGTATAAAGTTGGGGAATGGACCATTTAGCCTTTAGAAGAGGGGTATTTAAAATTCAGAGATAGATCCCTAAGAGAAACTACACCCTCTAATCTACATACTTAACACATAACTACTGAGCGGTGGCGGTGGTGATGGTGTTGGTCATCATCTTCTTGAACTCAGCAAAGTTGACGTTACCGTCGCCGTCAGAATCGACGGAGCTGATCATCTTCGAACAATCCTGGACCGTGCATTTCTCGCCCAGCCGGATCAACACCATGTGCAACTCGGCCGCCGAGATCAGACCGTTCTTATCGGCGTCGTACAGATCGAAAGCCTCCTTGAGCTCGCCGTCGCCGCTGTCTGCGGCGGCGGAACCACTGCAGAAGGCGGAAAACTCCTGGAGGCTGATGAAGCCGTCGTTGTCGGTGTCGATCTCCTGCATCATGCGGCTCACCTCCTCCGGCGACGTGGTGGATCCGAGCGCCTTCATGACGTCGGCGAACTCCGTCGCCGAGATCTTGCCGTCGGCGTTGGCGTCGAAGCGGTTGAAGACTTCCTTCACCTCCTCCGTGTTCTGGAGATACATGGTAGGTTGCTTAGGGTTAGGGTTTGTCGCCATTTTTGGTTTCCAAATTCCTATAAAATAGAGAGCGAGAGAGAGAGAGTTGTGAAATGTAGATTATGTTTTATGAGAGAAGGTGGGTTGTAGGTGTGCGTTTCTGTTTGTATATATATATATATACGCGTGTGTGTGTATATATATATGTGTGTGTCTAATGATGTTGAAATAAAAGGGAAATCTGGTTCACGCCGTTGTTGTTGGAGAGTGTAAAGAGAGAGAGTAATGGTGAAGAGATTAGGGGAAAAGTAGAGAGTGGTCCGTAAAGGGAGGGATGAAGAAACGCGTTGACCATGTGATGCGTGCTTCCGGGACTCATCTGAGATCCGCGTTGCCTTAGACACGCATTTTACGCGTTTCTATACACGTTACTGGTCTTTTTTTTCTTCTTTTTTTTTGTTATATATTTAGGACAATGCTCGGGTTCTCACCAGTGATGATCAATTTAGTCTTCACCCCTTATTTGAATCAATAAAATTAACACATTTGGTATATATTAATTAAAAATTAGAAATTGGTATTATCCATTATTTATGAGATTCAACCCAGATTTGAATTCTTATTTTTTTTCTTATTCACTTTAAAAATTAAAAATCTAATGGGCAGTTTATCGTCATATATATATATATGCATGTACACTTTCCTTAAACACAAATAAGAAAAAAGTCACAATCCACGAATATTATTCGATATTGTAATGGGTACTTCTCCATATTTCGTAAAATCCAAAGATATATAAATGAATTGGATACAAAATATTATGAACACAAATAAGAAAAAATAAAAATAAAGTGATTGAAGTATAGAAATTTGGAGAAAAAAGTCAGAAATCTCGTGTGTAAAGTGCCGCTCACCGCACCAAATTGATGATATTACAGAAACACAAAAGATTTTATCATCCTTTGGATTCAATTACAATATACATAACATATATATATATATATATATATATATACATGTACATGTATATATATATATATATATATACATGTACATGTATATATATATGTATCAATCTATATATAAATAAAAGTGTACGCACATATATCAATATATATACACAAATAAGTATACACGCATATGTAGACGTTAAACTGACCATGAATTTTTTTAAAAAAATGAATAAGAGAAAAAAGAATAATTTAAATCCGGGTTGAATTCCATAAATAATGGGTAATACCCATTTATGTTTTTTAATTAATATATGCCACGTGTTTTAATTATATTGGTCCAAATAAGGGGTGAAGACCAAATTAGTCCTCACTGGTGAGGACCAAGCATTGTCCATATATTTATATGTATATTTAAAAATAATTCTTGTTTGTAGGTATGTAAGAAAATTCAATTACCCTAATTACGATAATTATAAGATGTAATTAATAATTTTTTTATAATTATGTATTATAGGCATCTTTTAACAGTTAATATCATTGTAGACACACAAATTTTGTGGGTCCAAATCGATAAGTCCAATACCAAATCTTGGGCCGCAATTTAAATTAATTACACTAACTCGGGGTAATTAATTATTTAACTAAGTCTAAGCCCACTTAGTTAAATAAAATATAATAATTTTTATTCCCAAGAAAATAATGATTGAAAGATAATTATATTAATATTAATAATTTTAATATTAATAATTTGATAATTATCGAAAAGGGACACATGTCATCATTATATTGGTTCAGGTTGTCTATAAGTATAAACATGATGGAAAATAGGCGGGAAAAAGTTCACATGAAAATTACTAAGAGAAAATTACAGAAAAAAATACAGAGATCAACCAACACATTTCTCTCTCCCTAAAAGAAAATCAAGAAGACAAAAGAACAAGAACGACAAGCACAACAATTGTGTCGTTCTTTTCACGTGCTTCAACAAATTCGAAAAATCACTAAAATAAAAATCTTGAAGACGAAGAAAAATAAGCACATTCAAATTCGTGGCGTTCAATCTTAAAAATTAAAGAAAACAAATAAAACTATTCGAGACAAGTTTTGTCGACCATCGACCAGAAATAAAAAAAAAAAACAATTCAAGAACAAGCTCGGTGGCCCTTGAATCCATCTCAACAACCCTATTTAAGATTAAGCTCTGACAGCACTTGCATCCGACCAACAAAAGAAATCGAATTGGAGGATTATTTTCTTTATATTTGTAAAGAATAGAAAAAAGGATTGTACTACCATTTATTTAAAATTAACAAAATTCTGACTTGGCGCATCTTTCATTCTTATATTTTCGGACTTGAAATTTGTTGTCTACAATCATAATGTGGAATAAATTTCTTGTTTACTGACTTCCAATTAATTAGTGCTATGTTTTTTTCTTCTTTTTTGTTATTATTATTATTATTTATATTTATTCAAAAGGCAAAATGGAACGTAAGGGTGCACACGGTCCGACCTAGTTTTGTGGCGACCTATGTGGGTAGGTGTGTCGTGGGTGGGTGCAAGTGGCACTGATAGGCTACCACACTGGGCGAGCTACAAGTGCACAATCTCACATTGTCTGGGTAAGGAAATGATACATGTTATATGTGAGTTTCATACCCTTTATGATACGACGCATTTTAAAAATTGTGATGGCTGGAAACCTACCAGAACTCTATAGTTAAGCGTGTTTAAAGTGGAGTAGTACCAGGATGGGTGACCACCTGTGAAGTCTTTGGTCCGGATGAGCCAAAAACGGATATTATTGTGTCTGTATTGGGATGGGGCTGTTACAAGTTTCAATGCGGAACTGAACCATTATTTTCATTTCCTTAAAAATGAGATCCGAAACCGAACCGTTAATGCAAGGAACCGAACCGAACCAAATCATTTTTTTCGATTCGGTTCGATGTAAAATTACTTCAAATATCAAAACACAATTTAATTATAAACTAAATTGAATAGGGAATCTCAACTATTATAAACCTAAAATCAAATGCATAATTAGTGGACTAGAAATAACTATTTCAAAATTACATTTCATAAAATTATAACCTTATATCTATTAACTTATAACTTTTAAATTATATATAAGTAAAAATATAGTACTAATAAAAAAGATTAAAGAAAATAATTAAAAAAAAAAATGGTTCGGTTCCAGTATGGGTCGGTTTTACATCGTTAAGAATCAGGACTGAACCTAAAAAACTGATTCTTTAATTTTCAGGACCAAACCACCTTAGAACCGAACCGAACCATCGGTTCCGGTTTGATTCGGTCTGGTTCCTCGGTTATTTTGATTATTTGTACAGCCTTAATTGGAGCTCATTAATTAATAAATAAAAGGGTACTTGCTATTCTTAAAAATTGAAACAGCAAGACATAAATTTCAGAAGTCCAGAATACCCCCTAAAAACCATGGAAACTCAAGCTTTATGGCCTAACAATAATAGCCACACCAAAATTTGGTTATGCAGCAATGAAAAAGAACTTTCTGAGGAACACACTGCTAAGGACAAGATACAAAATTTGTCAACATCACTAGTATAAGAATCACAAGTCTAATATCTAAACTCTAGATCATTCTGCATGTCACACCCTTAAAATTCCCGAAACTCCAACCCGGAGAATTAGCAAATTCCCAAGGGGTGACGTCAATCAAACGACCACTAAAGTCAACCATAACAAGGAAATACATGGAATGACAAAGAAAATAATATATTCCATGCCTAGCTAATTGAATGATAGAAATTCAACAGAATGCTCTGATACCAAACTGTCACGCCCCGAATTTCCAAAGACTCCCGAACCGAGACATCCGAGAAATCCGGGATCGTGATCCATAAAATGAGCGACAAAATAAGAATATCAATACCATAAACTGAATGGTATATTATTAACAATAATAATTCCATACACAACAAATCAAAAGCTAAACCAAATGATACACAAGGCACATCTAGGTGCCGAAAGAATACATCTCTACAAAGATGCAACGATACCAAATACAAGGAAGGGATATGCCAACAGACTGTCTCCCAATAAATACAACAACATCGGTCCCAATACAGGGAACAAACAAAGAAAACTAAACTGGAATAATACTATAAACAAATGTCCCAAAACCCGCAACAACATCCATGCCACGAGCCATCCTGCAAGAAAACCTGATACCTAGCCGAAACATCACCTGCAAATTGGTGTAAACCACCAGGGAAAACCAACGCGGGGGCGAGCTCATTGAGCCCCATAGGAGAAAATATCCTAACCATCACATCCTCCGACCGTCCAAGTCAAGTGCAAACCAACCCGTGTACATACATCTACCCTAGGTCGGTCAAACGTCCCACATGACACTCACGCCAATACAAGACCCCTGAAACAAATCCCTCTAGTCCCCTACCATGCATCATCAAGACAACTAGCACATAACGAATCCATAATATCAGATCATATGGAAAAACCCACACCTATATATATATACATACGTATATATATACAGAGATACAACAAATAAGTACAAGTCACGATGTCCTAACCTCACGAGATAACACTATGACTAGTACCCACCAATCCAACACTAGTAGTCTACACTACTCACATAATCGTACAAAAGTACACAATACCTTAGAGTAACATAGCCAATCACTCTAGTGGCCATAATAATAACCATAGGATCAAAATGAACAAAGATCGCCACGATGTCCATAAACATACATAACCAGTACTAAGGAAACTCTCAAGTCCTTACGTACCCACATAATCATCTTCAATGCATATATACACAATATATGTACGACACCTCAAATTTATTCACAAAGGTGAACCACACTCACCTCAATAGCACTACACATGCCACTATATCATTCTCATGATACTATCCTCAAGGAGATCAATTCCATCACTAACGTCCTCATTATAGACAAGGAAGGATAGCTACTCAACCACGAAGGGATACAAAAACACTATCCTCAAGAATGGCCACACAATACCATGACATCAAGCAAGGGATGAAACTCCAATGCTAACCAAAAGAATAATCGGAACATCTCGTCAACATGGAGAGACATCCACCCATGATGAGGAAAACCACCAATATATATGTTCATTAAGACACACATATCATAACCGAAACTCGGAATGAAAGAAAGTATGATATACACATATCGAGAGAAAAACATTCTCAAGGCAACCGAACAATCCCTACTCTAGGATTCCTATGATGTCCCATGAGGGCAAAGAATGAATAAGTAACGCGCTGGAACCACGAAACCCAACATCCGTTTCTAACCCCACAGATCAAATGATGATACAAAAAGGAGTGGCTCGGCATCATGCCATAACCCAACACTCAAGAAAGGCGGATCTAAGTCGATCCTTCAACCTAACAACACTCATCCCTAAAGACCTCTAATCAATGCCTCAAGCATAGTAGGAGAAGTGGTGAAGCACAAGGGAGAGAACATAAATAAGCTAAAAAGAGTACACAAAATCAGCTTTCACCGAGTACTCGGTATCATACCCACCGAGTACTCGGTAGACATTTTATGACCAAAACTCTCTGGTGAAAAATAAGGCTTGCGCGCACTTACCGAGTACTCGGTGGCCCCCAGAATGCAAAGTTAAGGAATGAACCCGAAAAGCCCTGAAACGAAACCGAATGACTCCGAGCCAAACCTGAACCCACCGAAACTTCAACAAAACCGGAGAATGAAAAATGAATAAAGAAGTCCAAAAATGACCACACTTCAACAAAATCGAGAAAAACAATCCCATGACCCTATTCTTAACTGGGAACTCAATTAAACTCTCAAATCAATAACTCATCTCAATATCACTCAAGACGGTTAAGTTGACCACCTCAAGGACATTCAATGCTTAGGATATGAAAATGAAAACCTAGTAACCAACACTCGGAAACTAACTAGGTTCCATCAAAACCACCTCCAATCCATTCAAATCCCAATTCACACTTAACATTACTTCTCTTAGATTACTAACGGAATCAAGAGACCGTTACCCCACAAGTGACTAGAATCAATCCTAACCTCACTTAATCAACTTCAAACCTTAAGTGCAAAAGAAATACCAACTGGTCATCGATACATAACCAACCAAAATCCCAACATATTAAGGATTATACACCCCTCAAAGGTGCAAAAACATCAAGTGGTCAATACCCCACTACCAACCAAGGTCACAAAGCTAACACTCGCTTCTTTAAGGTCTCATTTCATAATCGACCCTATAACCCACCATCGACTTTACTTATCACAAGAAAGCCGTTAAACCAACCCATAACCCCACCTAAGGGGATATAATCACATACAACAAGTATAATCATTCATTGCACATTATACTTTAAATAAGGCATGTTATACATGCGGGATTCTCAAGCCTACCAAGCCTTTAGCCCACGAACCGGATGGCCCATCTATAAAGGCCTATTAACCAAAATATTCTAGAATAAACTTGGAGAACAAGCTAGTAACATGGCAAAAAGACAAAATAATGATATAAGCAAGAGAATGTTGCCCTAATGGGCTCAAAGCCCAAAAAGGGAATGTATATAAGGAAAGGAAAGCCAAATATGAATAAAGGATTCCATTCTTGTGTGGTGCATTTTCAGCATTTACACATTGGCGCCGTCTGTGGGAAGCATCTTGGAGTTCTTGATTTTTCAGATCTACTCTTTCGGATTTGTAAATCATCTCCTTATTCCCATCTCGTTAAGCTGAGTTTGTTTTATTCAATATGGAGATATGCGGAGATGCCTTGGCCTTCCAGATCTGAGAGCTTGTTTCTATTCTTCACCATATTCTAAACCTCCATTCATACTGACCCGCTACTCCCCAAACAACCATGTCGGTCACCCGTTCGCAAACAGATATTCCGACCACCGGGGATAGCCAGGTAGAAGGTTCTCAAACCATTGAGCAAATCCTGTAACGCCTGATAGCCACTAAGGAACATAGCCAAGCTCTTGAGAAGCAAAATGCGGAGCTCATAGTGAGGATGGCTCTATAACCGCCTGCCCCTCTAGTAGCGGCTCTCAACCACTCTCAGAACCAGGAAGATGACGACAGGCTAGAAGAGCTTGCCGAGTCCTCCCAGCGTTTAGGAAAGGCTCCCGTCACTGATGAAGCCATGACCCCCCAAAAGCTCCAAGCAATGATGGCCGAGTTCCAAAGAAAAGTCCTCGGGGACTTGAAAACCCATTCTACCAATGATTTGGCCGTCCAGGCATCAACTGAATTGATACAATCGCCTTTCACCCCCGAGATAACCCGGGAACCTTTTTTAAAAAAGTTTGTTATGCCTCGGTTTACCCCCTACGATGTCATAAAGGATCCTGAGGAGCATATCTATCAGATTCATTAAAAGATGACCATGTAAGCTGAGAATGAGTCATTGTTTTGCAAGTTGTT
Source organism: Cornus suecica (assembly GCA_963922005.1). Classification (NCBI taxonomy): domain Eukaryota; kingdom Viridiplantae; phylum Streptophyta; class Magnoliopsida; order Cornales; family Cornaceae; genus Cornus; species Cornus suecica. Next base: position 75,524,782 of record OY998238.1, read on the forward strand.
CTCCACAAGTCTTGCGGATGCAGCTCTACTATGGTTCATGATGTAACCACCCCGATCTATCAGCAGCTGACAATAATTGACCAGGCTCTTGGTTGCCCAGTACTATGGGAATAAGAGACAAAAAAAAACCATATCCTGCCTCTTTACTATGATCCAGGAGAAAGAAGAATCCCTAAAGAGCTTCTTATCCCGATTCAACATTGAGTTTTATTTTATTGATAACTGTGACCAACACTCTATTATTGAGGCCTTCCGAATGACGCTTATTCCAGGAACCAAGTTCCATCAGTCTCTGGTGAAACGCCCCCTATCTGGCATTGGGGAGTTAAACTCCAGAGCCCAAGGGTACTTAAGGATTGAAGATGAGGAAACCATTAGGAGGAAGAGGGTGGCCTTGGTCAGCGGTGAAGCCCGATCAAAAGATCAGGCAACTGATCGAAAACGTCTAACATCATCGGGACCTTCAGTTCCTTCAGGACCTCAAGCCCCGAACCTTTTCAAATATTCCAAATCTGAAGAGAGAGTAACCCCCTTGAGGGTTAGCTTTGCCAAGCTCTACAAAGAGAATAAGGTAAGAGAGATCTTCCAATAACCCCTAACCATCAGATAACCATTGAATCAAAGGGACAAGTCAAAACATTGTGCTTTCCACGGTGATTTTGGGCACATTACAAATGAGTGCTGTAATCTTAGACAACAGGTAGAGACATTGGAGCTTCGTGGCGAGCTCCAGGACTACATCCAACGGGACAGACCGAGGGCCAATCAACAAGCTCCTAACGCCCTTCAAAACCCCATAGCCGTACAACCGGTCAAGATTATTAATATGATTCTTGGTGGCTCCACCTCCAAAGAGACGGAATGATCCAGCAGGAACCATCTGTGAAGAGCTCAAAAAATAAGAAAAGTCAATGAAGTCAGTGAAATCCACCACAGGACAGGAGAAACAAAAATTATTTTCTCTACATCAGACCTTTGGAATATCTAGACCCCATACGATGACCCTCTAGTTGTGACATTGATGATGGCCAACTGCTTTGTTAAGAGAGTCATGATCGACCTCGGGAGCAGTGCAAATGTCATTACCAAGTAGGCTTTTGAAAAGCTTGAAATCAACCCGAACGAGATAGTGGCCTCCCGGTGTCCTATTGCAGGATTCGATGGAAAGCAAATCGAACCGATTGGGGAAGTCCAACTGCCAATATTTGCTACATAAAGGACCTTGACCGAAACATTTGTTATAATGGATGTGAAGCTTTCGTATAATTTACTCATTGGAAGGGGATGGATTCACTAGATACAAGGTGTGCCTTCAACCCTTCATCAAATGATGAGATGCATAAGCCCGAATGATTTGGACATCATTGATATCAAGGGGGATCAGGTGGCTTCCAAGGAATGCTATACAGTCACTCTGAAGGAGATCATGAAAGGAAAAGGCCCAGAGGTGTCCCATACCAAGGATCGGAGCCCAGGCCCCAAATAACAATCAAATGAGGGGGATCCAGGTGCCTCGATCATGGTCAAGCCATTATAGTCAATCTCTATAATGCCCGATAGCCCAAAAAAAGTTACTTTTGTAGGTACAAATCTCACCGACTGTGAATTGAAAGAACTGACACAGTTATTGAAGGGCAACTCTGATGTCTTTGTATGGGAACATACAGACATGCCAGGTATTGATCTTATTGTTGCCTAGCACTCATTACATATCTACCCAAATGTGAGACCAATTAGGCAAAAACAAAGGCGCATGGGAGCGCATCGAAACCATATCATAGCAGATGAAGTGTCCAGATTACTCCAGGCTAGTTTTATCAGGGAAGTTAAGTATCCCGAATGGCTCACCAATGAAGTAGTTGTCTAGAAAAAGAATGTTAAGTGGAGGGTTTGTGTTGATTTTACTGACCTGAACAGGGCATGCCTGAAGGACAGTTTTCCACTGCCAAAGATTGACCAGATGGTGGATGCTACAGCTGGCTACAAACGTTTAACTTTTCTAGACGCTTATTCGGGATACAATCAGAGAAGAATGAACACGACAGACAAGGAAAAAACATCCTTCATTACTGAAATAGGTACTTACTGCTTCAAGGTTATGCCATTCGATCTGAAAAATGCAGGTGCCACTTTCCAGAGATTGGTCAACAATATCTTTAAGGGAATGATGGGTACAGTGATTGAAGCTTACATTGATGACACTGTGGTCAAGAGCAGAGGAAAGGAAGATCATCTTGCACATCTATGCCAAGTGTTTGGCACCCTGAGGAGGCATGGCATGAAGCTCAACCCAGAGAAATGCTCTTTTGGCATGTTATCCGGATAATTCCTTGGACATATCGTGGACCAGACTGGGATCCAAGCTAGCTTGACATAAGTAAAGGCCCTGATGGAAATAAAGGATCCCCAGACACATAAAGATGTTTAAGTCCTAACTGGAAGAGTGGTTGCCCTTAGCAGGTTCATTTCAAGACTCACCGATCGATGCAGACCATTATTTCAGGCGATCAAGGCAAAAAAAGGAGAAGTTTGGGGTCCTGAGCAGTCTGAAGCCCTAGTAAAGTTAAATGAGTACATGACCAGACCCCCGATCCTATCCACACCAGGTCCCGATGAAGTCTTACATCTTTATCTAGCAATATCCTCCGTCTCAACCAGTGCAGCCCTTATCAGAAAGGATAGGAACCTGCAAATGCTAATTTTCTACACCAGTAAATCCTTGGTTGAAGCAGAAACTCGATACAGCAGGCAAGAAAAGCTGGTTCTATCACTGGTAAATGCCAAAAGATGATTGAGGCATTACTTTGAGGCTCATCCAATCATTGTCGTGACCTCCATGGGTTATTATGTCAAAACTTGACCTTTTTGGGCAGAATCTCCAAATGGGCCATCGAATTGGGCATATATGACATAACTTACATACCCTGGATTTCCATCAAGGGATAGGTGGTGACACATTTCTTACTTGAAGATGAAACTGAAGAACCCGACGAGCAAACTGAACCAAACACTTGGAAGCTTTTCGTTGACGGATTAGCTAGTTCTACAGGATCGGGAACCAGATTGGAAATCCAAACACCTGATGGGACACACCTCCACATGTCAGTGCAACTACAGTTCCCAAAAACTAACAATGAGGCTGAATATGAAGCGATCGTATCTGGCTTAAGATTAGCCCGAAGCCTCTAGATTCAGTCTCTAGCTGTGCACAGCGACTCTAGCCGGTCAGGCATCCTCAACCGAAGAGGACCTGACCCGGGTTGTGTTGATGGATTTTATAACCAGATCAAGTATTCAAGAACCCGAACAAGTTATGCTTATTCCATGGTAGCCCAGCTGGATGGATCCCCTGATGAATTACTTGAGGCATGGGACACTCTCGGAGAACAAAGCTAAAACTCAAAAGATCAGGAGGAATTCAGCCCGATATTCAGTTATAAACGGGCAACTCTATCGGAAGTCCTTCTCGGGTCCTTATTTAAAGTGTATTACGCCACCAAAATCAAGAGTAGTGATGCAGGAGATCCACAGTGGGTCTTGCGAGATCCACAGTGGGTCTTGCAAGAACCACTCCGGGGGAAGATCCCTTGCCCATAAAATACTTTCCCATGGATACATTTGGCCCTATCTGTCACGGGATGCTGATGGTTACGTCCAGAGATACAACCATGCCCGATGCACGGGGACGTTATCCATCAACCACTCGAGTTCCTACATCCAACCATAGTCCCAAATCCATTCGCCCGATGGGGAATGGATATCGTAGGACCTCTCTCAAAGGCAATTCAATCAAATTCTTATGTCCTCCTGGCCACTGATTACTTCACTAAATGGGTGGAAGCTGAAGCCTATCTAGCCATCAAGAGTAGTCACGTTATCAAGTTTATTTGAAGCCATATAATATGCATATTCGGGCTACCAAGGATAATTATGATGGATAACGGGACAAATCTAGACAACAAGGAGGTAAGAACATTCTTTACCAAGCATGGTATCAACTAGAATACATCATTCGTCGGGTACCCACGAGGGAATGGACATGCTGAGAGGATAAATCGAACCATATTCAACACCCTAGCTAAAAAACTTGAGGAAACTAAAGGGGCCTGGCTCGAGAAGCTACCTGAAATGCTCTAGTTATACAGAACGACCCCCAGGTAACCCACTGGGGAGACCCCCTTCGTTATGGCATATGGCGTTAAGGCTGTGATCCCTACAGAGGTTAGGGTTCCAACCCTCTAGAGCCAGGTCTGGGTAGAAGGCCCAAATAACTAGTACCTATCTCACGACCTTGATATACTAGATGAAATAAGGGAGGTAGCCAGGATCAGGCTGGCCACCTACCAACAGCGTGTCCGGAACCATTTCAATCAAAAAGTCAAAAGAAGAGAGTTCCAGGTCGGAGACATGGTCCTTAGGTGAAAAATTGGACTTGTGGGCAAGCTCAGGGAGCCTTAGGATGGCCCATACAACATTACCGAAGTCATCGGGTGTGGAGCCTACCACGTCCGAAGGAAAAAAGATAGTAGAATAGAGCCACACTCCCAGAATGCCTTTCACCTGAAGAGGTACTACCCGAAACAAGTCAAGTTTACTTTTACTTTGTTCAATTTTGTAAAAAGACCCCAGCGCCGGATCAATTAAAAATAGGCATCAGTAAAATTATATTTCTTGGTAAAAATAGCTTACAAATGATTACTGATGCAAAAATAAACCAAGTGTTGTCATCTCTCTCGCATGGCCTTAAGTGCCTGAAAGACACAACACTGATCCAGAAGAGATCAAATTTTTGCAAAAAATTAACCAAGTGTTGTCATGTCTCTTGCATGGCCTTAAGTGCCCGAAAGACACAACACTGATCCAGAAGAGATCAAATTTTTGCAAAAAATAAACCAAGTGTTGTCATGTCTCTCACATGGCCTGAAGTGCCCGAAAAACACAGCAGTGATCCAAAATATATCAAAATTTTGCAAAAAATAAACCAAGTGTTGTCATGTCTCTCGCACGGCCTTAAGTGCCCGAAAAACACAAGACTAATCCAGAAGAGATCAAATTTTTGCAAAAAATAAACCAAGCATTGTCATGTCTATCACATAGCCTTAAGTGCCCGAAAGACACAAAACTAATCCAGAAGAGATCAAATTTTTTCAAAAAATAAACCAAGCATTATCATGTCTCTCGCATGGCCTTAAGTGCCCGAAAGACACAACACTGATCCAGAAGAGATCAAATTTTTGTAAAAAATGAACCAAGTGCTGTCATGTCTCTCCCATGACCTTAAGTACTCGAAAGACACAACATTGATCCAGAAGAGATCAAATTTTTGTAGAAAAAGAACCAAGTGTTGTCATGTCTCTTGCATGGCCTTAAGTGCCCGAAAGACACAACACTGATCCAAAAGAGATCAAAATTTTTCAAAAAATAAACCAAGTTTTGTCATGTCTCTCGTATGTCCTGAAGTGCCCGAAAGACACAACACTGATCCAGAAGAGATCAAAATTTTATAAAAAATAAACCAAGTGTTGTCATATCTCTCGCATGGCCTTAAGTGCCCGAAAGACACAACACTGATCCAGAAAATATTAATTTTTTGCGAAAAATAAACCAAGTGTTGTCATGTCTCTCGCATGACCTTAAGTACCCGAAAGATACATCACTGATCCAGAAGAGATTAAATTTTTGTAAAAAATGAATCAAGTGTTGTCATGTCTCTTGTATTGTCTTAAGTGCCCGTAAGACAAGGCACTGATCCAGAAAAGATCAAAATTTTACAAAAAATAAACAAAGTGTTGTCATGTCTCTTGCAAAAGTAATATAAGTATTACATAAATCAACTGGACATGAATCATGTTTTCCATTCAAAATATGGGCCACAGTGGCCAAGGCTTACAATAGCAAAATACAAAAGTCCCCGAAGGATACAGTATCAGAAAATAAGGAAACTATGTTTTTTGCCCCTAGTACCTGAACTCAGGTTCAAACTCTTAAATCCTATCACTAGCCCTGGTAACAACCCTCTCATGAGCACTTGCATCTGTTTTAGAAGGTTCAGGCTGATTAGTGGGATCAGGATCCCGAACCAATTCAGAAGAGGCATAGTTAGTGATAGGATTAGACCCTAGAAGGGGTTTGATCAAAAACTCGCTGAAAAGAAGGTCATCCGGACCGGCTTCTAGATCCTCATATGGGTGTGCTATGCTAAGGGATTCATCCAATTCCTCCACTAAATTGTAATCCCTCTTCTCGACAGGCTTTTGAAAATCTAGGAAGCATGACCTCTAGCCAAATCCAACTCGATAGTTGGAAGTTTTAGTGAAGCGATTGTACATCTGGTTGCCACCCCCGATGACACATCTCAACTGTAAACTGTTCCACTACCAATAAGTTCTCAGTTTCAACCTTCTCATTTAAAAGCTTTGATTTGAGGCCTTCAGGGTCTCAGTCTGGGCCAAAAGCTCTTGATTCTGGGTTGTCAGAGTTTGACGGGCTTCCTCCATCTCCTTCAGCTTCTATTCAGCTGCCTGGAGTTGTTGCTCAGCTGATATGGCCTGCACCATTTTAGCCTCCAACTTATCATTAACAGTCACTAATAGAGCAGCCACCTTCTGTCTGGCCTCCTCCTTCAGCTTTAGGGCATCTGCCATGTTCTTCAAGGCTTGTCGTCACTCTTCATCTTAGAGTTATAAGCTTCGGTTAGATACAACATCTGCGATAAAAGTGCAAGTAACACAAAATCAATCTCCAAATCAAAAGGGAGAAGAAAAATACAAGTTAAAAAACAAAAGGCAAAAAATAACTCACCTTCATAGCTATCTCAGGGCTAGACAAGCTCAATTCACTCCTCGACACCCGTTGCATAGCCTTTCGATCAGCTGAAGTCTAGACCTGAAGCGCCATAGCCCGAAGGGCCTCAGGGTTGCTTATGGTCTCACTTTCCCTGACCAGAAAGTCACCTCTGGGAAGCTTTATCATCAGATGTCAAGGAACGGGTAGTTCTTTCTCTACAACTTCTCTCGCCCCCTCTCACACACTCGGGGAAGTTGCAGTCTGTAAACGAGCTTTGACCGATTTCCCCGAATGGTCATCCTCAGACCGGGGATGGGATGCACCCACTAGATGCAAAAATGATAGAATCCCCCTCACTTACTGACACTGAAGTCGCGCTTGAAGGGGGTAGATGAGGGATGATATCTTCCTCTTCTCCCAAAGGAGGAGGAGGTGGGATAAATGGGGCTTCCTCTGGAGGGGGAGGTGGTGTCGATTCATTAAGGACCTAAGGGGTAGAGCCTGAAGGGTTAGCTGGGCTGGCTGAGGGGCCTGATCCCTTCGTTTTCCTCCTCTTCAAGCTAGGTTGGGGAATCCTCAACATTATCCTCACTCATTCAGATGATATTTCCTATAAAACATAATCAGTCAGGAAGTCAGGACACATCCTTAAAGGTTTATCCCAAAGTTTGGATTTCAGAAGGTCAAAATGGGATCTGATATGAGTTGGGGTTTTTGGTTGGCAGGTGCCTTCAAAAATCCTAAAACGTGCATCCTAACTTGTCATCACACACCTCACAGAAGCATGCCCCTGAATGATAGGGTTTGGAAGAAGGGAGTAAGTGCTGGCTAAAAGTTTTGGGGATCGGGAAGTTTGTACCAGGATGCCTCTATTTCCCACTCACCACAACCATTCTCTCCTTCCAACCCTTATTAGATTTTTGAACTCTATCACACATCTTTCTCCCTTGATAGGGAAAAATATTGAAACGCCCCTTGCAGTCCTTTTAATCCTGCAGCTTGTAAGAAAACAGGATCTTGGCTAGACCCAAGTCCAGACCCAGATCCCAATTGAGCAACAAGACCATGGCCAGTATTCTAAAGAAGTTTGGCCCAACCTAAAATGGGGCCAGACCTAAGGTAGACAAGGTGACCAGGAAGAAATGATGAATTGGAAATCGAAGGTTCTGCATATGGTAGGAGGAAAGTAGGATCTGGTCATCCCTAACCCCTTCCCCGATCCTGAAATCCTTATCCTTAGGGTAGTGCCTGATAACTACCCCATTAGGGACCTCAAGCTTTTTCAAGACTACGTCTACCCTTTTCTCAGCTATCAAGGGGTCGGTAGTAATTTGTACTCTGGATCCCCTAACAACTCGAGCCCTAACTGGACCAGTGGCAACGGGAACCTTACCGGCACTAATACATTGGGAGACCTCTGGAGGATTGGACCTAACTAACCTAACCACTTCAACCGATGAGGAACTGAGAGAGGCATCTGGGTCAACAGAGGAAGGAAAACGATCACTACCCGATCGAGTATCATCACTATTAGACATCTCTGGAAGAATGAAAGAACAGAGGAAAGAACTTACACTCAAAGAGTATTTCGGCTAGTCTCAGATTAAAATCTCTGAGTTCTTCGGGAAACAAATGCAGTTTTCGACGAAGATGATTTGGAAAGAAAAGCTTTCGCCACGAAGGCAATACAACGAAATGAGAAGTTTGCAAAAACACAAATGAAGGATATATATAAGAGTTACTGAAGGAGACTAACCGCCCCACTCTCACGCTAAATGGAGTATCGAGCCGTCTTCTCAGCCACTATTGTGAAAATCAAGGCCACGATGACCGTGTATTTCAAATTCAAATGATTAGGGCAACTACCCTCATTTAATGACCTTTCCACATCACCTAATAGAGGAGATGTATCTACCCACCACATGTGTAACTCTTGATTATGGGCCTTAAACGTTTGAAGGCCCAAAACCAAGAGGGGCCTGTGTACATAATGGATTCTCAGGCCCACCAAGCCTTTATCCCATGAACCGAATGGCCCATCTATAAAGGCCTATTAACTAAATGTTCTAGAATAAACTTGGAGAGCAAGTCAGTGACGTAGCAAAAGGAAAAAATATTGATAAGTAAGAGAATGTTGCCCAAATGAGCTCAAAGCCCAAAAAGGAAATGTATATAAGGAAAGCCAAATCTGAATAAAGGATTACATTCTTGTGTGGTGCATTTTTCAGCATTTACACATGTAAATCATGTTATCACATCCTTCCATTTCACTTTATCATTTTAATAACATGTGAATTATATATCGCAAAATCCACATTTAAACATGCTCCACATGCTAACTTAAATCACATAACGACAACTCAATGAAATATGACTCACATACCTCGTGGTACACACGCGACCACACACACACCCTAACTTCAAGGGTTAACGGATCATTCTTTAACACTTCATTTTTATTTCTCATGAATGAAGGTAGATTTATCGTACTGTTCTTCCCAGGTGCTTTTGACACTTGCACTTTTAATAAGGAAGACGTCAAACACGATGCGGTCATGCACATAGGATTTGGACAAGTCCTCCCCCTACCTTCTGCGTTTCTCGAAAGATTAGTTCCATAGGAGAAAGAAGCACCCCCTGACCAGTTGTTACGATGATCTCGAACAAGTCTACTCACGCAAAAATTCACAAACGGGCATAGACCAATACCAATTGAATTCTCAATACAAAAGGTGAACCCATGCACTATTTCCTCAATGACCCATGCCTCAACATAATATGTATCACATCATATTTATAACCAACATTCCTAAAATGTTAACACGAATGATTTTCATCATTCGAGATGTTTTTAAATTTCATTTAAAGCAAATAATCAACAAGTATGTTTTCTTATGCACATTTATGATCTCAAATCATCAAGTTATCCTTTAATACACAAAGATAACATTTTCATTCACTTAACATGCTTCTATCTCAATTAAAACATTTATCTCACAAGGATACATCATTATGCACAATAATGTTCCAAATCATTAAGTTACCATTTAATTCACAAAGATAATTTACCTTTCATTTAACATGCTTTTATCTTAATTAAAACATTTAATCAACACATTAACTCATTTTCAAGCATAAGTTTAATGTTCAATATAGAACCCTCAAAGTTTGCAAGAATGGGGAAACTCGAACAACACTCTAAGTTCCACATCTTAATTCACTAACCAAGGTAGCTAGCCTACTTACGCTATCAATGCTACACTATTAACACCCGAAATCCTATATGTATACTACATTTATACATATACACCTCAATACTCATATTCATATATATATATGCATACAAGTATATTTTCATCTCAAAAATCCACAACTCATAATCCATCTAGCATGCATCATATACCTATTTCAATGATGATATAAACATGAATTATAGCACATAAACACTAATAAACCCTAAATTCATATTTCTCAAGTTTACACTTAGCAAAAATACATCTAGGGTTATAAATTCCAGAAATGAAATCGCACACTCACGAATCAAAGAACGAGAGATTAAAGATGTTTTCCCCTACCTCAAATGAAGAACAAGCTAACTTCCAAACAAGGCCTATGAAAACCCTAGTTTTCACCCGAAACCGAAACCGACGAAACCAATAGGTGAAAAGCTTTGCCATAGCCCCCTAAGAGTGAATCGAGACTCAAATCACAAAGAAAACATGAATCAATACATGGTTTGACAAGAAAACCCAAAACAAGGGTTTGGGAAAAATAACTGACAAAGAGGAAAAAACTCTTACCAATCCATGACTCAAATCGAAGGCAAGACTACCACGACCAACTTTCGTGTTGAAACTGTGACCAAAATCCAAGCCTAAATAGGCGATATAGGCAAAGATAGAATGAAAAACCAAACATGAGAGAGTAGGCTGAGTTTGGAGAAGAAATGAGAAAAGTTGGAATGTTTTAAGTCAAGACTTCCTTATATAGGCAATATGTGAAATCTGAAGAGTTGTACCTCGAGTACTCGGTATGAAAAGTAGCCAAGTACTCGGTATGAACAGTTACCGAGTACTCGGTAATTGTAATACCCCGCTCCAATACTTGGTATGATATTGTCCGCTCTGGGCTCAGCCCGCATGGTTTTGCTCTTGGGCTCCTCCCAAAAGGCCTCATACCAATTGGAGACAACACTGCACATATAAGCACATCCCCAGACCTCTACCCGGGCGATGTGGGACATCATAATCACCCCCCTTGGGACCCAGCGTCCTCGCTGGCGATGCACGGGTGATGTGCATGCTCCCACACTTAATTCCAGCTGGGCTCTGGCTCTGATACCAATTGTAACACCCCGCTCCAACACTTGGTATGATATTGTCCGCTCTGGGCTCAGCCCACACGGTTTTACTCTTGGGCTCCTCCCAAAAGGCCTCATACCAATTGGAGACAACACTGCACATATAAGCACATCCCCAGACCTCTACCCGGGCGATGTGGGACATCATAGTAATCCTAAAACTACAATTGCAAGAAAAGGCTCTAAGGCTCCAAGATGACACCGAAAAACTCCGAAACATTCTGGGACACATCCAAATACTCCAAAACACATAGGAAGACTCTCATACTTCCTCAACAACTCCTAAACAAGTGAAATACTGAGAATACCCCTCACTCCGAAAAGTTCCAAAAATAAATAAAAATACATAATCACATAAGTGTTACACCAAAACGTCTACAATAAATTAAGTAATACGTTCGAGCACGAAACACGATTGCTGAAACATCAATAAGAAAACGTTATGACGAACCCACGTAGTCGTCGACGAAACACAAATAAACGAAGCCAAAAATGAAATACCACAAAGTCGTCCCGTAAAGTCCAAAACTCAAATGCGAAAAATTTACACGTACCAAGAATACACAAGACATCATGAATAAGTGATGTCATAAAATGTTAACACTTGAAAAATAATTCCAGAAAATAGAAAGGAAAACACGGGGCGTTACACTGTAGTAGGGTTGCGAACGAACATAGCGCTCGATGAGCTACTAGAGGCTTAACTCGCTAAGAGCTCAACTCGTATTCGTTTGATTATTAAATGAGCCGAACTCAAACAAAATTTTTAGGCTCGTTTATTAAATGAGCTGAGCTCAAACATCCATGAGCTCGGCTCATTTGTTCATGAACATGTTCACGAATATACTCGCGAACAGGCTCGTAATCATAACTCGCGATCAAGTTCACGAATAGGCTCGTAATTATTAATTTATTAGATAAAAAATAATAATATTAGCCTTCACATTATTCCAAAAAATCATAAACTATTTTTCCTTATTTTGAGTATTGGTTTTTGGAATTATGCTCATTTTTCCCCTTTTGAGATTTTGGCTTTTTTTTTGTACTCCATCACCAAGTTAATCTCAAAGCCATACATATAAAATTACTCTGATACGGTCATAATATCTTACTTTACAGTAAATAATTATCAAACTGAATCATATTATTGGAGATTTTATCAATTCCACTCAATTGAACTACTTTGAATTATGGATTTATTCAATTTCACTCAATTGAAGTCAATTTCAATACTTTGAATTGAAAATTTTGTCAATTGAACTTAATTTCACTCAATTTTACTATTTTGTATTGAGGATTTTTATCAATTTCACTCAATTTAATTCAATTAAACTACTTTAAATTTGGGACTTACTCAATTGAACTCAATTTCATTACATTGAATTAGGGATTTTATCAATTTCACTCAATTTCACTCAATTAAACTACTTTGAATTATAGATTTACTCAATTTCAGTAGTTTAAAGTCAATTTCATTACATTGAATTATGAATTTTGTCAGTTGAACTTAATTTCATTCAATTTCATTGTTTTGAATTGGGAATTTTATCAATTCCAGTCAATTAAACTACTTTGAATTGATGATTTACTGAATTCACTCATTGAAGTCAATTTCACTACTTTGAATCGGTGATTTACTTAATTTCACTCCATTGAAGTCAATTTCAATACTTTGAATTGAGGATTTACTCAATTACACTCAATTGAAGTCAATTTCACTACTTTCAATTAAGAATTTTGTCAATTAAACTTAATTTCACTACCTTGAATTGAAGATTTTATTAATTTCACTCAATTTAATTCAATTAAACTATTTTAAATTTGGGATTTACTCAATTGAACTCAATTAAACTACTTGAATTGGGGATTTACTCAATTTTACTTAATTGAAGTCAATTTCATTACATTGAATTCGGTATTTTGTTAATTGAACTTAATTTCACTCAATTAAACTACTTTGAATTGGAGATTTACTGAATTTCACTAATTGAAGTCAATTTCACTTAATAGAAGCCAATTTCAATACTTGAATTGGGGATTTACTCAATTGAACCTAATTTAATCAATTAGACTACTTTAAATTGGAGATTTTATCAATTCCACTCAATTGAACTCATTTGATGCATTCTATTTTTCAAATCGTAAAATGATTTTAGTTTAATTAATATTCGTTTAAATATTCATTTAATATTTTATAAATATATACAATATTATATATTTACATTAATATATATAAACAACCCATGTTAAAGCCCAACCCACCTCCATTTAAAAATAAAATCAAACCCATTTATGACCCAAATGCCCATATTCTTTCAATTAAAATTGAAACCCTATTATTGTGGTCACATATGTCTCATCATATCTTCTCGATAACCAAGCCCAATTACATAATTAAGTCCAACCATATTATTACATTAAATATAGAAGTCCATGTGTCCATGACAATAAAGCAAATTCTTTACAGACAGAGAAACAAAAGGGAAAAAGATAAAAGGAAAAAGGCACAAACATCTCCTTCCCCAAATTGCTAAACCCTAGTCGCTTCAAAGTCCATATGAAAAAAGGAAAAAATCTACAAAGGTCTCATTCCCCAATTTGCGAAACCCTAGCCACAGATGTATCTCAAAACCGTCCATCTTCAAACTACCAAGCTATTAATTTTGATAAAAAAAAGGGCAACTCAGATTTTGCAGATATTGTGGATGGAAGACAAAATGACTCAAGTGCTTTCTCTTCCACCTGTAAGTATATATCACATTTTTATGTATGGGTATATGTACAACTAATACATATAAGGTATGTATGGACATATGTAATATGTATAGCTAATACATATAGGGCCACCAAAGATTCAACGGCGATGGTCGGGGATTGCTCCTTACTAGATTTGAAATAAAAAATTTAAAAAAAAAAACTCACAAATGAGCTTCGAGCCGAGCTCGAGTGGCTCGTGAACAAAGACGAGCCGAGTTCGAACCAAGAAGTAGGAGCTCGGCTCAACCTCGAGCCGAGCTCAAACATGCCTCCAATGTGTTCGAGTCAAGCTCGAACTAGCCACTACTCGACTCGGATTGGCTCGTTTACAACTCTGCTATGCAGACAACAACACCACCATTAGTGGCCACAAAATTAAATACAACGTGGTAACTAGTATAGACACACCTACATGTAAAAGAATTATATAAAACTGAAATGAATTAAGAATAAATAATATTTTTCAGGTTATAGAATCCATTTTTTATTGAAGTATAAGCTCATTCATATCTCAAAGATATCAAGGGCATGCTTGGTTTGTATTTTTAAAACTAGTTTTCTGTTTTCTAAAAATAACAAAGAAAATAAAAACAAGATAACATAAAATAAAAAGTAGAATCAAAGTAAGAGTTACGATAATCAATGTAAAATTCAATGTACCAATATAATTCTGAAAAAACTATGCCAAGATCTTGATATGAATTTAGATAAACCTAAATAATAGACCTTAATCACATTAAACTCGCATGTAACGCCCCACATTTCCTTTCCCCTTTTCTAGAATTCTTTTTCAATTGTCAACAATATATGATGTCACTTATTCATAATGTCTTGTGCACTCTTGGTACGTGTTAATTTTTCGCGTTTATGTTTTAGGTTTAGTGGGACGACTTCATGGACTTTCATTTCCGGCTTCGTGATTTTGTTGTAATGTTGACGTTGGTGCTTCAATGGACTTGTTTGGTTACTGGACGAGTTGTTTTATTTTGTTTTCGACGTCCCGGTGTAGAACCGGTTATGTGCTTATATGTTGTGTTTATTTTTGGAAATTTTATGAGTGAGGGATATTTTCGGGTTTTCACTTGTGTGTGAGTTGGTGAAGAGGTATAAGAGTCTTCCTAAGTGTTTTGGTATGTTTCGGATTATTTCGGAGTCATCCGGTGTCATCTTAGGGCCTTCGGACCCTTCCTTTGTTTCTGCTCCAGGGGTTACCGAGATCTCAATATTTTTGCCGAGACCTCAAACACTGGAGTTGCCGAGATCTCGAGGTACCTGTAAATTTGTAGAAAAGTGGATTTTGACCAAAAAATCATTTCATTTCTTTTATTATTTTCCCCAATTCGGGATCTCTCTTTCCCACACTCATTTCTCTTCATCCTTACCCTATTTCATCACATTGACTTGGATTTTGATGTTGTCTTCAATGCGAAAGTTGATCGTGGTGTCCTTGCCTCCGATTTGAGCTATGAATTTGTATGTGTTATTCCCTCTTTGTGGGTTTCTCTTTCAAACCCTAGTTTTGGGTTTTCTTGACAAACCACTTCTTGTTTCTTGATGTCCTCTTATATTGGGTTTGAATTCATTATTATGAGGCTATGGTGAAGCTTTCCACCGATTGGTTCCTTTGGATCCGGTGTTTGGTGAAAGCTAGGGTTTCTTTGAGCTTACTTTGTGGTTTTGTTTAGTTCTCCACTTGAGGTAGGGGAAACTTATATTCTCTCTCATCCTTTGGAACATGAGTGTGTGAAATTTTCATTCTAGGGTTTACTAACCCTAGATGTGTACGTTAAAGTGTATACTCGAAAATGTGAAATTAGGATTTCATGTGCTTGTGTGATACCATGTTTATAGCTTACTTTGTGGTTTTATTGATATGACTATGATGTATGCTAGATGGGTAATGGTTCTTGGACTTTTTGAGATAAAAGTATGCTTGCGTGCCTACATATATATGTATATGGGTATGTTGGTGTATATGTATAAGTATAAGTATAAGTATACATATGTGTGTATAGGCGCTAGTGACGTAGCCTTGAGAGTGTGATTAGACTAGCTCCCTTGGTTAGAGAGTTAGAGTTTGTATTTAGGTGATTTGTGTGATGTGGACTCATGAACTTAGAACATTATTCTAGTTCCCTTTTTTTTATGATTTGTGAAAGCTATTATCATGAAAGTTGAACTTGCGCATGGAAATGAACTAATGTGGATTATTGCTTTAATTGAATGAAAAACATGTTTAAAGAAATGGAATTGTTATCCTTGTGAAATAAAGGAAAACTTATTGGTTTAAAATATGAATTGTGCATGAGATTATATCCTTGTGAGTTATTGCTTTATTATAATTTAAAAGCATGTTGAAGGATTTGATTTGACATTCATGTTGGCATAATACTCACTTGACATATCATGAGGCAAGGAATGTAGTTGGTAGAAACCATGAGTATAAATACGTTATCATATGGTTTTCTCGTGTCGTATTCATGTCCCTTTGTGAGTCAGCCTTTGGATAACCGCAATAACTAGTCAGGTGGTGCTTTTCACTTCGAGTCAAACTAGTCTCCTAGAAAATAGAGACGATGGGTAAAGACTTGTCCAAAATCTACCTTTCACGAACCGTGTTTTGTGTTTTCGATATTTCTTATTGAGTGTGTAAATCTTCTCAAGTGAACGATTTAGGCGACACTTGATATTCGATTACCCTTGGTGTTTATGGTTTGCATTGACACTGTGTTATCATTGATTTTAGGCATTTGCATGAGTATGATTAGATGGCATTGTAGAATCACATGTAATGTCACGTCCCTAAATTCTAAAGACTCCTGAACCGGGACATTCAAGGAATCTGGGGTATGATCCATACAAAGAATGACCAATTAAGATCCTAAACAACTATAAAATGAATGGAATATTATTAATAACAATAATTCCATACATAACCAAGCGGAAGCTAAACCAAATGATACACGAGGCACATTGAAGCGCCGAAAGAATATATCTCTACATACGATGCAATGATACCAAATACAAGGAAGGGATATGCCAACAGTCTGGCTCCTAAGAAAAACAACAACGGTCCCAATACAGGAGACAAACAAAGGAAACTAAAATGGGATAACTCTACATAAGGACGTCCCAATCCCGGAACACCATCTGTAACACCTTGACAAATATGAAACCTGCAACAAAAAAAATAAAGGAAAGGTGCCATTGCACCACATGTTGTCTGTAGCCGAAAGAATTCCTGCAAACTGGTGTTTGGGACACTAGGCAAAAGAACGTCGGGGTGAGCTCATCAAAGCCCCGTAGGAGAAAAGAATCGTAAATGTCACATCCTTCGACCGTCCAAGTCAAGTACGAACCAACCCGTGTACATGCATCTACCCTAGGTCAGTCAAATGTCCCACATGACACTCACGCCAATACAAAACCCCGAAAACACATCCCTCTAGTCCCCTACCATGCATCAACAAATAGGGTAACTAGCACATAGTGAAACCATAACATAACAACATATAATAAACGCACACCTATATATATATATGTACGTATATATATATATAGACATACAACTAATACAAGCGACGTTATACAGACCACCTCAGGGATCACTATGACTCGTACCCGTCAGTCCAACACTGACAATAAACCCAACACATATCACCAAATCATGGGAGAAACACTCATATTCATAACACTCCAGGAATGATAACAATCACACTTCCTAGATCATGAGCATACCGAGCTCCAAAACCTCAAATCAGTATCAACTCATACTACCATTCACCTCACATGTCACTACCCGCTATCCGTAGACCCAACACAGGGGTAGAATAATCACTTCAACATAAGGGAAGTCACAAAGATTGCCGAAAAACAAAAGGGAAGTGAAAGGGATTAAATAACCCATCAAATTGACCACTTTAAGGTCACATGTTCGCCCAAGGATAAAATGGTCATTTCAAGGGAAACAATACACTTTCAAACTTTACCCCACCTATTTGGACATAGGTGAAACCATAGAAACAAACGGAACCGAATTCAAGGCCACGATGCGAGAGATATGAATTTTTGAAAATGACATTGGACAACGCCGAGTCAAACAGAAAGTTGAAGTACCCCTCTTTCACCAAGGGTAAAATAGTCATTTCAAGTGAAAATAAATTATTTAAAATTTTGTATCAAATATTTGGGCATAGGAAATTCTATAGAAACAAACGGAACCTAAATCAAAGCCCCGAGATGAGAGATATCCATTTTTTAAAAACAGTATCGGACAACGCTGACAAAAATGGAAAGCTGAAGTATCCCAATTTCACCAAGGGTAAAACAGTCATTTCAAGGGTAAAAATGACATTTCAAAGTACAAATACAAAATATGGACCTAGCACAAGCCAATGGAATATGGGACCTAATTCAAAGCCACGAGGTGAGAGATATTAATTTTTGAAAACGGTATCTAATAATACCGACCAAAACAGAAAGCTGAAGTACCCCTCTTTCACCAAGGGTAAAATAGTCATTTCAAGTGCAAATACATGATTTCAATTTTTTTATCAAATATTTGGACATAATACATGTCTTAGAAACAAACGGTACCTTAATCAATGTAATGAGACAAGAGATATAAGTTTTTGAAAATGGTGTCGGACAATGTCGACCAAAATCGAAAACTGAAGCTGCGACCCAAAATTTCCAACCCAAACTTTCTTCCAGATTTTTAATTTTATAAAATTACCTTTAACCCCTATAAACTGATTTAATATTACCCTAATAAGCTTAGAAATGTTTCGTTTCGTGAAAATTTGCGGTAAAATGACCGTTTTGCCCCCGGTTTCCGTTTTAACATCCTATCGACTTTTTAAGTGTCAAATCTTTTCAAACGAATCATAAAACATTTTATAAAGCCCAAATTTTTAGTCGGGGTCACGGGGGTAGGCAAAAATGGGTTTTCACTTAAAGACCGAATGAACTCAAATGTAAGTCTTATGAAAAATCCATTTTCGGGGAAATAAATTGAAACACCAACTTAAAGACCAAAGCAAATTTGAAGACACTCAATGGAGCAAAGAAATAAAGAACTGAAGTAAACGGTACCCCAAATGGAAGGGCAAATGTCTATACTCAAAGACACTAACTCTTACCCAACCATACTTAGTTCGACATCCAAATATCTAAACTCCACAATGACTTATTTAAGAATGTACACAACTTCAATGACATTCCTATCTTTAAGATCGCTAAAGGGAACCTAGTGGCTGTTGCCACGGAATCAACTAGTTTCAATCTAAACCTTTTCCGATTATTTCAAACCTCAATTTCACATTCGAAACCACATCACTTAGGTTTTTAACAAGATCATATGGTCATCACTATAGAATCAATCAAGATAAAAAACTATCACCCGCATTCTCAAAGGTCTTAACTCACATTTAACTCCATAGTCCGTTACCGACTTTACTTATCACAGAAAGTCCTTAAACCAACTCATATCACCCCCTTAAGGTATATAAACACATATCAACAAGTATAAACATTTATCTCACATTATACTTTAAAACAAGACATGTAAATCATATTTTCACATTCTTCAATTTCACTTGAACATTTTAATAACATATGAATTATATATCTCAAAATTCACATTAAACATAATTTTCAATCACATAGGATAATATCATGATCCACATGTAAACATAAAACACATATTAGCAACTCAAATGCAATGTGACTAACACACCTTATGATACACCCTATGCGGCCGACATGGCTTCGTCCAGTTACTTTTGAGGATACAAGCTCATCAAGTAATGTAGAATACCGCACCGATCCTTCCTAAGTGCTTTTGACACTTCACTCTTTCAATAAGGAAAACGGTTGCATGAGAGCTCAGCTTGCAACTCCGTGCCCCATGACTACCAAAGTCAAGAATATAAGCCTTTCTTACGACTCCTAAACCCTTATCACATCTTCGGACTTACTAGTTCCGTAGGGGTGAAACACCTCCTGGCTAGTTGTTGCGACGATCCGACACAAGACTACTCACATATGATTACATAACCCGCATATACCAATATCATGATTTGACACTACACGATGTACTCAATATGCATCTAGGTTTCCAATAACAATCATGTCCCATTACAATATATATATTTTTCTCATTTGCAAAATATTATACCCAATAAAACCATCATGCTTACAATTTCACATTTATAAACAATAGTCCACAACATGCTCAATCATAATACATGTTTTTCTCATTTGTAATATATTGGACTCCATTTATCACAATGCTTACAATTTCACATTTATAAGCAATAATCAACAAGGATGCTTTCTCATGCACCATTCATGATTCAAATCATCAAGTTGTCCTTTAATACACAAGGATAATATTTTCATTCATTTAACATGCTTATATCTTAATTAAAGTATTTAAATCATAAGGATACATTCTTATGGACAATTAATGTTCCAAATCATCAAATTGTCCTTTAATTCACAAGGATAACAATTTCATTCTTTTAAACATTCTCTTAGTGCAATTCAAGCAAGTTTCCAACAATCATATCTCAAACATAACATCGATTCTCAAAATACCTCAAAGGTGCTAACCAAATAAGCTAGCCTAATCTCACTACCAAGGCTACATCTCTAACACCCACATACACATATGTATAATTACACTTACACATATACACCACTATACCCACATACATATACACATATATAGGCATACAAGCATACTTGAATATTGGAAATCTGAAGAATAACCACATAACTAGCATGCATCATAGCTCTATCAATATCATCACCAAGTAATCCATACATAAGGGTTAATTTACATAAACATGTTCAAACCTTAGCTTCACAATTTCAAGGATACACTTAGCAATTTACATCTAAGGTTAGGAATCCTAGAATCAAATTCTCACACCTACACAATCAAAAGATGAGCTAGTTAAAAAGTTTTCCCCTACCTCAAGTGAAGAACATAGCAAACCATAAGACAAGGCTAATGAAACCCCAGCTCTCACCCAATACCGAAATCAAATGAGCAAATCGATGGAAAGCTTCACCATAGCCTCCTACCAATAAATCAAACTCCAACACAAGAGGAGAACAAGAATTATGAAGTGGTTTAACAAGAAATCCAAAACTAGGTTTGAATGGAAAACACACAAGGAGTAAAGAACACTTACCAATCCTTGACTCAAACCAAAGAGAAGAATACCATGAACATGTCACGCCCCAAATTCCTAGGACTCCGAAACCCGAGCCTAAGAACTAAGGGAGTGAATGCGGAAGTAAAAAGAAACGAGAACAAATGAAAACCAATGACTGAAGGTCATCAAACACCCACAAAGGTTTGCAATGAATGCCCAGATACCATGCTGTCACGCCCCTAAAGGGTGACGCAAACCAAGCGACTACTAGAGTCAACAATAACAAAGAGACACATGAAATAACAATAAGAATATACTCCATGCCAACCCGAATACTAAAACACAAGAGTATCCTCAGATACCAACAGACACGCTCCTAAATCCCTAAGACTCCCGAACCGGGACATCCAAGGAATCTAAGATGTGATCCTTAATATGAATGACCAACTAAGACATCATTAACCAAGAAAACATATGGGTTAATGATAGAAATGGTATATTCAATACCCAAATGACTAACAAAACTAAGCAGCAGAATCTAACGAAAATCCGGCAGAGTTCCGTTTGTAAATGGAACATCCGGACAACAACCACAACACAATAACCTGCCCAAAGCAATTCAATAATCACAATGGCTTCCAAGCCCCACATTCATCAATCTACTAGGGCCGAGGTAGTGGAAAGAAACCAAAACCCCTCCAAACCCTCTAATATCAACAGAGCCACAAATGCTCGAATAAGAATACAGAAAAGCGTCTAGCTGTACAGAATAGATACAATACATCCTGAAAGAATAAATACAGGAAATAAAGATACATCAACAGGGATAGGCCAACAGACTGGCTCCCAAAAGAGATACATAATAATCCCATAACAATGGGTAAAGAAGCTGAAAGCGGATACCTATCGTCCCCAAACCAGTCGTACTGCAACCGTAACTGCATCACCCAACGCAACTCCAAACCTGTAACAAGGAAACAAGGGAAAGCTGCCGTTGCACTGCATCCTGCCTATAGCCGTATATTTCCTGCAACCTGGCGTGGAATACCAGGGGGCGAATGAAATTCCCCTGTGAGCAAATAAGCTCAGTGGGAAAAGATACTCTAACTACCACATCCTCTGGCAGTTTAGGAAATGCTAAACTATCTAGCAAGATATATATATAGCCCAACTAATCCCATCCACGCAAAACTCAAGGCACGCTCATATACTACCGTACATAAGTATATAACGGGGATATATATATATATACACGTATATATATATATATATATAAGTATAAATACACAACAAGATTCTACAAGGTACGACTAAGACTCGTACTCTAAGTACCCAACACCAGTAGTCTACACTACTCTCACCAACGTACGCTAGGTACACGACATCCAGGTCAAACCTAACAAATCATCAATTACTCACAACACAAATCAGAAGATCCGACAGAGGAGATCACACTCACCTCTAACATCCACAGGAATCAAAATCCACCACTAGTACCAAGGAAGGCTTAAATCCCACACCCCGATAACACAGGAGGAAAAGCACTCACGTCCTTGCGTACTAACACAACCGTCATCTATATATATAAAACAAACCTCATCCTATTCCTAGAGAAAATCTACCTCTCAAGGCTAGATCACCTCAATCATATCACCGTACCATAAATCGTATCGACCTCATAATACTATCATCAATAGGGTCAATCACATCACTAACACTCTCACTGTAGGCGAGGAAGACCACTCAATCAAATCACTAGAGTACACGGACTCAACTCACCAGAACGACCACCTCAGGGTCACCAAAGCAAAGCGAAGGAAAAGACTTCCCAATGCTAAACCAACAGCTAACCGAGACAACAATGTCAAGGTTAAAACACCACAAGTGAACAAGGAAAGAACACCAAGAAGGAACAAGGAAACCAAAAACGAATGGCCGAGAGCGGAAGTAATAAAAAGATGAATCCCAGAGATTCAATAGTTTTTAAGAAAAAGGTTTTCAAACTCGAACCAATCATTTTGGTATCCATGCCCCTAACGTAAGAAAAACTCATATCACCTAGGTGGTGATACCAACAACCCAGAAAAGGGAAAGGCAACACTATATGTGTGCACTGAACAACAACAAGCCTCAATCCGAGACTCAAGCATGATAGGTAACAAAGGTGAAACAATGGAACACCTTTCAAAACTCTACAAGACGAGATATTGAGAAAGAAGTCTCGAATCTCAGAATCCCAAGAAAATAATAAAATAGTTTTACTTTTAAGAAACCACATGGTAAAGATAACCGTCTTGCCCCCGGTCTCCGTCAGTTGCCATCACAGGCTTTTAAAAGTTGAAAATCTTTTCAAGAAAGATCCTAAGATCATTTTATAAAGTATTAAAACTTTTCATTTATACGGGGTAAGCGAAAACGAGTTTTTCCTTTTAAATACAAGAGTTTACTTCAAAACTTAGGAAACACCATTTTCGAAATGACAACCAATAAAAGAAAACACAACTCTATGAATTCCTGTAATGTCCGAGAGGATAGTAAAGGAAGAGCAACCCGTTGGACTCACGGAAGACAACCATCTGTTTCCAACTCCACCAAATCAAATGATACCACGAGGAAGAGGTTCGGCACCACGCCGTAACCAAGGAATCTAGGAATGACATACAAGTCAACGACCACGTACTAGTGTACAAAACACCATACAAGGAATGCTTAGGGGAATGAACTAAGCACAAGAACCGAGACTGTCAAGCTACGGTACCTCGAGTACTAAATAAATCCCTAATCATAACCCCTTCTCATCAATCAAAATCTCACACAACTCATCACTCGCCTTCTCTAAGGCCTCAATTATCAATTGATACAAAAATCATCCCTAACCTCACATCTTCAAAAGAGTTCACACAACTAACCACGATCACCAAACTACTAACCACAATCACAGGGCTACTAACCACAATCACAAGGCTGCTAACCACAATCTCTAAGGCTACTAACCACAATCTCTAAGGCCTCAACTCAAGTCAAGCCTACGGTCCACCACTAGCCTCCGCTAGCCACATGAATCACTATGCCAACACGCACAACCTCCCCCAAGGGTACTAAGGTATACAACAACAAGTATAAATATATTCGTTTCATTTATACTTATTTATAATGGCATATTATCATTTTCTTCCACATTAATTACTTTCAACTGAGCATTTATAAAATATGAATTTAATTTACAATATTCATAAATAGCATGCCCCAACAACACATGTAATATAACACATATACATGTTAAACGAGATCGCATAAATAATAGGCAGTGTAATGTGACTCAACACTCCCCGTGATACTCACACACAACACACCCTTCCCAAGGGTAACGGATACAAACTCTGTCCACTCATCATAGTGTAGAGTTACCACACCGACCTTTCCCAAGTGATTTTCTCTCTATCACTTCAACAGGGAAGACGGTTGTACGAGAGCCCAACATGCAACTCCGTACGCCGTGACTACCCTTGAGTCAAGAACATGAGCCTCTACCTGGACTCCTAACTCACATTTGCCGGCTTTTTAGTTCCGTAGGCGTGATACCTCCTGGCCAGTTGTTGTGATGATCCGACACAAACGTCTACTCGTGCCCCACGCACAAAGGAAGTAGACCACACCAAATGAACTCTCTCTGCCAATGGTGAAACCGTGCACTACATGCACCAACACCCATGTGCTCACACGACATGGTGTACAATCAAATCATATCTCAATCATAAATATGTAATACATCATATTTATAAAAATACCCACATGGTAATATAAATCTCAAAATCTCTTTTCATGCTTTAAAATACAATAAAGCATTTAAATCATATGAAAACAATTTCATATATAACTCATATTTTCAAAAATATATTTTCTTAATTCTTTAGAAAATATTTCAATTTCCCTTATCATTTCTTTAAAATAATTTAAACAGATAATCCACGTAATAAAAAGGAACCTAGAATAGCGTCTAAGTCTCTCACGTCCAACGTTTACAAATCTTCTAGCTCATTTAATTCTCAAAGGAATTTCTAAGTCGTCTATTCCTATTCAATTCAATTAGGAATATATTTAATCTCGTAGGAAATAATTTAATTAATTTTCTTAAATTAATTCCTAAGTCCAATTCCGATTCTAAACGAATTATAGATATTTAAATTAACGATTTAATATATCTATAATAAATTAAATAAGGGTTTGCACACCCAAAACTACTTCAATAATGTGGAGTGAGAAATAAAGTTTCCCACCTAATTTATACGTTACCGAACAGCCCGAACAGCACAGTACCGGCGCCCGAATATGAAGCCCGCCGACCAAAATCGTCCAAAAACTATTTCGAATATATCGAAATGTCCGTCTTGACAACCTATACGATATATATGAAGCCCATTAATAACCGGTTAATTAATTGGGTTAAATCTAAAATACCCCAAACGAAATCTATAACCTATAAATGCGATTTCCGGGCAAATCGTTCATCGTAAATTCACGAAATTAATATATGACGAATACATGGTAGAGACGAAGCTACTCACCGAAAATCGGCTCAAACCGATCACCAAAAGGTCGCCGAAAAATTGGCCGAAGCCCAGCCGGATCGCCCCTGCCCACGCGCGCCTCCCCTGCGCGAGCCCAGCTCTGTCCGGCGCCACCCTACGCCACCACGGCCTCTCGCGCCGCGTCCTGGCCCAACCGACGACCACCATGCTGTCGCCGACCGCCGCCGTGCCCTTGCTCCAGCTGCGCAGCCGCGTCTGCCATGGAGAACAACCCGAGGTCTCTCTCTCCAGCCGCTCCTCTCTCTCTCTCGCCATGACCGGCGACCGAAGATGGAGAAGTAGGGAGCTGCTTCAGTCGTGGAGAAGAAACGAAGAAAGAATGAAGAGAAATGGGAGTGGTGTCGTGTAGGAGAAGGAGCTCAGCAGACCTGTATATACATATACACATATATGCCCTAATTGCAAAAGCAACCCTCTAAATGTCCATAATTGCGAAACTGACCCTTCAAGTATCCGTAATTGCGAAATGACCCCAAAACTATATATATATATAATTAAATATATATATATAATAAATCCCGAAAAATACCGGGAACCCCAAAACGTAATCTCGCAAACCCGAAATAATAACGGGACGCCCAATAAAATATACTGGGGTAGAAACCCAAACGTCGGAACACTAACGCCCGACCAATTACGATGTGTTGTCATCCAATCGAAACACTAATCATTTAATATCGATACTATACCGCATAGTCGATAACGAGAATTCTCGAAGTCGTCAATGAAAAACCATAAAGTCATCCAGTCGACTTTAAAACTAAACGCGAAAAATTTACAGGTATCAAATACCAAGAATAAATAATACGTCACGAACAAGTGACGTCATTAATGAAATTAAATTAAAATTAATTTCAGGAAAAAGGAATATAACACGGGGTGTTACAGAACGACTTCCATGTTGATTGCCACATCAAACTCCCATCTTAGGGTGATGAATTCAACCCATAAATGGAGAAGAACCAAGAGGGAAAAGAGGAGAGAAAATGGAGAGAAATAATGAAGTCTTGCAATGAAAGACTTTAGATGTGTAGAGATCCTCCACTCACACCTCTCACCATCTAATGACTAACATTAAAGCTAGTAAATGAAGACTTAATCCAAAGGCCACAAAGTAGTCTTGCAATTGGAAGACTTTAGATGATCCAAGGGTCCAAAATAAATGTGGGCAAAAGAGAATGGATACAAGGGCTAGGAACAAGTCTTGTTAATGGAAGACTTAAACCAATACACACCACTCTTATACAGTTGCCAAAAAAGGCCTTAACATCCAAGGGTTGAGATTAAAGATGGGAGAAGAAGATCAATGATTAGGAGTGAGACACCACATAAAAGTGGGAAATGACCCATTTCTTCCAAACTTAGGGTTAATTACAGGAGTGTCATCATGCCTCTTAATCACCCTTCTACCCCTTGTCATCCTCTCTATTTACCACTATGTTACTCATACCCCAACACTTAGCCAAAATTCTAGGATTTTTCACTAACGCAACACTTAGTGAAAATACTATAATGCCTCTAGGTCATTATTTTCTCAAAATTATTTTTAATTATTTTCATTAATTACAAATGAAAATATAACAAGTAATGCACATTGTTGGCTTTGAAATTTACTCTCAGCAAACAATTCAAAAATTGATGATAACAAACCATTGAAGAGTGTTTGACACTAATGAATTATCGAGTTTATATTTTCAGCAAAAGACAGGTGAACGACTCAGAAATTAAACTCGGAAAGGAAATGACTCGAAAAGCAAGCTCGGAAAGAAAGCTTGATTTAAAGCGAAAAGCTGTGAAAGAAATTGAAGCGCAAAATGGAAAATCATTTAATTCAACGGCAAAGGCGAAAGTCGAAGATTCAAGACTTGGGGTAGATAGGTCGGGGAGCGATCATTGTAACAATGTAATTTTATGCGTCGATATTATCGTATAAGCTCAAGTATAAAATGAACCGAACTTAAATGGAATGAAAAATGCTTTACCGAAATTAAACGGAAAGAAAAATATTTTTATTAAATGTTTTTTTAAGTTATAGTCGACTAGAATCACCATGTGTATTTCATTATAGTCGACTAAAACAATCAGTAGCTTCAGGCTTTTCATCCACATCAAAAGAGTCGACTGAAAGTACTTTGAGTCGACTAGACTACAAGAAGTAGTCGACTAGAACACATTCTAGTCGACTAGATGAATCATTGTAGTCGACTAGAACTCAATCTAGTCGACTAGATGAAACCATGTAGTCGACTGAAAGAAAAAGTAGTCGACTAGTTGATCCTCAAAACCTGCAGATTCTTCAGAAATCATTTCCCATGTTTTGTGGATTGTATTCAATGGTGTTCAAACGGCTCTTGTCTTTCAAATACTATAATCATTCTTCAAAACCCTAATGCAATGCTATATATAAAATGAGATGTGTATATTGAAGTAAAAGAGATTGAAACACAAAGAGAAAGAAAGCTATCAAAAAAATCTGCAGAAATTTTCTCTACAAAAGCCATTGAAACCAAGCTTTGAAAATCTGATTTTCTTCATGTTTCTTTGAAAATCAAAACCTCTAGTATCTCTTCTTATTCTCCAAATATCATTCATTGATCATATCCTTTGAGAATACATTTCTAGAGCTATTGTAAAATCACCAAAAACACTTGAGCTTATATTGATTTATCTTCCATAAAAACCTTTGGGTTTTGAGTGTTTTTGTTCTTGAGTAATTTTATTGATGACATACAAATTTGTAATCTCGGACAAGTGAAGTCCACCGATTGTTCAAGAGAGGGTTGTTCTCTTGATTGAGAGACAAGCTCGAGAGGCTTGTGTTGTAAAGGTTTGCCATTCCACCTGTGAAGGAAGGGCCATAGTGAAAGGATCGGGAAAAGTCTCAAGAAGGGGTTCTTGAGCCGAGGAGTAGGAGTTACCGAACCTCGAAAAAATCACGGTGTAAATCTCTCTATCTCTTTCTCTTTACTTGATTAACTTGCATGCGATAATCACTTGAATATCTTGTATGCTACAATTTGTCTTGGGATTAATTGTTAGAGAATTGAAATTGAATCATTCACTTGTTTATTGAGAAATTGTTTTTTTGGTCATAGCATGTTCCAATTTTGAAAAGAATTAGAATTATTTTTGAACACCCTATTCACCCCCCTCTAGGGTTAATTAGTGACTAACACACGTAAAAATCTCAAAGACTCTTAAACTGAAACTAAAGGAAATCTAAGGGTGACATGAAAGGGAAGAAAGTCGATCTAGGGCAAGTAACCGCCTTCCAAGGATGGTAGAAAATTGAGTATTGAGTGAAACTTACAACTTCTTTACACCGAAATGGAGAGGATGAGACCCCTAACAAGTTTCTAGTTCAAGCCCCTTTCAAATTCTAAGCATAATATGGAGTTTTGGAGCAAAATTTGAGATGGAAAAGTGAGGGGGAAGGTGATGCGCGAAAATTTGGGGAGGAAGAGAGGGTTTAGGCCTTGTTTGTTTATGAAAAATGAGGTATTGTGAGTTACTGTTGTCAACACAACTTATATATATATATATGTATAACTTTTCCATCACATAACCTTACAATCCAATGGCCTAAAATTGAGTTGGGAGAATGAAGATGGAAGGAAGAAAGGAGAGCTTGACACCTTACCCATCTCTAGGCTCATCCTCCAAAATATCTATCAATTTACATCAAATGCCCCTTGACTTTACTAAGCTATATAGAAAGAGGAGGATAGGAATGTCTTTCCACTTTCTCACTTTCTTTAAGTAACCCATGGGACTTCGATTTATTTACAAAAATGCCATGCTCTTATAGCCAAATCTAGTAGGGAAACACTTGAAAATTTTCTATTAAACTCCACTATCTCAACTTTGCTTGAATTTATAAAAATACCCTTTATCATAAAAAATTCGGAAATACTTTCTTAAATCATTTTCATTTATATATATATATTAATGATAAAAATTATCAAAATAAAAAATAATAATTCTTGGAACCTACTAAAATTGGCTTTACAGAATGTGTCCCGGGTCTACAGAAAGTCTAAAAACTCAAGTAATACAAGAATGATTCGAAATTTTTTCCAATAGCAAAAATTAAATATACAAGTCATGTAGAAGGATGTAAATTCATGTTGAGAATTTAATTCACATAAAGAAAAAAATTATTCATGAAAAATTTAAATATAAAACAAAAAGAAAAAAATATTGGATGTTACACATTCGGTGCAAAACACAATATTCAATGGCACTTGTGTGCAAGATCACTTTAGAGAATAATCTTGTAGATCCATTTACAAAGGCACTGCCAATCAAGGTTTTTTATCGTCATTTGAATTATATAGGAGTTAGATGCGAAGCAAATTGGCTATGAGGGCAAGTAGGACATTGATGGTTTTGTATGCCCTGTCATAATAATTTTTTTGTTAGAGATTGTGATTGACAGTTTTTCATTTCATGTTCTTAATAAATCAAATGATTTATATTTATAATTGG
The DNA here is from genome assembly GCA_963922005.1 of Cornus suecica. Classification (NCBI taxonomy): domain Eukaryota; kingdom Viridiplantae; phylum Streptophyta; class Magnoliopsida; order Cornales; family Cornaceae; genus Cornus; species Cornus suecica. The sequence continues at coordinate 75,554,928 of OY998238.1, forward strand.
TGAATTCTATGTATTGGATGATTCAACATTTGGATCAAGGTTGTCCACTTGACTATGTGTGTATTTTGTATTTACATGGAGGGTTCATGTATGGAATATACAAAATCAAGTATTACATTGTCATAAATTGTTCATTTACGATGATAAATGATGGACTCTTTATTAATGAAGAAATGAATTGGATCATGGACAAGTCGATCTTATTATGAGAGTCATCGAAATAATTGTTCCTTATCAGTGTCATGTTGAATAACTCTTAAGCATGAAAAAGATATAAACTCTTGTATTAATTAATAGTTACTTTAATTTATTCGGTAGACCCTAGGATCTAATACCCAGTACTTTGGGTAAATATTAATTAATAGCTTGAGAATATATTTGCAATAGTTTCATCAATGCTGAAACATTTATTTTGATTTGATTATTTTGATCACGAGAAAAATTCGGAGGCCTCCGTGTCTTTTCTAATAAAATTATTTTTATATTTATTTATTTATTAAATATATTATTTTCTAAATGATTTATGTGATCAAAGAATAATCAAAGATTCAAAATAAATGTATTAATTAAGCGGTTGGATTGATGACATTTATTTATCCAATAGCTAATTAAGCATAGAGGGGTTATTACGTAAATTAACTTAGCGGTTAACCATTTTCGGATTGGAGTTCAAATATTTTTATTTAGTAGAATTAAAAATGGTTAATGGGTTAATTGAATTGGGCCAATAGAAATTGACCGGGTAAATTATTAACCCATTAGAGTAAAAAAGAATATAGGCCCAAAGGATCCTCAACCCTAGCCCAGGAGTGATTATAAAAGCTGAAAAAGAAAACATAAAAGAAAAAGATATTTAAATATATATATATATCAACAACTAAAATTTGCGATATTACTTAGGATATTGTTATATCAGATATAGGTAATATCTAAATGTGTCGCCCCGAATTTCCTAGCTCCCTAACGAAGCCTAAGAAGTCCGAGGGTAACGTAAACCGTACGCTAATCACGAAATTAACAAATTCAGAAAACGAAATGTGGATTTAAACTAATCCTTCTATCTAACAAAACTCATTCCCAAAGGCCACCAATCAAAGTAGGAGAAGTGGTGAAGCATAAGTGAGAGAATGAAAACAAGTTGGAAAGAGGTGCACAAAATAGATTCCACCGAGTTGTATACCGAGTACTCGGTGGTGGAAAGTTCGAGTGCTCAGTGACCATTCCACCGAGTTTTACACCGAGTACTCGGTGACCTCAAGGCACAAAAAGTTGCAAAAATTCCAGAGAATCACATGAGAACTCACACCATTGCGCGATCACTGAGTACTCGGTAGCCTCAGTTTCGAGTACTCGGTGGCCTCCAGTTTGGAAAGTCTTTTTAAATGCTTCGGAATGTTTTGTAAATCCTATGTTTTGCCCCTGGTCTCCGTTTATGATTTCTCAGATTTTCAAAGCCATTTTTCACATCGAGATAGATTTTAAAACCATTTCTAAAATATGAGATTTACTTCAAATAACGGGGGTAGGCGAACTCATGAACCGTGAAAAATGTCATTTTTTCGGAAAATCATCAATTAACCTCAATAATCTCATGTCAACTCTAAAATGGCCAAAATAGAAGAACTTCATGGATTTCATCATTTAAAATGCCGAAGCAATACATACATTATTTTCACTAAATTGAAAAATAGTTTTACATGACGGCATCGAAATACACCAAAAAAATACAATCCTCGCTCATAGCGCTCCAAAGGACATACATCATTGTAAACTAATCGGCCGACAAAAGAATAAGTTTAGTTGTTGTAACACTTAACAAAATAAGGACAAGTATACAATCATCAAGTATGTTGTACAAAATGAAGTAATCCGCCATCCATATACACAAGAGTGTGGAACCGACACCGTATCTCCGTCGAGAGACTACGGGCCTCCCAAAATGGGTCCATCACCTGAAAATATATAAGTCATGGGATGAGCTCACTAGCCTAGTAGAAGAAACGCCATCACCTCAATCTCGGTAATCCGAGTGGTACCACCCACCCAAGGTTCATGCTACTAATCTTAGGTTGGTCTCTTGCCCCACATGACTCTCACACAAATCCGGGACCCCATCGAACCCAACAAACAATTCCCCCAATATGCTCACATTATAGTCATTTAATTATAACATGTTTCAACATCAAAATCATAATCACATATATAATAATTTTAATACAATGTGACACGATACGGGTACACATACACACACACACACACCCTAACTCTAAGGGTCAACTAGATAATTCTAACCATTCACTTTTGAGGATACCGGCTCATGAAGGAAGGTAGAGTGTCGTATCGATCATTCCTTGAGACTCAACAAGGAATATTGGACACACGAACTACGGTCGTGAACATAGAGTTTGGAATAAGTCTTCCCCATACCGTCTCTATTTCTCAGAAGACTAAATTCATAGGAGCGAGAAGCACCCCCTGACTAGTTGTTACGACAATCCGACACAAGACAACTTACACATACTTACGTGACCGTCATAGACCAACACCAATGTACTCACACGACAAGGCGTACTCAATATACTTAATTCTCAATTTAGTCATGTCTCATCATAATACATGTTTTTATCTTTTTAGGCAATATATTATGTTCAACTTTAACAATATGCTCATAATCTCACATTTATAAGTAATAAATCACAGCAAACATTTATATCATACAAACATGCTTTCAAGTGTCCTAGTTCATCGTCTAAGTTGTCAAGACTCAACTCGCATATATATATATATATATATATATATATATATATATATATATATACTCGGCATATATACACATAGACGCACACACCCTCGTACAAAAACTAAAGTAACTCGTTTTTCCCCTACTTCAATCCAAGTAAAGCTAACTCAAGTGTTGCAAATGAGGTCCAAGCAATCCACCAATTCCATGTGTTCAAAGAGAGCTTCTAAGAGACTCAAGGGTTGATTCACAATTCCTCAAAAACTATCAATATACCATTTAAAGAAGGCAATATCACAGTGGTGTTACCACAAGTCAAGATCATCAAAAGTGGCTTCAACCACAAGAATTAACTAAACCCTAATGATAGCTAAACTAGGGTTTCATGGAAAAATAATTCAATTAAGGATGGTGAAACATACCAATGAATTCTTCATAAATGAAATCTAGAACCACCACAAGCAACTCACTTGTTAGTTGGAGACAAGCTCAACCTTTCACAAGTATTCAACCATGGATAGAGAGCTTAATTAATACATGGTTAAGGAATTTCAAGAAATTACAAGCTAGGGTTCTTTTATACAAAACCCTAGAGGGAGAGAAAGCTTACCCAAATGAAGTGGAAGAATGCAAGAACACTTCTCCAACCGACACCATTCAAGGCTCCAACAAGTGAGCATGGAGTAGAAGAGAGGACAACTTTTGAAGCCAAAACCCATAAGAGAGGAAGCTTGGCCAAAAATCTATATATAGAGAGAGTTTTTGGTATGTGTGTTCTTGGTGTTGAAGAGAAGAAGAAGAAAATGAAGTGGTAGGCAAAAATGTAGAGATAGAGATAAGGTTTTGTAAAGAATCCAATCCAATCCAAGGGCTATGAATGAAGATGTCTTGATAGAGATAATCCAAGGGCTACAATCTTGACAACGCAAGCTTGTATCAATAATAAACCTCCACTTTCCAAATATGCCCTTAAGGTCACTACCCAATTACAAGAGTGCCATTTGACTCTCGATTTACCCATCTACCCATGTCTTCCTATCATATACACCAAAATGCCACTCACACACCAACACTTAACCAAATTTTGATAATTTTCCACTAAGTAATCCAAGTATGAAAATACCAATTTACCCTTTGGTCATTTATCTTCCCAAATAATTTTCAATACTTTTCATTATCCATGAATGAAAGTAAAACACGCAACTTACAAATTATAATTACACATAATTCACGTAAGTCATGTTAAGCACGTAAACACATTAAGCACATAGTGACATAAACACTTAATCACATTAAGCAAAAAGTCACATAAGCACTTAATCACAAATAAAAGTTTTAATTAGGACGTAAAAATACCAGATGTTATACTATGTATATATACATGCTATCACAATGTATGCAGTTTTGTGTGTGACAATCACGTATCATAGTAGTGATATTTCTTTTCGAGTTTTCTATGTTCCCACTAATAGAGAGCTTTGGGTGTTAATAACATGGGTCATAAGGATGATTCCATAGGGCAGAATTGATAGAACGGGAACATGGCAAAGTTGATATTATCGGAACATTGTGGAAACCATAATTCTTCCTCTTCTTCAATGACGATGGTTTGAGATATTTGTTCAAAGTCTCTGAGGTATATATATATAAATATATTTATTTATGTATATTCAAGATAGATCTTTATACGCAAACATATAACCTGTGAATGTATACATGCTTCTAAAAATTTTAAAAACTGTGTATTTCCCAACAGTGGTATCAGAATAGGTTATTGTTTTTGTATAAAGGTTTTATCACAAACATTCATGGATCTAAATTTACTGTTACTGTTATTATATGCATGATGTTGTATGTATTGGTATAACAATTATGATTGATATATGACGCGGTCAAACTAGGGCTAAAAATAATGTTTAAAAACGGACCCTTACAATGACCTAGTTTTACCTATCGCAAGTGCACGAATCACATTGTAGTACAGTTCGTCATGAGAAAGGTTATCGAACCCAAGGGACTAAGTTGTATTATGAACTCTCATAAAGTAATACTCTTGAATTGCTATAAAAATATGGTTTATTGTTTGTGATTTATTAACTAATTAACTAATAAAGTAAGTAAAGATAGATTAAGACAAGAAAAGTAGAGATAAGAACTAGAATTTTCATACTCCACCACTAACTGCATAATATAGCTATCTACTTGATCAATTGCAAGAAGGCGATCCATCACCCGTGAATCAAATTATACCACAAATAGTTAAATATATTCCCCAAAGAGATACCGTCAACCAGATTCGCTACAACTCATCTCCGAGCAGAGTGTGATTAGTGCATGCAAATTACTTTACTCTAATATACTCCTACATTATGAAATTAAACTAAAGCATGTTTATATCACCTCGCCGAGGCATGGCCTGTGTAAACCTAGGGTTTCGGGTATTAAACACCATTTTTCTAACACCAGATAAATATGATTGATTGAGATAATGCATTCATTCAATCTAAGATAAGAGTATAATAAATATTAAACCCCTTATATTAAATAAATATGGTCTCTTATCTATACAATCATCACAAATATGGTCTTCAGGTTTCTCTCCTTACAATTGAAACAAATAAATAAACTACATTACTTGGCTAAGGTTTTGTTAGAAAACTCTAGATATCGGTTTAGTTACTCATGGTGGTGGGAGACTGCATCGTTGATGTAGAAATGCCCTCCATGATCTTCTGCTCCGGATCTCTAGGTCTTTAATGGATTCCTTCTTCAAAAGATCTAAATCTCCAGAGATAGTGCTCTAAAAATCATGTATATAGAAGCTCCCTAAATCTGAATCAGAACTTGGTATTTATAGAAGAAGTTGAGAAGAGTCCTATTTGTGTTAGACTTGTCCTGCTTGGAGTAAGATTACTCTTTGATGTGTTTCTCTTTAATTCTGGGACAAACCCCTTTAATTTGATGTAAATACATCTTATACATGTGCTTGGAAGTGTTGAAGTCGCACACAAAGTCATTCTGGGTCAAAACGGATCAATTCGGGTCAAACTGGGATTTTTGGCCGAATTTATAGTTTTCATCTTTTTCCTGCAGACACGTCTCACTCTTTTTATCATAACTCGAACTACAAAATTCTGATTGAGGCGTACTCTATTTTGTTGGAAAGCTGACTTCAAGGTATTGAGTTTAGACTTAAGAATCACTCAATTTGGACCTATTTTGATCAAGATATGGCCGTCTGAATTTGGATGAAATATTTCGACCTACGCCTACCCCTACACTGTAGACGTGGGCGTGAGTGCTCTAGTCATATGGGTAGGTAGGCATATTTTTGATGATTGTAGACACCCTTTGCTTGCTGTGTGCGTAGGCAGGCGTAACAAAATTCATTAAAACCACTTTTTTCAATCTTTCTTCCATTTGAACCGCCTTCACTCCGTTAGCATGTTTCCTGAAGTTTCAGCTTCGTAAAATGTCGCTTTTGCCCTCTGGGGTGTACTCTTTGCTTGAAAACTCCTCATTTTCTCTCATTTTGGGTAAACACAAATATATCATTGGTTAATTCACCAAAGTTAGCTTGCTTGCTTCATTAAGCTCTTGAAACACGCTTAGACATGCAAATCGCATAAAAACACAAAGTAACGGAATGATAAAATGTAACAATACCGAGTCAAGGGCCAAGAATGGATAACATTCGGCACCTATCACACCCCCAAACTTAAATATTGCTAGTCTTTTAGCAATGAACTCACCAAAGAACTTTGGAAACATTTTTTGATGATTCTCTATTCTAACTACTCTAGACTAATTCCTTACTTTCGTGCGGGTCGACGATTGCACTTAGCACATGCAATAATCCTTTTAAACCCCTAAACAACACCTAGTGGACGAGTGAAGTCTCATGAGGGTTAGCTATACTACCTACAACTTCTTTTCATTTCTCATTCTCATACATTCATGCATTCACATATTCATTAAGCAAGACATGCTACAATATACAAGATAATATAGACATGGGTATTCCCATTCACTACCAATCAACAACTATTTCGAGTCAATGTTGAGAATGGTCCCCACTAGAGTAAACAACTTCGTTAATCTATACTCCCAATCCGGACGACCTTTCGTGCGTAAGTGAACTCTCCCTATAGTGAATTAATCTTCTTTACGTATCTATTCATCATTCACTTCTTTTACTATGTTTTTCTTTTCTTTTTATTTTTTTTATTTTGTTTTCTTTTCCTTTCACGAAATTCTAGTGGTTCTTAGCAGACGTTGGGCCAATGGCTCCTAAGCTAGATAGCTTTATGGTACTAGGTAATTAAGCACCCCTCGGGCTTAATAATCCAAACCATCTAGGCTTAACTTTTAAGGATTTTCTACTATAATTTTTTTTTTCTTTTTTCCTTTATTTCATAGCATTCAAAATTTTAACTCAATAATCAAAGACAAGATAATTCAATAGTAAGGGTCATGTGCATGTGCTTATAGGTCATAATCGTTCTTCTCGGTTTCAATTTCACTAATTTATTCACCTATGTAAAACCACAACACTTCACTAACTCAATCTTATCACTACTCTCATGAGCGGGAATATCACATCACGTACTACTCATACATCATAAACACATACTCAATCAAATTGTAATGCAAAAACACTCATGCATGAAAACAAAGAATTTCTCAAAAAAATAAAAAAAATTCAATTGTTTCAAAAATTTCAAATTTTTTTTAATTCATTCCTTTATCCTATCACTTAACTATACCTTCCCCCGAAATTAAATGAAACCATGCCCATATGGTTCTCAATCATACCCATGAGAAAAGAATATAATTACACTTGAAGTGTGATTCCGAAATTTTAACTTTTATACTTGTCCTTCTCCCCAAACTTGGATTGAGCCACCTGTAGAGATATTCAACAAAGCATACATACCTACTATCATAACAAGGGAAGAATATATATAATTGTCATTTTTTGGAAATCATTACTTAATATAACACAAGGAATGAGTCTTTTTTTTATGAAAGAACTTTGATTTGGCCTAAATGACCTACAATCCTATGAATTGAAATTACAAAAATTAAATGACATACTATTCTATAAATCGAGGCTAGAAACTAACTTTCATAGCCTAGGATCAATGTTTAACGTCTTTGGCAAGACAACTCCACAAAGGGCTATCCAACACCCTTCCTCTCTGCCACACTTCCACCACATATTGGAGAAAGTTTGGGAAGTAAATTGTTCAAAGGTGTCCATTGTGAACATTCAATAACGAGAAAGACATCAAACAAATAATAATCATCATCCACTTTCTCTCATTTGTCATACTCTACATTCATCCTATGTTTAGTACTTGTGTCCAACGATTCTTCTGTCAACGAATAAGATAATGGGTCCTTCATCAATCCCGTCAATTACGTAGTACTCATCCCCTCCTTATTTATTTTCAAGAAGCGACTCTTCGAGATATTGGGTAAATAGTACTCTAGGTTCATATATGGTGTCTTTTTTAGCTTTTGTGGTAAAGGAATGGTTTGCGCACTCTCGTCCTGTGAAATGTCATTCTCAGTTTCAAAGCTTTCCTCCATTTCACTATAACCGTCATCCTCATCTTCAAAATAAACTACCGCTTGATTTGGCAATTCCTCCCTTCTCATATTTAAAGTATCAGCTAGTTGCCTTACTTGGGTTTCTAACTTAGTTAAGGCTTGAGAATGAGAGTTCAACGATTGGATGACTGCCTGAAAATGATTAGATTGGTTTTTAAACTCTCTTAAAGCGCTCATCATTTCATCCTCAATACCAGGTGGTTTAGATGGTGAATTTTGATTTTGAAACTGGGGTTTATTTTTGTTGAAGGGTCGGAATGATTGAGTATTATTGGACTGATAATCCTGAGTACTGAATGGTTGTTGGCTTCTATTGAAACTTGGTTGAGGATTTTCAGTGTTCGATAAGTATGAATTATCTCTATTGTATTTGATCTCCTCACAACTTCGGGTGGTTGCTTCGATTCTACTTAAAGATGCTGAGACTTTATCTTTAAAAGACAATGGCTCTGGGCACGAATATACATTTGAATCTTCAAATTGGAATTAATTAGATGGTTGAGGATAATAATCTTGACTATACGGTTGATAACCTAATTCATGATCAAAATATCGTGAAACTTCATTAAAGCTTTGAGATAAATTTACTATACCTGGTTGTTGGTATTGGAAATTGGGAGGATTTATCCAATCCGGATTGTATGAATTATAATATGGAACATTCGCCAAATTGGTATAGGCATTATATATATATATTTTTTTGGGGTTTTTTTTAAAAAATAAAAAGTAATTACTTCTAAAGTATTCTAACTATGGACAGAAAATAAAGCTAATATTATGCATAAAATTAAGCTACATTAGAACTCACAAGTGGTCCAGCAACACAATCTTCACTGCTGCACTGATTCCTTTCTCACTTTTCAGCGTACCTCGCAAAAACACACAATCCAACTTTAGATATAATATAATACAAATAGATATTTCAAGCATACTAAATTACAAAAATTAAGAATATCCGTTAGTCCCCAACAACAACGCCAAAAACTTAATGCGGTCAAACTAGGGTTAAAAATATTGTTTAAAAATAGTGCACGAATCGTATTATAGTATAGTTCGGCGTGAGAAAGGTTATCGAACCTAATGGACTAAGTCGTATTCTGAACTCTCGTAAAGTAACCCTTTTGAATTTCTATAAAAGTTTGGTTTGTTATTTATTATTTATTAACTAATTAACTAATAAAGCAAGTAACGATAGATTAAGACAAGAACAGTAGAGATAAAAACTAGGATTTTCAAACTCCACCACTAACCGCATAATATAGCTATCTACTTGATCAATTGCAAGAGGGCGATCCATCACTCGTGAATCAGATTATACCGCAAATAGTCGAATATATTCCCTAAAGAGATACCATCAACCGGATTCGCTACAACTCATCTCTAGACATAGTGTGATTAGTGCATGCAAACTACTTTACTATAATCTACACAATTATCATAGGTGTGGTCTTTAGTTTCCCCTCGTTACAATTGAAACAAATAAATAAACTACATTATTTGTCTAGGGTTTTGTTAGAAAATCCTAGATACCGGTTTAGTTACTCCTGGTGATGGGAGAATGTATCGTTGATGTAGAAACGCCCTGCATGATCTTCTGCTCTGGATCTCTAGGTCTTGAATGACTCCCTTTTTCAAAAGATCTAAATCTCCAGAGATAGCACCCTAAAAATTATGTATTTAAAGCTCTCTAGATCTGAATCAGACCTTGGTATTTATAGAAGAAGTTGAGAAAAGTCCTGTTTATGTTATACTTGTCCCGCTTGGAGTAGGATTCCTCTTTGATGTGTTTCTCTTCAATTCTGAGCCAAACCCCTTTAATTTGATGTAAATACATCTTATACACGTGTTTCGAAGTGTTGGAGTTGCACACAAAGTCATTCTGGGTCAAAACAGATCAATTCAGGTCAAACTGGGAGTTTTTGCCGAATCTGCAGTTTTCACCTTTTTCCTGCAGACACATCTCACTCTTTTTATCATAACTCAAGCTACAAAACTCTGATTGAGGTGTACTCTATTTTGTTGGAAATCTTACATTAAGGTCTTGAGTTTAGACTCAAGAATCACTCAATTTGGACATGTTTTGACCGAGATATGGCCGTCTGAACGTGGATGAAATATTTGGACCTACACCTACCCCTACGCCTATGCGTAGGTGCTCCAATCATATATGTAGGTAGGCATATTTTTGGTGATTCTAGACACCTTTTGCTTTCTGTGTGCGTAGGCAGGCGTACTAAAATTCGTGAAAACTGTTTTTTTTTCATTCTTTCTTCCATTTGAACTGCCTTAACTCCGTTAGCATGTATCCAGAAGTTTGGGCTACGAAAAATGTCATTTTTACCCTCTGGAGTGTACTTTTTGCTTGAAAACTCATTTTTTCTCTCTTTTTGAGTAAACACAAACACATCCTTGGTTAATTCACCAAAGTTAGCTTTAGTTTGTTTTCTTCATTAAGCTCCTGAAACACGCTTAAACATGTAAACCGCATAAAAATACCAAGTAACAAAATGATAAGACGTAAAAATACCGAGTTAGGGGCCTAAAATGGATAACATTCGGCACCTATAATATATTTGGTGAATGTTTTGGGAACTCCATGGATGAGACCTTAGGCTTTTGGTTTGTAAAGGCAAAAGCTTATTTATTTTGTATTGTCTATAATATATGTTTTGTATCATCAGTAATATTTTCTTTTAAAACTCTTCTAATCAGGTAATCCTATGTTTTTTTTTTTATTAATCTGAAGGTAATACCACTGTTATATATATATATATTAGAATTTTAGAATAGTGCGTATACAGTACAACCTGGTAGTGATCTCCCAGTATGGGAGTTCGCTGGATTTTCATGCTGGAATGCTTACAGTGAATGAGGCATTTTTATAATATATATATATGTATATAGTTTATGTTTATTTTTTAAAGAAATAAAATAACTATGGTCCATAAATATATGATATTTTTAATTTATTTTGGACATTTTTTTTAAAAAAAATCCTCCATTTTCCTCTTCTTTCCAGCAATCATTCGACTTCAAATTGAAGGACGTCATGGATGTGAAGTTTCACGATAAGAAGTTTATTTTTCTATCATTTGTTATTATTGTTAGAAATATTGTTAAAGGCTCATCCATGGTTTTATATGGTTTTGTTTATTTTCGTGTGAATGTATGAATATTTATTCGTTTCATGCATAAGATCCATGAATAAAATTATGAGTGATTAAATTACGAGAAAATTGAATCTTGGCTTTCTAGTTAAAGTAGATTTTATAATAAAAAAATAACTCTTTTGAAAATGTATTTTTCTAATTGTGAACTAGAAAGCCATGTGATTCAAAATATCTCTAAATTTAATGAGATTAAATCAAAGCATATGCATGCATTATAGACGTATGTTTTAAAGCAAAACCCTAAATGTGTATGATTTAAAAATTATAGTAATTTATTTTAAAATAACTTCCGTCAAGTTAGTTTAAAATATGGATTTATGGTATTGGTTTTCTCATGAAAATAAAATATTAATATTTTTCCTCGTCGAAAAAGAAATATTAATTTATTATTAGCATTTGAGATTTGATGACAGTTTTTAAACTCAATCTAAAATTAATAATATTTTTCCCCATCGGAAAGGTAATATTATGTGATTTTAGAAAGGCTAAATATAATAAAAAATTATTCGTATTTAGGCACGAGGTTGTCTAAGGGAATATAAATAATGGAATTTTCCCACTAATTGTAATAATGACTTTCCCCGTCGGAAATGAGTTATTGACGTATTAGTTGTTTAATTATTCATGCAATGTGGCTTAGATTATTTACATGCATGATTTAAATTGAATTCACCGGGACTTATTTATATAAATGTATTTATTTTAAAGATTGAAAATGTCTAGCTCATTCAATCCACTTGCATCTATCCTGAAAGAGAACAAGCTAAATGGACCTAATTTCATTGGCTGGGAAATGAACTTAGATATTGTGCTCACCTATGAGGGGTACAAGTTTGTGCTTAATACTCCAAGACCTAACATTCCAATAGATGATGATTCAAATGAGGTGTGTGAGAATTTCAATCGGTGGGTTAAAGCTGATGAGATGGCTCGGTGCTACATTTTGGCATCTATGTCAAATGTGCTCCAGAGCCAACATCTTCATTACCTCACTGCAAGTGATATCATGTTTAACCTCAGAGAGATGTTTTGTGAAATTAGCAAGACTGCTCGACAACAGGCTATGTAGAACCCTAGTTAGGGATCACGTTTTGAAAATGATTGGTTTTTTAAATGAAATAGAGGTTTCTAGGGCTAAATTAGATGGAAAGTCTCAAGTGAACATGATTCTTGTCTCGTTGCCTGACTCATTCAACACCTTTAAGTTGAATTATAACATGAACAACCTTGAGTACTCTTTGGCTCAGCTTATGAATGAGTTATAGACAGCTGAGGGCATAATCAAGGAAAAAAATAGTGTTAATCTCACCCAGGCTGGGTCTTCTACTTCTAGCCCCAAGAGGAGGGGTAAGAAGGTTAAAAAGGAACCTAAGGTGCTTGAACCAAACAAGGGAATCATCAAAGGCGAATGAAAGAAGGGTATTCTAGAAGGTTCCAAGGGAAAATGCTTCCTTTTGTGGAGAACTAGGACACTAGAAGAAGAGTTGTCCAAAGAAGTTTGTGCAGGGCAAAGACAAAGGTATATTTGTCATTGAGGCATGTATTGTGGTTGGATCTATAAAAACCTAGTGTATAGATTCGGAAGCCACTAATCATGTATGCAATTCATTGCATGGGTTCCAGGAAACCAGAAGGCTCAGTGAAGGGGAAATATATTTGTATCTCAGATTGTAAACTAGAGTTGTTGTTCGTTCAGTAGGAGTTGTTATCTTGCATTTCAATAATGGTAGGAGTTTAGTTCTATATGATTATCTTTATGCACCAGAAGTGAGGATGAATCTCATTTCAGTTTCTTGTCTTATTAATAAAAACTATTGTTATTCTTTCAATAAATATGTTTCTATTCGATTAAATGGTGATTTAATTACTTCAGGTGCATTAGTGGATGGTTTATATAAAATAACTTCTACATCTTATGGTATGCATGATTTAGAATTAAATATTGCATCTACTGGTCTAAGTATCAAAAGAAAACCTAATTCACATTAATCAAAATAGGATTCACAGATTGGTTAAAGAAATTTTATTACCAATGGAGGCGGAGGAGCCTATGCCAACTTGTGAATCTTGTATTGAAGGAAAAATGACCAAGAGGCCTTTCACATGTAAAGAAAATAAAGCCAAATAACCATTGGAGTTGGTGCACACAGATGTTTGAGGTCCTTTTAATGTTCAAGCAAGAGGAGGTTATGTGTATTTCATTACCCTCACTGATGATTACTCATGTTTTGGATATATATACTTAATGCATCACAAGTCTAAAGCTTTTGGAAAATTCCAAGAGTATCAGCCGGAAGTGGAGCGGAAATTAGGTAAACTTATCAAAACGCTTTAATCTGATCAAGGAGGTGAGTACTTCTTGGGAGAATTTAAAAGCCACATGACTTTTGAGGGAATTATGTGCTAATTGTCTGCATCAAACTGTCCTCAACAGAATGGTTTAGCGGAGAGGAAAAATAGGAATTTAGTTGACATGGTTAGATCAATGATGAGTTTTACAGCACTGCTTCATTCGCTTTCTTCATTTTGGGGTTTAGCCTTGGATACGACAATATACACCTTGAACTATGTTCCTTGAAAATCATGAGTTTTGGTTTGGGCATAAGCCTAATCTAAAGCATATGCACATATGGGGTTATCCAACACATGTGCAAAAGAGATAGATGGGTAAGTTGGAATCTAGATCGGAGTTGTGTTTGTTTATTGGCTATCTAAAAGGGACTAGGGGAGGATTGTTTTATAATCCCAAGGACAAGAAGGTTATTGTCAGCACACATGTTGTATTCTTGGAAGAGGATTATATTATGAACCATAAGCCTAGGAGCTAGATTGTGTTGGAAGAAATGACTAACACTCAGGTTATACCACAAGAGGATGCACCCATCATAGAGACTGAGAATGATGTTGTACATGACATTGCAGAAATAATACCTTCATCTTCTAATACACCGGTGTCCACAATGATGCTCCGTTGTGGTAGGGGAGGGTTATTCGACCACCCAAAAAGTACATGCTTTTAGGATAATCTTATGAGGTTATCCAGGATGAGCATGAGTTAGACCCAGTGAACTAAACAGGGGCATTTACTGATGTGGATGTAGATCAGTGGCAAAGTGTAATGAAATTAGAGTTAGAATCTATTTATTCTGACAAAGTTTGGGAACTTATAGAACTTCCTAGTGGGGTTGAACCCATTGGTTGTAAATGGGTCTACAAAAGGAAAAAAAGAATATATGGGAATGTGGAAACATTCAAAGCAAGGTTGGTAGCAAAAGGCTTCACGCAACGTGAATATATTGACTACGAGAAAATATTTTCACCGGTAGCCATGTTAAAATCTATTCGAGCTTCTTTAGCCATTAGTGCTCATTATGACTATGAGATATGACAGATGGATGTCAAGACGGAATTCTTATATAGCCATCTTGATGAGGACATCTACATGAGACAACGAGATGGTTTCATAGCTAAGGGCCAAGAACATCTTGTATGTAAGCTACAAAGTTCCACTTATGGGCTCAAACAAGCTTCATGGAGTTGGAACATTCATTTTGATCAAGCAATCAAATCTTTTGATTTTGAACAAAACGTTGATAAGCCATGTGTATACAAGAAGACACGGGGTGTTATTGTGATATTCCTCATACTTTATGTTGATGATATTCTACTGATTGGAAATGACGTAGGGGCTTTACCATCTGTAAAGATATAATTGTCTAATCATTTTGACATGAAGGATTTAGGAGAAACAAGTTACATTCTTGGGATCAGGCTTTTGCGTGATTAGAAAAAGAGAATGATTGACTTATCTCAAACTTCTTATGTTGAGAAGATTTTGACAAGGTTTGGGATTCAAGATTCGAAGAGAGGTCACTAATCTTTCAGGCATGGCTTAACTCTTTCTAATGATCAGTTTCCTAAGATACCTGAAGAGAAATAGCAGATGAAATAGGTGTCATATGCTTCAGCAGTTGGTAGTCTCATGTATGCCATGTTGTATACTAGACCGGATATCTATTTTGAGTAGGCATGGTTAGTAGGTTTCAGTCCAATCTGGGTCAAAAGCATTGGGGTCAGTGAAATGTATTCTTAAATATTTGAGATGGACCAATGATTACATGCTCATTTATGGAGGTGATGAGCTTGTTCCAGTTGGCTACACGGATTCTGATTTTCAATCACATGTGGATTCTACGAAATCTACCTCAGGATATGTGTCCACACTTAATGGTGGGGCAATCAGTTGGAGAAGTGTCAAGCAAACTTTTGTTGCATATTCAACCATGGAGGCTAAATACATTGTTGTTTTAGAGGTAACAAAGGAATTTATTTGGTTGAAGAAATTTCTCACTAATTTAGAAGTGCTACAACATGAAAGCTCACCAATGGACCTTTATTGTAACAACAGTGCAGTAGTTGCTCAACCAAGGACCCCAAGAACCACAAAGGTGATATATTGAGAGGAAGTTTCATATAATTAGGGATTTTGTGCAACACGGTGATATACTTATGGGCAAGATTGCTTCAGAGAACAATCTTGCAGATCCATTTACAAAGGCACTACCAATCAAGGTTTTTTATCGTCATTTGAATAACATAGAAGTTTGATGCGAAACAAATTGGCTATAAGGGCAAATAGGACATTGATGATTTTGTATGCCCTGTCATATCAATTTTTCAATAGAGATTATGATTGACAGTTAGTCATTTCATGTTCTTAATAAATTAAATGATTTATATTTATAATTGGTGAATTCTATGTATTGGATGATTCGGCATTTGAATCAAGGTTGTCCACTTGACTATGTATGTATTTTGTATTTACATAAAGTGTTCATGTATGGAATATACAAAATCAAGTATTACATTGTCGTAAATTGTTCATTTACGGTGATAAAAGATGGACTCTTTATTAATGAATAAATAAATTGGATCATGGATAAGGTGATCTTATTGTGAGAGCTATCGGAACAAATGCTCCTTATTAGTGTCATGTCGAACAACTCTTAAGCATGAGAGAGATATAAACTCTTGTATTAATTAATAGTTACTTTGATTTATTCGGTAGACCCTAGAGTCTAATACCCAGTACTTTGGGTAATTATTAATTAATAGCTTGAGAATGTATTCTCAATAGTTGCATCAATGTTGAAACATTTATGTTAATTTGATTATTTTGATCATGAGAAAAATTCGGAGGCCTCCGTATCTTTTCTGATAAAATTATTTTTATATATATTTATTTATTAAATATATTATTATTTAAATGATTTATGTGATCAAAGGGTAATCAAAGATTCAAAATAAATGTATTAATTAAGCGATCGGATTGATGACATTTATTTATCCAGTAGCTAATTAATCATAGAGGGGTTATTACATAAATTAACTTAGCGGTTAACCACTTTTGAATTGGAGTTCAACTATTTTTATTTAGTGGAATTAAAAATGGTTAATAGTTTAATTGAATTGGGCCAACAGAGATTGACCGGGTCAATTATTAACCCATTGGAGCCAAAACGAATATGGGCCCAAGAGTGTTATATCAGATATAGGTAATATCTATATATATCTATATACATGTTATCACAACATATGCGGTTTTTTGTGTAACAATCACGTATCATAGTAGTGATATTTATTTTTGAGTTTTCTGTTTTCCCACCAACATAGTGCTTTGGGTGTTAATCACACGGGAAATAAGGGTGATTCCAAATGGCATAATTGATAAAACGGGAACAGGGCAACGTTGATAGTACGGGAAAATTGTGGAAACTAGAATTCAACCTCTTCTTCAACGACGGTGGTTTGAGGTCTTTGTTCAAAGTCTCTGAGGTATATATATATATATATATATATATATATATATATATATATATATATATATATATATATATATATATATATATATATATATATATATATATATATATATATATATATATGTATATTCAAGATAGATCTTTATACGCAAACATATAACCTGTGGATGAATACATGATTCCGGAAATTTTAAAGTCTGCGTATTTCCTAACAATTTGACCCAAAAACATTTTGTGTCTAGGCGGCAGAATGAAATAATATTGGCGGCAAGGGTTTTGAAAAACCACAATCTTGTGTCATTTTATAAACATCTAGGTTATCTAACCCACTTCTATAACCTAGCTAATAGGTGCTCAATATTGTGCATTTTAAGCCCCTATCTTGCATTAACCATGTCTTTTCATTCCATTATTTGGTATTTTTATGTCGTTTGTGTGTTTAAGCATGTTTCAGGAGCTTAATGAAGAAATAGAGCTAACTTTGGTGAATTAACCAAGTTCATGTTCGTTTCTATCCAAGAGGAGAGTCAAAGAGGTGTTTTCAAGACAAAATGGCTCCCGGAGGGTGAAATTGGCATTTCCCGAAACCCTCACCTAAAGAAAAAAGTCTCATGAAACCAAGACGGTCATTTTGGCACAATTGCAGAGAAAAGTGGTTTTCATAAAGAATCTACGCCTGACCTACGCCTACAGAAGCAAAAAAGTGGCCATAAAGTGAGTTTTTACGCTCAAGCCTACGCCTAAGGCGTAACTATAGTGTTTTCAGCACAAATTTTCAATCAACTTTGGACGGCATATCTTGGTCAAAACAGGTCCAAATGGGGTGATTCTTAAGCTTATCATCAAGAGCTTGAAGTCAGATTTCTAACAAGATATTACAAGCCTACATCCAATTTGTTTAGCTCCATATATGATCAAAAGAGTGAGAGGTGTCCTACAGGGAAAAATTGGAAATTTCATAATCGAACCAAAATCCTATTTTGACCCAGATTGATCCGTTTTGACCCGGATAACTTTGAGTTCGACCCCACCACCTCTAAGGACATGTATATCATATATTATACATTATATTAAAGGGTTTTGCTGAGTTTAGCGTGAAATTACAAAAAGGGTAATCATATTCTCCAAATTAGGGTTTCTCTCACCTTTACCTATATGTACCAAGGTCTGCTACAGATCGAAGGGACTTCTCTCTACATAATTTTGGGGACTCTTCTTCGTATGATTTTCAGAGCTTCTATTCACATATCATTAAAAGAGAGGAGCCATTCAAGACCTAGAGATCCGGAAAAGAAGACCATGAATGGCGTTTTTAAGTCAACGATGCAGTCACCTTCTACCATGAGCAACTAATTCGGTATCTAGGATTTTCTAGCAAAATCCTAGCCAAGTAATGTAGTTCTTATTTGTTTTCAATTGTAATGAGGGAAAACTGTGACCATACTGTGATGATTGTAGTAGATGAAAGACCATTTTTATTCTTGATACAAGTTTATATATTTGTTAAGATTCTTGTCTTAGACTAAATGAATATATTTATCTTACACAATCATGGTTATTCACTATGGGCTGGAACTCGAATGCTTAACTTATGGTTTTTTACACAATAGTGGTAATAAAACTTGAAACCCTAGGTTGACACAAGTCATGCCTTGGCGATTTAATATAGACATGATTTAGTTTATTTTCATACATTAGGAGTAGATTAGAGTAATTTAATTGGCATGTACTAGTTAGGTCAGTCATGAGATGGGGTTGTCGCAATCCAGTTAATGGTAATCCTTTTTGGGGTTGTACTTAGCTATTTGTAGTACGACCTAATTCACAGTTATGGATCGCCCTCTTGCAATTGAGAATTATATTATGTGGTTAGTGGTGGAGTATGGAAACCCTAGATTTTATTTCTATTGTTCTTGTCTTAATCTATCTTTACTATTTTATTAGTTAATTAGTTCAGAAATCAAAACCAACAAATCATATTTTTATAGCAATTTAAGAGTATTATTTTACGGGAAATTTAGAATACAACTTAGCCTCTGTGGGATCGATATCCCTTACTCAAGTTGTTACTATTCTACAATTAATACGTGCAATTGCGTAAGGTAAAACCTAGCACTGTCATAAGAGGTTGTTTTTAACAACTATTTTTACCCCCACTAGATAGACATCACTAGCTTACTTCATCAATCGCCCAAGGACCTGATCTTCATGTGCATGTCAATTCATCGATTAATTGGCTGGAACATGAATCGTCAAAGAGGGCTTTTCATTGGACCAACAACGTAACACCCCATGTTATTTTTCTTTTTCCTGAAAATATTTTCGATTATTTTCGGTTGTGACGTCACTTATTCATGATGTCCTAGTTATTCTTGGTATTTTACGTGTAAATTTTTCGTGTTTACGTTTGGATTCGACTGGACGACTTTACGATTTCTCCTTGACGACTTCGTGGACTTTCTTGTTGCCGACTACGCGATTTCATTTTGATGTTTAACATTAGTACTTCGATTGGGTGGCGATATGTTTTGTTTGTTCAACGTTTAAGGTTCTTGGATTTATTGATAAATTAAAAATAATTGTGAAAAAGTCAATTTTAATCCAATTCTCAAACAAGATAAATCATGCAAAGATTAATCTAAGTGCAGAAAATAAAGAAATAGAGACACGCGATATTTTTACGTGGAAAATCTTAAAAAGACTCCTAGTAAAAACCATGGAAACACCCGGTTATCGATGCATTATGAATCAAGCAGTACATAGACTTTATGAAGCTTTAGACTTACAAATCACTCCTGATCTGCCTTTTTCCACTCGACGTCTGACAGACTTGAATTACTCGTGCTCCATGAAGCTCTTACTCTACTCCGTACTCTGACGGTTTCGCTTCTCAATGGATCAATGAACCACGAAGCCTCCTGCTCCGATTTTCGCACTCAAACGACTCTATTTCTCAAACGGATGTAAACAACCACGTTGTACAAAGTGGTGTGTAGATTTTTCAGAATCTAGGTCATTTAATTGTGCATAAGATCATTGATGTAAAAGCACAATTGAACAAACCCTAAACAAGAAAGAACTAGAAGATATATGATCACTCAAGAATTTTGCTCTCTATCTCTCTCTGCAGAAGAATATGAATTGTAGGAGAATTGCAAAGATCTCACCAAAAGCTATTCTAAAATATGTAGAGACTCATCTTATTTATAGAGAGAGCTGAGGAAAATCCTAAGTTCACCATTTTTTGTAATTTCACATCGAACTCGGAAAAACCTTTTGATCTGGTCATCAATATGTATATATCACGTGTATCAAAGTGTTTAAGTCGCAGGCGCATCAAAAGAAATTAAGTCGGGGTCAAAATCGAAATTTTACAACATAACTTCGCAGCCCTACCTACGCGTGGTGCATAGGGAAGCTACGCACAGCGTGTAGGCATAAGCTACATGCCACGCGTAGGCCTACCTACGGGTGGCATGTAGGCTATATTTCATCGGACGTAGATGAAACGTAGAAATAACACTTTCTAGCCACTTTTAGCTACTGGGCGTGTAGGTTGGGCGTAGCAAAATTCATGGAAATCACTTTTCTTGGGAATAGTGCCATTTGAACCCCCTCGACTCCATTAGAATGATTCTTGAAGTTTCGGCTCCGAAAAATATCATTTATGCCCTCCGGAATGCATTTTTTGCTCAAACTTCCCCCTTCTTCATTTGTCTTGTTTTTTCCACTTTCTTTAAGCTTGATTTAAATTTGATGAAGCTTGTTGATGCCTTCACAAGACTACTTCAATTTTCCTATACCTACCCAACCTTACAAGTCACTCAACATAATTATTGTCTAGAACATATCATTAATAAACAATACTAACAAATGTTATTAAAATTTCGACTCGGTTATTTCGGTTACGATATTTAGTGGTTTTAGAGATTTGACATAGCGCTTAGAGTTTGCTTGTTCTGTTTAATTGTTTCTTAATATTAGTACTTGTTTTGCGTACGTGTATATTTCCGTGACGTTGTTTTGCAATTTGCTTGATGAATGTTAAGGTTCAATTATTCTTGGAGGTTTTGGTACTTTTCAGGACTAATTTTTCCTATATGGATTATTATTTGTAATTATATAATTATGGGAATATTTATAATATAAAATTTTATGTAATTATATATATATAATGTGTATGTGGTTGAACCGACTTGACGTGACTCACCCCTCTTTCTTCTCCTCTGCAATTGATCGACGACCTGGTTCTCCCTTTTTCACCATCGACCGGTGAAAGAGAGAGAGTGAAGTCGGACTGAGTAGCTAGGGTTCGCGCGCAAGAAGACCTGACCTGGTCTGCGCTTAATTTTTTTCTCTCCTTCTTCTACGATGATTGGCTTCCCTTTTTCTCCACTATCATCATCTCACCGTCGGCGAAGAGGAGAGAGGAAGAGAGAGAGAGCTTCGAGCAGGGGGAGAACGGAGGGAGAGAGAGAAGGTTGCAAGAGGGTTTGGACCTAGTGAAGATCGCAGGAGCAGTGGCGATGACTGAGTTGATCGGTGGCGTGATCAGGGAGGTCATCGGAGGCGACACGGCTGCCGAAATAGTGCGTGGAAGGGGCGACTTCGGCCTGATTATCTCAGCTCCAGATCAGCCCGATCCTTGCTATGTTTGGCTTGAAACCCAAAGGAAAGTTGGGTCTTAGTGCCGTATTCATTATACTCAAATTATGTGTGAATTAATTGAGCGGTTCGTCGGAAAATTTAGATTTTAGGTACGAAATTTGTTTCGGTATTTCTCAAATTTGTTCAAATTTGTTAACTTGTTGTTAATGGGTTTCAACTATGTTGAATAGGTCGTCGATGCGGTAATTTTGGTCCGATTGAAATTTATTTTGGACAACTTTTGTCGGTAGGCCCCACTTTTAAGCGTAGACACTATTCATCAGTGGGCCTCGTTTTTGGATGTGAACACATTTCGGAGCTGATTTTAGCACGCGTATTATGGTGGAAGTCCATCTAATCCTCTCACTTTTGGTTCTATAGGAATGTGCCTAGTCATAAAGGTTTCCTAAAGCCTAGACTTTATGCGTTTACTGAGTTTATGATTTTGAGCATGCTAGAAACGGTTATATGATATGATTTAGAAATTCTGTTTAGGATTAAAAATCATGCTTGTAAGTTTATATGTATATATCTATGAGTATATGAGGATATATATATATATATATATATATATATATATATATATATATATATATATGAGTTTGTGATGTGGACTTAATAATTGATTAGGTTAGTCCCAATGGTGCGATTGGAGTTAGTAGCGCTAGACGTAGATTAGTGTATATGTGTAAGTGCGGTTATGTACGTTTCTATTTTTTTATTGAATAGTGAAATTAAATATGTAATTAATATGAATTACAAAGCATGCAATCCTTGAACTTAGAACGTTATTCTAGTGCCCCTATCCTTGTGGATTATTGCTTTAAATGAATTAAAAACACGTTAACAAAAATGAAATTGATATCCTTGTGGATTAATTCTTTAGTTGATTTAAAAAGATGCTAGAGAATATTTTCATAAATATGATAAAATTCGTGTTGATGCATGGTTCATTTGAGACATAATTGCATATTGAGTACACCTTTTGCGTTGTCATTCAATTGGTGTCAATTTATGCCCGGTCATGTAACCATGTGTGAGTAGACTTGAGTCGAATCATTGCAACAACTGGCCAAGGGGTGTTCCCAACCTATGGAACTAGTATATCATAGAATTATGGTTTAGGGTTGGATTGTGCCGCCCTCAAAGTCGCGGTTTGTCCATGCATTCGATCTTCGGATCTTAAGTCATGGTTTGTCCCTGCATTGAGTTTCACTTGATAGAGAGTGTATATCCTCTTCAAGTGAACAAGTAGGAGATATTTATATCCGTGACTATAGTGGTTGATGTGTGTACCATGAGGTGGCGTTGAGTCACATTGCATTCATGTTATCATCATGTGATTTCATTCTATATGTAGATCATGATATCATTACATATGATTTTTGAACATGTTTATTATGAATGTTGATAAATAAATTCATATTTTAATATAATGATCAACTGAAAGTGGATAACATGAAAATATGATTTACATGCCTTAGTTTTAAAGTATAATGAAATGTAAATTCTTATACTTGTGGTTATGTACTTTTATGTCCTTAGATGGTTAAGTATGTTGGTGTAGTAACCTCTTTGGATAGTTAAGGTTAGTGATAGATTTTAGCATCAACTGTGAGTTGAGGCCTTAGAGAAGGCGGGTGGTGAAATTATGAACCTAGTTGATTGTGTTCTTCCTAGTAGTTGTAGTCACTCTTATCAGGCTGTCATTCAGAAATGACATTTTCCAAGATTTATAAACAAACTCTTTTGTATTTAAAAGAAAAACCCATTTTTGCTCACCCCCGTAGCCTCGACAAGTTTTCGTACTTTAAAAAGTGATCTTAGGGTCCTCTTTATAAAGATTTTTAACTCCTAAAAGTCGGTGATGGCGAATGACAGAGACGGGGGGCAAAATGGTCATTTTTGTGTGGATTCTTAAAGAAAATCTACTTTTTAACATTTGTCGAGATTCCGAAGCTTCTTTCTCGAGATCTCCACCTGCAGAGTTTTGAAATGTGTCTTCTTGTTTCACTTTTGCTTCCGTTCATTTCTAAGTCTCGGGTATGAGACTTGTTGTTTAGCACACACACATAGTGTTGCCTTTCTCCTCTTCTTGGTTGCTTGATGTCACCACTTAGGTGATTTTGTTTTTTTACACATGTTAGGGCATGGATGCCGAATGGATTGGTTCGAGTATTAAAACATTTTTCTTAAAACTATTGAATCCCTGAGATTCATCTTTTTATGACTTTTACTCTCGACCATCTGCTTTTGGTTTCTTTTTTTCGGGTGTCTCCCTAATCACTTGTGGGTGTTCTTAACCTTGATATTGTTGTCGCGGTTATCTGTTAGTTTTGCATTGGGACCTCTTTTCCCTTGCTTTGTTTCTTGACCCTTATGTGGTCGTTCATGAGAGTAGTGTCCACGTGCTCTCCGTGTTTTCATTTGGTTAGTTTTCCTCATACATAGTGAAAGCATTGGTGATTTATTAACCTTATTGGAGATAGTATTATGAGATTTATATAGTGATATGATTGAGATGATTTAGTCCTTGAGATGTACATCTTCTCTAGGAAGGGAATGATGGTTCACATATATATATGTATAATATATATATTGATGATGGTTATGTTAGTACGCAAGGATGTGAGTGATTTCCCTCATGTGTTCTCGGGGAGTGGGTTATGAGCCTTCCTTGGTACTAATTACGGATTTTTCTTCCTTTGGATATTAGAGGTGATTGTGATTCTCTCTTTTTGGATCCTCTGGTTAGCGATGTGAGCACTTGGTGATTGGTTAGCTTGGATTTGGGTGTTGTGAACTTAGCATGTGTTTGTGAGAATGGTGTGGATTACTGTTGTTGGTACTTAGAGTACGAGTCTTAGTTATATCTTATGAGACTCATATTATGTACTTATATATATATACGTACACGTTTACCAGGATATAATTAGTTATATATAGGGTATATATACACATTTATATATATATGTATATACTCAATTGTGTATTGTACAGTAGTACGTGATAGAGATTTATCGTTGGCATTATATTTCATGCTTTATACCTTATTGTGCTTCCTTAATATCTGATTGGGGTTATTTGGGGTCTCGGATTGGTGTGAGTGTCATGTGAGACAACAGATTGACCTAGGGCAGATGTATGCACACGAGGTGGTTAACATTTCCTGGACGACTAGGGGTGTGTTTGTTAGAGGTGTTGCTTTCAGTGAGCGGTGGTTGCTCACCCCCACACATATTGAAGGATTGCAGGCGAATGCTAATGACATATACAGTGGAGATGACAGTACGGATGGTTTGGGACATTGTACTTAGTATTTGTTCATCTTATCCGTTATTCATTTATATTCTTGTTTCTCCTCTGTTGACCCAAGGTTTTCCACCATGAGTAAACATGAAATTTTGATATTAACAAACCATTGAATGTGGTGAATTTAATGTCTACTTGAGTTATACTTAATAGGTTGTTGGTTCAAGGTAAACTCAAGAGAGCTAATGGATACATGAAAAGATCAAGAAAATGTGCTTAGAGCTCAAAAGACATTGAAGACAAGGATGGAAACATTAACCCAAAGCTTAAAGAAATTGAAGATCAAAGAATTGGATAAAGTAGGCTTGGGTGAGTGATAGACTTAATGTAAATTTATTTTTGAAATAACTTATTTGAAAGCTCAACTCTTGACCATATAGTTTATAGGACCATGCATATGATTCATGAGTCTTTGTTAAAGTTGAGTTAGTTCAAGCTTTCATAAGCTATGGAAGAACTCAACAAATAGGGTGTCCTAAAACCATAAACTCAATTCATATCACTTGAAATGGATTCTAGATGCATATTAAGGCTTTGAACAAAATTGTTAAATCATGAAAAGTTTTCGTCAAATATTGAGAATTTTATCTAAATTGAAAAATTATTTTATGATCTCAATATTGACTTTAGGCATGTCAAGGACCTTAATAAGTCTCCAAGACATCCTAGGAATGTTCATAAGTCATTTCGAAAAAATCCCAAAAGATTTCCCGAAAAAACGTCAAGTAGGTTAAAAGTTCGAAATGAAGCATCATATTCAAATGAACATATTGCACTAAATAATGGATCAAATTGAGCGATTAAAAATCCTAAAATAAAGATCTTGAAGTCCTCTTTCCAAAAAGCTAAAGAACGTCTCCATCTGAATTACGAAACTCCAGTTATGACCAAAAGAGTAAACTGCGTTGAAACTGGGTCGAAGCTAAAAGTATTTTTCTCCAGCAGCTGACTGATGAAGTTCGAAGGTTGTTGTGTTGAGGGTTTCTAATGGGCAGCCGACTGATGAGTTCGGATTTTGTGTTCTAATGGCTATATTTGATAACAATTCTTCCCCTAATTTCCCAAATCACCCCCAAACGGCTATATTGTGTTCCTAAACTATATATATGATATATATGAGCCAAGAAGAGTTGAAAAAGAGGGAGACAAAAGTATGAGTAAAATCTACCATTTGGGCTTCAATCTTAAAATCATTTTTGGGTAGAAAATCTCTAAGTAAGGAATCATTGAGCATCATTCATATCATTCATTATGATTCATTCTTCCATACTTTGAGTTGAGCTTTTCAATTGGGTATTTCATTTATGACTCTAAGTATGTGAGGAAGTGAGCATTGAATTTCTATATCTATCTATAAAGAGATATTGTTGTATACTCAAATTCAATTCTTATTCTTTGTGAGTGAAAGACCAAGAAGTTATCTTGGCACGGGATGGGCTTGTTGAAGCTTTGTAAAGGTTTCTCTCAATCTTAAAAAGGGAGGACTAGGTGTTCTCTCCACTAGTAAGAGTGAGCAATGGTCGGCTTTTCACCCGCAAGCAAGAGCAAGGAATGTTGGCTCTCCACCCGTAAGAGTGAGCAAGGTCGGCTTTTCACCTGAAAGAAAGAGCATGTAAGGGTTTGATTTTCACCCGCAAGAAAAGCAGAATAGTGGAATCCTTGAGAGGTTTCTCAAGGCATGGACGTAGACCAAAGCTTTAGTTGAACCATGTAAAATCTTGATGTCTTGGTTTGCATTTTCTTTATCCCTTAAACTCTTTACTTTACAAGCAATTGTTAGTTATAATCTTAAACTTCATATTGATGTCATGCTATGAATTTGTTTATGGTTATAAATTCATAAGGAGTATGAGAAAATATTAGTTGAAGTAATTGATTGGATTGTGAGCATGATTGGATTATTACTTAGACTATCATCTCATTTATTTTGCTATAAATCTTGTTGCACAACATGTGTTTGATAAAATGGTTCTTCAACAAACAAAAGCCTTGAATGTCTATATGAATCCCATGTGCTTGATAAAATGCATATTCATCCTAACATTTACCTTGAGAGTGTACATTTCTTTGTAAACTCTTTAAGAATGTATTCTAGACAATAACACTTTATGTATAATGTTCATAAATGATGAAAATGTTATTACATGTTTTATTTGGTTAGGTGAATTACTCTTGGTCATTGGAGGAAACTTCATATTCAAATTGAATCAATGATGCAATGTTTAAATTATGCAAATCATTATTGCATAAGTAACAGTATGAAATGAGGTAGTCAGTTAGGGATCATCCATCTAACTAAAGTGTTTGACTAGAGCTCTACAAGATTATTTTTGTTAAAACAAAGTCAAACCGAAAAAGTCCCAAAGTTTGTAATTGACCCTATTCACCCCCCCCCCCCCCACTTTAGGTGTCAATATGTGGCCAACATCCTCCTCTTATCACCGGGAGACTATCGTTGTAGTTTTGGGAGTCTGTCTGTTGTCATATCCTTTTTGATGTATCTCTTTATCTCTTGATGTCATTGTATCTCTTCGGCACTGTTAGGTATCTTTATATACTTTCAGTGGAGTATTATTGTTTCGTAGGTTCTGGAGAGTTGTGTAGGGGTAGTGGTGGTTTTCTTTCCATTACCTCGGTCCTAGTAGATTTCTAGAATGTTCGGTTACGTGCCATTATTATTATTGCATTATTGGAAGGTTATTCTCTTGTGTTATATTTGTATTTCCCGGATGTTCCATTTACAAATGGATCTTTACCGGATTTTCGTTGGATTCCGCTGTTGTGTTTATATCACTCAGTATGTGTAGAATAAATCGCTTTTATCATTATTCTATACGTTTTATCATTATTGATATTCTTAATTGGTCACTCTATGTTTGGATCACACCCTGAAGTCCTCGAATGTCCCCGTTCGGGAGTCATAGGATTTTAGGGGCGTGATAAACAATAACTGACCTCATCAATGAATTCAAATTCATATAATGCACGTCTAATTTTGATAGTAGGGTATGGACATGGATCCTCTAAGTTAATTTTTCCATCCACTTCTGTCTGTTCCTCTATCTAACGGTGCACAGATCTCAAGGTCCTCATGTGATGTGTTGTGCACCATCAGATGGAGGAGCGGACAGAAGATGATGGAAAAATAAACTTAGAGGATCCATGTCCATACCCTACTATCAAAATTAGACATGCATTATATGAATTTGAATTCATTGATGAGGTCAGCTGGATGATCTAACGTATGAATTCACGTGATGTGTTGTGCACCGTCAGATGGAGGAGCGGACAGAAGAGGATGGAAAAATCAACTTAGAGGATCCATGTTCACACCCTACTATCAAAATTATATGTGCATTAAATGAATTTGAATTCATTGATGAGGTCAGTTGGATGATCTAACGTATGGATCGAAAAAAATTCCCAAATGACTTAACTACCCCTGTGGTAATGTCAAGTCAATCGAAAGGGATCATAAATGATCTTATGATATTGGGAAGATGACTTAGAGTTGTACTAGTTAATCAATGGATAAAATGTTTTGACATTCACGGGACGAACCAAAGAGAAATCATATGTTTACAATTTTACCCTTTTACAGAGTTTCCCATATTAAACACCTTGAGATGATGTGAAAGCACATCAATAAGTGGTTTCAAATGCTCAAAAGTCATACATTCTCGGTGTAGCAAACGAATTGAAAGTTTGATTATGAGATAATGCACATTTCCCCTTTAGTTATAATGACTGGGAAAACAACTAACAGGAACTCTCCGAATGACATTATGATGACCAAAATGAGGAAGGAAAATTGGGTGGTGACATTGGGGATAGTTATTACTGATACTTTTCTCACCAGAAAACAAATAAGCCCCTAAAATATTTTCTTAAAAATAAGTCCGACTTCTGAAAATGAAGTTTTATACAACATCTACCTAACAAACATTTTATCGACACTTTTACAAAACATACAATAATATTTAGATTTAAAGTGATTTTTTCAAAAAAAATATTCTTTTAAGCACAATTAATAAGATCGTATAAATTTTATAATATATATGAACCTTCTTTGTTGCTTTGTTTACAACATAATTTTTTTTTTCTTACATAACATTTTTGAATTCAATTTAAAAAATTTAATTACTATTTAAACTCATAGTTAATATTATTAACTAACAAAACCTTATATAAATTATAAAATATAACATTTTTGTTTAATTTATTATTAAAGTTTCACAGAAGAGTATAAATAAAGGATTTGGCAATTAGAACTTAAATGGAAGAAAATGACAAAACGTTACTCCATCCATCAAATATTAATAGTCCACTTTTTCAACTTTAGATGTTACAAATTACTTGTAGAGTTTCAAATCACAATCCATTATAACTTTTTACTTTTCTCAAGTACCCTTCTTATATTAAATTTAAACAAGCATCGAGCTCACTAATTTTTGTCTTTTCTTAATTGCACAACGGATAAAAATAAAAAATTATTTAATATCGATACAATAAAATACACTCTCTTTTAAAAAATAAAAGTCCAACTAAAATTATTATTTTGGGATAGAGGAGTATATATTATCCAACTTATATGGTTTGGAAATATATTTGTGTAGTTTCATAAGACATGCTCTAATATATATAATATGTGCTTGTTTGGAATTAACAAATTAGTATTTTATCCCTAAGTGGTATGGAACACTCCCCCACTTGTATTACTGTTAGACCTGTTAACGGATCGGATTTGGATCGGATCTATCCAGATTTGAATTCGATAAGCATAATATGATCCGATCCGATAATCCGACGGATTTTCGTTTTCTTAATCCATATCCGATTTTTTTGAGATTCGGATCTCTAATCCGATTCGATTATGATTTTTTCATAAAAAAATAAATAAATAATATTTTTTTTTATTATTTTATGAACATTAAAAATCAAATTATATATTTATACTTATAATGCATGTCCATGACAAATATGAAAATCAAATAACAAACAAAAATTTAAAACATAATTCGAGATACTAGCTGTCATATACAACTAATAACATAATTATATATATATATATATATATATATATATATATATTAAGTATACTACATCACATATCCAACATTTATATTTTAATAAATAATATATAAATTTAAAGTAAAAATACTGAAATACTGAAATTATTCACACTTTTAATAATAGTATAGTTGATAAATCATTATTAATAAATAACAAAATAATTAAGGGTTAATTTCATTTACACCCATTGAACTATGTCTATACGTCAGCCGCACCCCCCCCCCCCCCCCCCAACTTTGCAAAACGTTAGTCAAACCCCCTAATTTAGAAAGTTGGACTCATTTGCGCCCTTTAACCTTTTTAGGGTTTGACTTTGAAGTAAAAGACATAAATGACCTTAACTGGGATATGTTTATCCCTATAGCCAAACAACCTAAAAATATATATACCCACACTTGGCCATTTTTCAAACCTAATTCTATTTTCTGAAACCCTAGCCTCCCATGTTTTCTCTCTCTGAAATGATACACCATTTCCACCATGATCTCTCACTGAAATCACCATGTAAACCCATCATGATCTCTCTCATTTACATCTTAACCTTTGTTCTTGTTTCTCTGAAACTTTATCTCTGGAACAACAATCATCTCTTTCCCGCTTGATCTCTCTCCTTTGAAAATTGATCTCTTTAACAACAATCTGATCTCACCGTTTATTCTCTCTCCTCAGAAAGGTTCGATTGAAGATGAATAGTGGATCGATTTTTCATCTTTGAAACAATCTCGTTTGTTGGCTTTGAAACCACAAAGAGGTAACTGATCTATCCTACTCTTTATGTTCGTTCTCTCTTCTGAACCTTGATTTATGTTTTAAGTTGATTGCATGTTAAAAAATTAGGGTTTTGTGAGATGATGTGTAAATTTATGGTTTTTAAAAATTGATTCTTAATTTATGGTTTGAATAATCCATAAATGATTATTATTGTGTTCATATACGTTCGTTCTCTCCTCAGAACACATATTTATGTTTTGCGTTGAATGCATGTTGAAAAATTAAGGTTTTATGAAACTTAAGCCAATTTTAGGATTTGTTTTCATTTTATTCTAATTTGTGGTGTAATGTTTCCATAAATGATTATTATTGTATTCTAATTTGATTATTGAGGTGTAACTTGTTAATGTTTGCACATTAAGGCTTTTTGGATTACGGTTTTCTATAAAATTAGGGTTTTTGATTATTGAGGTGCAATGATGTTAATTATGGTGTAATTAGTTTGAAAGTGTAATTATTGTGCTTGAGTTGTGGTGTAATTATTTTGCATGCATATGATTTCACCACTGTTTGAATTAGTTTTTTTTTCAATTTCACAATGATGGCAGACCCCTTCCTTACTCATGATATACAAGTTCACTATATGGGAACTGGTGTTTCCATTAGGAGAGTAGACCTTAATATGTATAGCATATTTGACTTTCTTGAAGATATTAGTAAGGCATTTATGAGTGAAAACTGTGGGGGTTTTGGTGTTGCTTATACAGTTTATTGTGAGTTACCTGGTTTAAGAGGTAATATGTTAGTGGAGACTGATAGACAAGTAATGGAAATGTTCTATGAACATATTGGTGTAAAAGACATCAAATATTTTCTTAAAGTAACTGAAATTGAACCCTTAGCTGTAATATGTGATAATCATGATGATCACTTGGATATGGGGGTTGGTGATGAGTCTAATGATATGGAGAATATTGACATGAATGATGGAAAGTAGACCCTGATGGTGATGAGGAAGATGAGGAATGTAATGAGAAATTAGTAGATTTTGAGGAGGAAGATCTTGTTTATGGTCTTAGAGAGGAAGAACAAGACTAGAGGGCTGAAGGTGACCCTGATTTAGTCATTTCAGATAGTTCTAGTTTAGATGATGAATTTAATGGTAATAAGGAGTGCAATGTGGAAGATGGTCTTTCTGATTATGAGTCAAATGATGATATTCTTTCTGACTGTGGAAAAGATTAGTGTGAGACTACCAAAGAGGAGCAGATCTAAGAGTCATAAGTGGGAAAAAAAATGTAAGGGCAAAGAATTTAAAATGATGAAAGGACAACTAATAAAAATTTGAAGAACACGTGATATTTGAAGATGTGAGGGCATTTAGGGAGGTGTTGTTAGACTATAGTGTTCAAGAAGGGTTTGAGTTCACAAAGAAGAAGAATGAGTCCATTAGAGTCACATAAACATGCAACATTAAGGATTGTCCATGGAGGGTTCATGTATCTCCATTGCCAGATAAAGTCACATTCATGATTAAGTCATATAATGGAGAGCACAATTGTGTGAGGACTGGTAAGATTCCACAAATTAAGTCAATATGGATTGCAAAAAAGTTTTTCAAAAAATTAAAGCAAAACCCACAAATGACAGTTGAAAATTTAATGGATCAGTTTCACAGTAAATATGAGATAATATGAAAGACACAACAATGTTATAGGGCTAGGAAGAAAGCAATTGAGGTCATTGATGGGAACTATAAGAAGTCTTACAGTTTGGTGTATCCCTATAGAAATGAGCTTAGGAGGTCTAATCCACATAGTATGTCAAGCTTGACTTTTCTCCACCTGATTTGAACCAAGAACCTTCATTTAGGAAGCTATTTATTGCATTTGATGCAATGAAGTCAAGTTTTATTAAAGGGTGCAGACCCTTCATTGGCATGGATAGGTGTTTCCTTAAGGGACCATTTGGAGGGGTGTTGCTTTCTGCAATGGCACTGGATGGGAACAATTGGTTGTTCCCTATTCCATATGTTGTGGTAGAGAATGAAGGTAGAGAGACTTGGAGCTTTTTCCTAGAGAATTTAAGGGATTTACATGGACATGACATACAACACAGACCTTGGACACTCATGTCTGATATGTAGAAGGTAGACTAATTTTAATTATCATTTATTAATTGTTTGCATTATAATTATATGTAAAAATAGGGTTTAGAGACTGCTATTGGTGAGTATTTTCCAGACGCAACCTATAGAATTTGTGCAAGACACTTGTACAATAACTTTAGGAATAAGTTTCCTGGTGTCTTATTAAGGAAATACTTCTCGAGGGCTTGTAGAGCATATAAACAGATTAAGTTTGAGGCTGCAATGTTACCAATCCTTGGAATTAACCCACTGGCTCATGGTTGGTTAATGGAGAAACCTTTAAAGACTTAGACTAGGTTTGGGTACAATGAAACATCAAAGAGTGACCACATAACCAACAGCTTGGCTGAGTCATTCAACAATTGGGTAGGCCACTACTGGGCAAAGCCAATTTTAACTATGCTTGAGTCGATGAGGACTAAACTCAGGGTTAGAATTTAGAAAAGACACCCAAAGGCATCTAATTGGAAGAGGACAGTGACACCACATATTAGAAAAAGGGTGAACAAAGCAGTTTCAGAGTCAAGGGGATGTAGAGTATGTGTTGCTGGAAATGGGGAATTTAAAGTGCATGAGATGGAGGCTGGAAGTCAAGTTGTCAACCTTGGCTACAAGACTTGTTCATGTAAAGCATGGCAAGTCTTTAGAGTACCTTGCAAGTATGCTGCTGGTGTTATTTTATGACAGAGAGGGGATTTGGAGCTGTTTTGTGATCCTTGTTATACCATAGACACTTATAAGGTTGCATATAGTGGGATGATACATCCAATGGTGAGAAGATGTGCCAAAATTTCTTAGTTTTGTACTTCATCCTCCACAACTAAGAAGGCTGCCTGGTAGACCTAGGTTCCACAGAATGAGGGAAGAAGGTCAATGGTGATCACATGCAGGTATTACCTACAAACAGGCCATAACAAAAGGGCTTGTCAAAGAGCTAAGTTTGCCAAGGAGAAATGTGCATTTGCAGCTGCATGGCAAAGGGCTGCAACTAGCAATATGGTGAACATTTGTTCAAGTTATTACATATTTTAGCTAATTTATGCATTACTTGTTTTGAATTAAGGGGGTAGCACTTGACAAACTGGTGGATCTCAAGGCATTGGAGTATCTGGTATAACACAACATGTAATTTATTGGAATGCATTACTTATTACAAACAATTTTTTTAAAATTTTAAACAATCATTTTTTTTAAAGTCACAGTTGGAACAAGTGGAATTACAGCTAGAAGGAATCATGGTTACTAGTGATGATGTAAGGGTTTGCTTTTGGACAATATTTTGGATATCTATGATGTAATGGTATTGGACATTATTTTCGATTATGGTATTCTTTTGGAATTGCAATTGGATAGGGATAGAATTGCAATCTGATATATCAAAATGATCATTTAGGCAGTGTTGTAAAGTTGTCAACATCTTTTGAATTGTTATCATGTTAACTCAACTTAGGTTTGGTGATCATTTTGAACTATTATCATGCTCTTTTTAATGTTGGTTTGTTCACTTTGGACTGTTATATTTTGGTGAACTATGATTTTGTGTATAAAATTGGTTTACTTTGGATTATTATATAGCTTTTTTTTTTTCATACAATAGACTGATATTGTGAACTCATATATTTATTTGAACAAAACATTGTAAACTGATAGCACAATACATATGAATAGAGTAAGTTTCAAGGAATGATTAGCCACTTCTAGAGCTTTCAACCTTGAGCATATCACTTTACTTTTGGCCTTCAATTCTTCTACTTCTTCATATAGTACAATTTGATCTCCATCATTGCATGGATAATGTTCACCAGGACTAGGATTACACCATCCCAATATGTTGCATTTTCCAGTTTCACAAGCATAGTACAACCTCCCTTTGTTATTATTTTTGTCATTTTCAGTAATTTTGACAATAGAAAAATATTCACATTGATACCTCACATTTTTGTACCTTATATAATCTCTACTCCCACTTCCATAGCTTGTTTGAGATATGAGTAGAGATGGAGAGAAATAGAGAGTAAAAATGAGATAAATGGATAATGCAAATGAGAGAAATGGAATGCAAATTGTGTTACAAAATAGTGTACTGATGAATATTTATAATGCAACAAATGTGACCATTTGAGGGGGTCAAATTGATAAAAACCACAAACCAAAATATGATCGTTTAAACATATAGTCGTTTGATAGATGCAGAGGGTCAAAATGATATATTAAATATAACTGCTTCGCACCATATACAACTTAATTTGGAGAGGGTCATATTGATTTAATAAAGTAAGGACATTGGTGCCAAAAAAAAAAAAAAAAGGGGAGGAAAAGTAGGAATAATGGCCAAGGGTAATATGGGTATCACACAATGTGTCAGGTCTGAAAAGTGGCCTAAAAAGGTTAAGGGGGTGTAAATTAGTCCAACTTTTTAAATTATGGGGTCTGACTGACGTTTTGCAAAATTGAGGAAATGCAATTGACGTATAAACATAGTTCAAGGGATGTAAATGGGATTAATCCAATAATTAACAATGAACACATATATATATATATATATATATATATATATATAATATATATATATATATATATTATAATTCGAATCATTATTATCATATCGGATTAGTATAAATATAAATTAAATTATCAGATTCCAACCTAATCTATTTATCGAATTTTATTTTAAATTCATATTGGGAATTGGATTGATCTAATTACTCTTGCCAGAATGACTTCCCAATTCATAATAGACGGCTCTTCTCCCATCCCCGTGTCAAATACAAACAAAAAATTTACGGTTTTCAATTCATCAGAGGACTCACACGTGTTCTACATTGTCCATTCTCTCTCCAACTTAATTACTTATTTTCTGATTCCCCTATGCATGTTGTATGGGTTTTACTCGAATATATATATCTCCTGGGCTCTCTCACTTGTACTCGCCTATATATACACAACTCTCTAAGTCATAACTCGCACACTATAAATTAGCTATACTTCATCGACCAAACTATATATATATATACACACACACATATGGCTGCGACAGTTCCTTTAGTGGTGGGTAGAGTGATTGGTGATGTGGTGGACATGTTTGTGCCCACTGTTAATTTGTCTGTCTATTTCGACTCCAAACATGTCACCAATGGTTGTACCATCAAGCCATCTTTTGCTACTAATCCACCCAGAGTCCTCATCCCTGGCCACCCTAATAAACTTTTTACTCTGGTAATTTGATCATTAAATTTTTACTTGTAGTACTCTTGCTCATATATATATATATACACATATTAGATTTTGTAGCTAGCTTTCTAGCTAAAATAAGGTCCCTTTTTCTGGTTTTAATTAAAAGCATTGAATGATGAGTAATTGTTTTTGTTGATATAGGTGATGACAGATCCAGATGCACCTAGTCCTAGTGAACCCTCCATGAGGGAGTGGGTTCATTGGTCAGTTCTTCTTATCTGTTTTTTTTTTTTCATTTTCTCTCTATTTCTTTTTTTTTTCTAGCTCTTTGATCCAGCTGACAATTTGAATTAATTTTTTCCATCTGTTTTGTTAAATTTTAGGATTGTCACTGATATTCCTGGAAATAGAAGCCCTACTAGAGGTAAAAGCTACTCTTCATCTCCTCAATTATTTTTATTTTTTTGAAACTCTGATTTTCAGTTGTAGCGTACATGCATGTATACTAAGTTGTAGATCTTGTGCTCTTTAAGAGTATATATATATATATATATGTACATACAGCAGGGCTATAGGCGACCAAGGCGGTCCCTAGGGCCTCCGGTCCAAGGGGCCTCAAAAATATTTTTTTTCATATTTTTAATTTAAGAAATTTTAATATTTTTATTGCCCTTAAGAAAATTAATTCATTTTTTAGTTCAACTGAAAATAAAAGCCTAATATAATTACACAATTTAGGGTTTCAACCTTAATATTTTTTAAAATTTTATTTAATAGCCCAATTTGTAATAAATTCAAAACCAATTTCACTAGGTAGGGCTCCCAAAAATTTATATTTCACTTACTATTACTATATACTCAAAAAAAAATCTCTATTTTTTCAAACTAAAGTCTAATTTAAATCAAACCATTATTTTAATTAGGGTTAGAAAATTATTGTTGCATCCGCACAACGTTTAACGACTACACTCGCGACTGTCTCACTCACATGTACAACAACAACTTTTCATGACAACATGACAACACCAAGAGGGAGGTTATTTTCAAATTTTTAAATATTAGTATATTTAATGTATTTTTTTAATATTTTTCTCACAATTATCACTTTTTAAGGTTTTTTTTCGGTAAGTTTATTAATACTAAAAAAAGAGCACAAGCCTAACTTTTTTTCCTTTTGTGTTAGTATAGACCCAAGTATGATTTTTTAAGTTATAGTCCAATATAAATTAGAACTGAACACAATATTACACTTACAATAGGAAAAGTTCTTTTAGAGTAGTATTTTTGCTCTCTAAATTTTTTTACCAGGACACATTAGTCCTACTTTTGACAAGCATTTACAAATAAGTTCAAATTCAATTTTTATTTCAAAAGTATCTTGTACTAATCATTCATTTCATACCCTTCATATTCTATGTTTTAATATGTGAAATCTATACAAAAGAAATACCAAGTAATTATGTAGTGCTTTTGCCATTCGTTAGAAATTTGAATCTATAAAATACTTTCATTTTTTAAAAAAAATTATATCGCATGAAGTGAAGTGGCCCAAAAAAAATTTCGCGTGAGAAATTTGCATCGCATGAAATGAAGAGTCCCAAAAAATATTTTGCCTTCAATCTCGCCTAGGGTCCCAAATATTTTTGGTGCTCTCAGGCGGGCCCTGACATATAGTTATATATTTGACCACACATATATATCGGCATGGTAGGATATCTAATCTCTTTCTTCAGAAAGCAAGAACAACCTATATCTTTAGTTTATGTTATTTTATTTAAAAAGAAAGAAGAAAAAAATGTTCAAAAAGTAACCGTTAATTACAAGGCATGTGTGGCCGCACGTCCTGCTCTATTATACGAGCATACAACCTTTAGTCACTAAATTGTAGGCCACCATACCGTAGAAATAAATATAGGACGATACAGATGAGTGATATATATATATATATATGAGGGTATATATGTCGTATTTTTTGAATTCAGTTTTCCATTTCCAATCTTATCAGGTTGTAAATTTTTAATTTTCTTTCTTGGAAGGTAATCTATAGCCATGCATGCAATGGAATGGAAAATTTCTTGACACGTGCATGCCACTTGTCTCACTCCTCTCTCTCTTCAACATGCAATATTTTCATTCTTTTGCTGCATATATATATATATATATTGCGTATACACTTTCATATTTTCTTTATTTCTCCCACTTGTTACTTGTCATATGGTGTTACACGTGCCAAACTTTACAGTTGGCAGATGGTATTGTTGGGGTCTTACCTATCCAGTAGAGAATTCTTCACCAAGTTGCATTGAATTCGCAATCTTATTACTAAATATTGAAGTTTTATCTTGTTTGATTATTATTATTTTTTTTAAATGTTAACCCAGTGATGCTAAACATTATTATAGCTTATGTTTCTAAGCTTAGTGATGGAAAATTATTCACTGATAAGAATTACTTTATATCTTTTGTTAAAATTCTATTATGATTTAATCATTAATTTAACCACCCCATATATGCATGTTGATGGATTTAGTTTCTTTTTCTTTCTCTTTTTCTTTTTCTCCGGTCATTCGAAATACGATTCTGCCCCACTCACCAAGATTTCTGCGTCCGTGCCTGTGTGCAGGTAGAGAGATATTGGGATATATGGGACCAAGGCCACCGGTTGGAATACACAGGTACATATTGGTTCTTTTTCTACAGAAATCAGTTCTAGGTCATCAGATTGAGCAACCGGTGTCACGTGCCAACTTCAGCACACGTGCATTCGCACATGAACACGACCTTGGCTTGCCTGTAGCTACTGTTTATTTCAATGCCCAGAAGGAACCAGCCAATAAGAAGCATTGAACAATATATAATTACTTGCTTGCTGTGTCTTTACATGTTTTTGTTTAGTTTTTGGGAGAATTAAGAGTATGTTAATTAAGAGTGTCTTTGTTAAGTGGTTTAAAATTTTGTAATTAAGATTTAAGATTGCTTAGCTAGTGTACATTATTGTGGTATCTTTTAAATAAAGACCCCAGGCTTTAATGCTGTATATATACTACCTATTGTCTTGATTTCTGTTCCTCTTCATATGCATGGTTTAATTTATTTTTTGTTGTTAGTAAGTATTCAAATTACTTCACAATGATCCATGCATTCTATTATTGATAGGAATCGAATTTCCCACTATATAAGTTCCAAATTTGCATATTTTGTTGATGAGTTTTTCCAAAAATACAACAATTCTGATGGGCCATGTTCAACTAAAGAAAAAGAAAAGTAGAATCAATTATCAGGGAGGGATTAGAATAATATGTGAGAGGGGGGCAAAGTAATATTGTAATAGTCAAAATAATATATGGCCCAACTAGGATGGGCCACAGGACTGATAGGCCGATGACTGATGGGCCGAAGAAATAAATGGGCCCATAGAATTCTCTAGAAGATAAGTGATCCATAAGTCAGGGACTTGTCCTACTTATGGAATAAAGAGTCCAAAAAAGAAAAGAGTTTATCAAATCCCCTGATTTAGGGGATTGATAAACTTGGGTAAATGGGCTTGACCCATTTACCAGAATTGTATATAAATACATGGTCAAATATTGAATAAAGGATCCAATTTTAAACCCCAATTATTATTGTGTATTTTTCTGCATCTACACAATTGGCGCAGTCTGTGGAAAACACTATTATTGAAATCTTTTTCAATAAGCATCCCATTCTCTACAAAAAAACTGAGATTCATACCATCAATGGCGGTGATCACCCGTTCCTAACAAACTGAGTTACCTCCGAATGGAGGCCAACAAGCTGAGGATCCGATTAGGCGAGCCCTGGAGGAGAGGACCGCCAAATTGGAGAGGCAGAATGCTGAATTGGTGGCAAAACTGGCCCTGCTTCAAAACCCTCAAGAAGTTCAGAACGACGAACAGTCCAGCCAGCAGGAGTGGTCTATAGGCCACCGGTCAGAAAGGGACAACCACCACGTAAAGTCTAACAATGATCGAGAGGAACACGCGGAGTCATCCCTACAGGTGCTCGGGGGACGCAATCCCGAGGAGATCCTGACCATGAGGAAATTGGATGAAATTATTACCAGATTCCAAAGGGAGGTGCTGAAGGATCTGAAGACGCAGACCTCTATTGATTTGGCCTCCGAGTCATCCATCGATGTCGTGCAGACTCCATTCACCATGACGATCACCAGTGTGCCCTACCCGGAGATGTTCAGACTACCGAAGTTCACCCTGTTTGACGGCACAAAAGATCCAACAGAGCACGTCTACCACATCCATACAAAGATGAATCTCTACAACGAAAATAAAGCTTTACTCTGCAAAGTCTTCACCACTAGCTTAACCGAAGCAGCCCTGCTCTTGTTTAAAAAGCAACCACCCCGATCTATTGGAAGCTGGCTCAGACTCTGTGAATTATTCATTGCCCAGTACTTCGGTAACAAAAGATAAAATAAGACCATCTTCAGTCTATTCACCATGATCCAGGAGAAAGGGGAATCCCTGAAAAGTTTTGTCTCAAGATTCAATGTTGAGATGTCCTCAATTGATAATTGTGATCATCATTCAGCTGTCAAGGCCTTCAGAATGGCCCTGATCCCTGGAACCAAGTTCCATCAGTCCTTGGTCAAGAGGCCACCAGCAGACATCGGAGAACTTAATTCCAGTGCACAAGGGCATCTCTGAATAAAAGAAGAGTCGGTCATACGCCAAAGAAGGACAGCCTTTGCAAACGTAGAGGCAAGGGTAACCAAACCTTCCAGGGTAAAGGATCGGGCACCAGATCGGAAGCGACCAAGGGTTCCTCCTGCACCCTCCCCAGTCCCAGAGAAACGCCAGAGATTTGAAGACAAGGTCACCCCATTAAAGGTCACCCTGGCCAAGTTGTATTAGGACCTATTAGACAACCAATGGACTAGAGGGATATGACAAGACACTGTACATTCCATAGCGAGTATAGGCATCACACCAACGAGTGCTGAAGTCTTAGAAGGAAAATGGAGGCCATGATAGCAAAAGGAGAGCTGACCGAGTACGTTGCCAAGGAGGGCACCCGATCAGACCAAACGTCTCATACACCCATCAAGGGGGCAATGGGACAGCCTGTAAGAGTCATTCACATGGTTCACGGTGGCCCAAGTCGGTCGAAAGCGGAGGAAGCCAGTAGATCCCAGATACGTCAAGCCCAGAAGCTACGAAGGGTTGGGGAAGTCAGTGAGTTTCGAAGCCCGAACGAGGACGCCCGGATAACTTTCTCTTCTGCAGATATGCGGAACATTCAATCACCACATGACGATCCCTTGGTTATCTCCCTCATGGTCTCGAACTGCTTGATCAAGAGAGTGATGGTCGACCAAGGAAGCAGTGCCAACATTATCACTAAGTGAGACTTTGAGAAGTTAGAGATCAACCCTCAGGAAATAGTCCCTTCTAGAAGCCCGATAGCCGGATTTGATGGCAAAAGAGTGGAACCAGTGGGAGAGATCCAACTACCAGTAACAGTAGCAAGGCGCACATTTAGAGAAACGTTTGTGGTGGTGGATGTCAAACCCTCCTATAATCTCTTTATAGGAAGGGGTTGGATCCATCGGATGCACGAAGTTCCTTCGACCATGCATCAAGTCATGCGGTGCATCGATCCGAACGGAATTGATGTGATTGACATTAGGGGCGATCAGGTAGCAGCCAAGGAATGTTACGCTGTCACTATGAAAGGTCTGAGGAAAAGGGTCGAACCAGAACAGGAATCACGATCCAAAGCGGTACCCGATAATCAATAACAATTATAGGAGAAGGGTGCGGGGTCGACAATAGCAGCTGAACCTTTGCTTGAAGTTCAGATCCACCCTGATCACCCTGAAAGGTTGACTTATATTGGTGTTGTCCTCAATTCACAAGAAAAGGAATAAATTGAGGCACTCCTACGCTCCAATGCTGATGTGTTTACCTGTGGCCTTATGGATATGACTGGCATCGATCCGTCAATAGCCCAGCATTCCCTCAACGTGGATCTCGGTGCAAAACCTATCAGACAGAAGCAAAGGCAGATAGGGGCTCACCGAAACCAGATCATAGCTGAAAAGGTTCATCGACTTCTCCAAGCAGGATTCATTAAGGAGGTACAATATCCTTCTTGGTTGACAAACATTGTTGTGGTTCAGAAGAAGAACGGGTAATGGAGGGTGTGCATAGACTTCACCGACCTGAACAGAGCATGCCCGAAGGATTGTTTCCCATTACCAAAGATTGATCAGATGGTAGATGTCACCGCAGGATTCAAGTGCTTGAGTTTTTTGGATGCGTACTCTGGGTATAACCAGATATGAATGAACCTAGATTGATGAGGAAACGACTGCCTTCATCACTGA
This sequence comes from Cornus suecica, assembly GCA_963922005.1. Taxonomy (NCBI): domain Eukaryota; kingdom Viridiplantae; phylum Streptophyta; class Magnoliopsida; order Cornales; family Cornaceae; genus Cornus; species Cornus suecica. The sequence continues at coordinate 75,597,709 of OY998238.1, forward strand.
ATTAGGTACATATTGTTATACAGTTATGTCTTTCGGACTAAAAAATACAAATGCAACCTTTCAAAGGTTGGTCAACAAGGTTTTTCAAGGCATGATGGGATCTACCATAGAAGCCTACATTGATGACACGGTGGTCAAAAGCAAGGTGAAAAGTTGTCACCTGACCGATCTACAGCAAGTATTCGATACCCTCAGAAAGTACAAGATGAAGCTCAACCCATCCAAATGTTCTTTCGAAGTATCCTCGGGTCAATTCTTGGGACATATAGTTGATCAGACGGGAATACAAGCTAGCACAGCACAAGTCAAAGCTCTCATGGAGTCAGTAGAGCCAAGGTCCCGGAAGGAAATCCAGGTACTAACTAGAAAGGTGGCAGCCCTCAGCCGTTTCATCTCCCGCTTAACCAATCGGTGCAGGCCATTCTTTCAAGCTATAAAGGCGGCAAAAGGAGAGGTCTGGGGGCTGGAGCAATCAGAAGCCCTGAAAAAACTCAAAAGCTATATGGAAAAGCCTCCCATACTGGCGACCCCAGAAACAGATGAGTCGTTACGCTTGTATCTAGCCATATTTGCAACATCTACTAGCGTCGCTCTGGTCAAGGAGGGAAAGGGGTATCAGATACCAGTCTTCTATACTAGCAAAGCCCTTGCCGATACATAAACCCGTTATTCGAAGTAAGAAAAGCTGGTACTATCACTGATCAATGCAAATCGACGTCTTGGCATTATTTCGAAGCACACCCGATCGTGGTGCCAACTGCAACCCCGATCAGATCCATAATGGCGAAACCTGAGTTATCGGGGAGAGTATCCAAATGGGCAATAGAACTCAAAATTTTTGACATAACCTACGTCCCCCGAACTGTTATCAAAGGATAAGCGGTAGCTGACTTTTTGTTATAAATAGAAACTACGGATTCTTTAGAAGAAAGTGAGTCGGGCTTATGGATTGTGTTCGTGGACAGATCATCAAATGTCAACGGAGCAGGGATCGGGGTAGAACTCGTGACACCAGATGGCACTAAAATCCAGTAGTCCGTTCGATTGGAGTTTCCTGCCTCCAACAATGAAGCTGAGGATGAGGCCTTTCTAGCAGGTATTCGGTTGGCCCGAAGCCTTCAACTGCAAAAAACAGAGGTACGGAGTGATTCCCAGTTGGTAGTACGGCAGCTAAATGGCGAGTACGAAACCCGAGAGCCTAAAATGGAAGCGTATAGAAATTTGGTGCTAAAAGAGGCCAAAGAATTCCAGCATTTAACCTTTGAACAGATCCCCAGAGGGGATAATATCGTAGTTGATCATCTGGCTAACCAAGCCTCCGCAACAGGTGAAAGTATGACTCAAATAGTACCAATAGACTTCATCGTCCGATCAAGTTCGGAGCACCCCAAAAATGTGATGGTCATTCCATGGGAGCCAAGCTGGATGGACCCTATAGCAGATTATTTAAGGACCGATGTGTTACCAAAGTCAAAACTAGAGGCCCGGAAGATAAGAATGAAGGCAGATATGCTCTATACAATGGCCAACTATACCACAAGTCTTTCTCCGGGCCATATTTGAGATGTCTCACGCCTCCGAAGCCTCTGCGGTAATGGAAGAAACTGATGCAGGATTATGTGGCAATCATTCCGGAGGGAGGTCTTTAGCCCATAAAATTCTCACCCAGGGATACTACTGGCCCTATCTGTCAAGGAACGCTAAGGTCTACACCCGTCACTAGAAAAAGTGCCAATTTCATGGAGATGCCATTCATCCACCTCTGAAGTTACTGAACCTAACAATTATCCCTCACCCATTTGCCGATGGGGTATGGACATTGTGGGTCCTCTCCCTAAAACTATACGATCTACCACCCATATCCTTCTGACTACAGATTACTTTACCAAGTGGGTGGAGGCCGAGGCATACTCTACCATCAAGAGTAGCCATGTTATAAAATTCATCTGAAGTGACATCATTTGTAGATTCGGTCTACCCCGAACTATAATGATGGATAATGGCACCAATTTGGATAACAAGAAAGTTCAAAACGTGAAAAGGCAAAAGGGGCCTGGTTGGAGAAATTGCCCGAAGTGTTATGGTCCTAACGGACTACTCCAAGGCAACCAACAAGAGAGACCCCTTTCGCCATGGCTTATGGGGCCGAAGCCGTTATCCCGACCGAGCTGAGAGTACCTACTTTAAGAAGTCAAGTCTGGGAGGAAGGTCCGAACAATTAGCACCTGGCCCATGATTTGGACCTACTGGAGGAAAGAAGGGAAGTTGTCGGGATAAGGCTGGCTACCTATCAGCAATAAGTCAGGGCATGGTTTAATAAAAAATTTAAGAGAAGAGAGTTCCAGGTAGGCGATATGGTACTCCGGAGAAAGATTGGGATTGTTGGCAAATTACAAGAAACATGGGAAGGACCTTACACAATAATTGAGGTAATCGGACGTGGAGCATATCGGGTACGGAAAAACGAGACAGGTCGCATCGAATCCAACTCTCAGAACGCTTATCGGCTGAAGAGGTATTTGGTAGTCACTAAATAACCCTAGAGGGGGGGTGAATAGGCTGTTCAAAATATTTCTACTCCTTTTCAAAATTGGAACAATATATAATCAATACTCAATTTCTTCAATAGTCAAATGAATAAATTCAATTCAATTTATCTAACAACTAATCACAAGACTAATTAGCATACAAGATATTCAAGTAAATATATCATGCAAATTAATGAAATAAGGAAAGAGAGATAGAGAGATTGACACCGTGATTTTTCGAGGTTCGGTAACTCCTACTTTTCGGCTCAAGAACCCCTTCTTGAGACTTTTCCCGATCCTTTCACTATGGCCCTTCCTTCACAGGTGGAATGGCAAACCTTTACAACACAAGCCTCTCGAGCTTGTCTCTCAATCAAAAGAACAACCCTCTCTTGAACAATCGGTGGACTTCACTTGTCCGAGATTACAAATTCGTATGTAATCAATAAAATCACTCAAGAACAAAAACACTCAAAACCCAAAGGTTTTTATGGAAGATAAATCAATATAAGCTCAAGTGTTTTTGGTGATTTTATAATAGCTCTAGAAATGTATTCTCAAAGGATATAATCAATGAATGATATTTGGAGAATAAGAAGAGATACTAGAGGTTTTGATTTTCAAAGAAACTTGGAGAAAATCAGATTTTCAAAGCTTGGTTTCAATAGCTTTTGTAGAGAAAATTTCTGCAGAATTTTTGATAGCTTTCTTTCTCTTTTGTATTTCAATCTCTTAATCTTCAATATACACATCTCATTCTATATATAGCATTGCATTAGGGTTTTGAAGAGTGATTATAGTATTTGAAAGACAAGAGCCGTTTGAACACCATTAAACACAATCCACAAAACATGGGAATTGTTTTCTGAAAATCTGCAGATTTTAAGCAACTTCTAGTCGACTACTTCTCTATTGTAGTCGACTACAATGGACCATCTAGTCGACTAGATTGAGTTCTAGTCGACTACTTTGGACCATCTAGTCGACTAGAATGAGTTCTAGTCGACTACAATGAGTAGTCTAGTCGACTCAAGCTTGTTTCAGTCGACTCTTTTGATGTGGATGAAAAACCAATAGCTACTGATTGAAATAGTCGACTACTAGAAAATACACAGGGTGATTCTAGTCGACTATAACAAGAAAAACATTTAATAAAAATATTTTTCTTTCCGTTTAAGTTTGGTAAAGCGTTTTTCATTTCATTTGAGTTCGGTTCATTTTATACTTGAGCTTATACGATAAAATCGACACATAAAATTACCTTGTTACAATGATCGCTCCCCGACCTATCTACCCCGAGTCTTGAGTCTTCGACTTTCGCTTTTGCCGTTGAATTATTTGATTTTCCATTTTCGCGCTTCAATTTCTTTCACGGCTTTTCGCTTTTATTCAATCTTTCTTTCCGAGCTTGCTTTCCGAGTCGTTTTCTTTCCGTGTTTGTTTTCCGAGTCGTTCACCTGTCTTTTGCTGAAAAGATGAACTTGATAATTCATTAGTATTAAACACGCTTTAAATGTTTTGTTAATATCAAAATAGGATTTATTGTCTAAGAATAAATTTCAAGGCCAACAATCTCCCCCTTTTTGATGTTGACAAAACATTTCGTGTTTACGTGTAAATGGTGAAGTATCAAGTGATCCTCCCCCTCAATGTGTGCATTACATGCTCCCCCTTAGTAAATATATTTTGGCAATTTCATACACTAGCATGGAGGCACACATAAACATGACTTACATACACGAAATCATGATACACGAAAGTAAGAAAGAAACTTACTTCTCCCCCTTTGGCAACATAAAAAGGTGGGAAATGACGGTTGAATAAAGAATTTATCATGCTAATACATCAACGCCCAAAGCCAACCCAATTTCTCTACGAATTTTGAAAGAGAATCCTCCGGAAAAAGGCTTTGTGAAAATATCCGCTAATTGATTTTTCGTGTTAATAAAAACCAATACAACGTCTATTTTTGCAATTTGATCACGTAAGAAATGATGCCTAATCTCGATATGCTTAGTTCGTGAATGATGACAAGGATTATTTGACATACAAATAACGCTTGTAAAAACGCATGCAAAGGGCACATGATTGAAAATAAGCACATAGTCATATGTATTAAGTTTGGTATTTCTTCCCCTATCACCAAGGAGCAAAGCTCCCCCTAAGAATGTGCATACAACATATACTCATCAACTAATTTTCTCCTTCTTTGACATCATTAAAAAGAGTAAATACAATCAAGTACAAGAAGAGAATCAAGTTGCATAAATAAATTGTGATCATATAATATATCATTCGAAGTAACACAATCTCATAATGTCCACACATTTCATGAATATGCTTAAGATGATTATCAAATTACAAACATAACTTTGCATTCATGAAGGCAACGAGGACATGCTAGCACATGTCATCAATGATGACTAAACCATTTGCTTGATTTTCATAGACAAATAGGATATATGGTCAACATAGATTTTCATAAATCAAATACAAATATCAAGTTGATGACTCAAATGAAAAGTGACTTAATGTTCAAGTATGTGTGTTTGAATTAAAGCTCAAACCATAAGTATTCAACATACTATATGTAAACAAAGAGCACTCAAACACTAGATCATTTAAACTCACATAGTCATGTATGAAAATTCACTTAAAATCATATATGAGCACTTAAGAATAAGTCAACAACACCTTCATCTTAATCACGTGAAAATAAATAAACACATATGCAACATCTAATCATAACATGTAATGTGAATAGAGTAAAAATCATGATGATGACTAAGAAAAGAATATTCTAAAATAAGCAAGTGAAAAATACACAAGACAAATGCTAACACACTAATGTTCAAAGGCATTTCCATATCTTTATGAAATTTTACACAATGAGTTCTTTTGGATAAACTTTGTGAGAATATTGACGAAGAAAATTATAATCATGAAGGTGATCTCATTTCTCATAAGTGCATGTCTTTGAAAACTTTTAATGTAATGGCAAAGATATGTAATCTTCACAAGTGCAAGAAACACAAGATATATCTCTTATATATATGGTAAAAATGTTTATCTAAAATAATAAGAGATGAACCAAGATGACATATAATTTAGTCTTAATTATGTTACTAAACATCTAAGTCCAAGAGTAGTCAACCAAGGAAACCATATAATCCCAAAACCGAAGTGTCAAAAAGTATTTGAAATTATGTCATGACACTTAAATGTATTTTTCCCAAGAAGAAAATAAATTTATCTATCATGCTCATTTTGAAATAGATTGCATGTTTGTGATAAACGTCTTTACACAACACATCAAAAATTGGTAAACATAATACTCCAATGAATCTTATAACCAAATTTGTGACAAGTTATAAATGATAAACAACAAAAAGAATGTTTATCAATAGGTTCTAAAATATTCTTCATCCATAAGAAAATCACTTAAAGCCATTCAAAACACCCTCTTGGATCATTTTTCAAAATAAGTACGGCTTATGATAGTTTTAAACCCATTTTCTAGAACTAATACATTTCAAAGAATTGTGAATCACTTCATGAAAATTTTTCATATAGGAATGCATTAAAAAAAAATTCATGCAAAGAGGCATGTGGAATTTTTAGAATTTTTATTCCATTCATATGTGCAAAGAAAAATCTATATCCTTCTTGGTTAAGATCTTGGAATAATAACGGTCAAAACCTTGGGTCACCATTATTAGACATAGAATGCAACATTAATATACATTATAAGATATACAAGAGTATGCATGTATGATAATGATATCAAAGTTTAAGATATAGAAAATATTATATATCATTGAGAAAATCATAATAATGCAAGAACAATAAAAACGTATGCCTTTCATGATATGTGCACATAAAACTCATGAATCATATTTTTCAATAAACATTCAAGATAGCAACATTTGAGCACAAAATCTCCATCTTTTCAACATGCTTCCTTCAAAGAGAAACCTATAGTTCCTTTACATAATAAAGATCCAAACATATATTAAATAGCTTCAACCAAGATTTCAATTTGAAACAACAAAGGCTAATTATCATGAAAATCATTTTTATGAAAATCTTTATGCAAATCCCTCTAGGATGATTACCAAGAAGATATATAATAGAGGATGATGAATCATTTAATCACATAGAATTTCATCACATATTCCTTATCCTCATTTTCATTAGATAGATCATTCAAAGAAATTATGCTCTCTTGAGGTTTACTAGTGAGGATATATTTGATTAAACATATATTCCAAGTCCGTCCAAATTCTCTCTTCAAAATTAAATACCTCAAATAAATGTGCAATATGTCATTGTTAGTCACTAAATAACCCTAGAGGGGGGGGTGAATAGGGTGTTCAAAATATTTCTACTCCTTTTCGAAATTGGAACAATATATAATCAATACTCAATTTCTTCAATAGTCAAATGAATAAATTCAATTCAATTTATCTAACAACTAATCACAAGACTAATTAGCATACAAGATATTCAAGTAAATATATCATGCAAATTAATGAAATAAGGAGAGAGAGATAGAGAGATTGACACCGTGATTTTTCGAGGTTCGGTAACTCCTACTCCTCGGCTCAAGAACCCCTTCTTGAGACTTTTCCCGATCCTTTCACTATGGCCCTTCCTTCACAGGTGGAATGACAAACCTTTACAATACAAGCCTCTCGAGCTTGTCTCTCAATCAAGAGAACAACCCTCTCTTGAACAATCGGTGGACTTCACTTGTCCGAGATTACAAATTCGTATGTAATCAATAAAATAACTCAAGAACAAAAACACTCAAAACCCAAAGGTTTTTATGGAAGATAAATCAATATAAGCTCAAGTGTTTTTGGTGATTTTACAATAGCTCTAGAAATGTATTCTCAAAGGATATAATCAATGAATGATATTTGGAGAATAAGAAGAGATACTAGAGGTTTTGATTTTCAAAGAAACTTGAAGAAAATCAGATTTTCAAAGCTTGGTTTCAATGGCTTTTGTAGAGAAAATTTCTGCAGAATTTTTGCTAGCTTTCTTTCTCTTTGTATTTCAATCTCTTAGTCTTCACAATACACATCTCATTCTATATATAGCATTGTATTAGGGTTTTGAAGAGTGAATATTGTAATTGAAAGACAAGAGCCGTTTGAACACCATTACAAACAATCCACAAAACAGGGGAAATGTTTTCTGAAAAATCTGCAGATTTTAAGGATGAACTAGTCGACTCCTTTGCATTTAAGTCGACTACATTGCTTCATCTAGTCGACTAGATTGAGTTCTAGTCGACTACAATGGTTAATCTAGTCGACTAGAATGAGTTCTAGTCGACTACTTCTTGTAGTCTAGTCGACTCAATGGTCATTCAGTCGACTCTTTTAATGTGGATGAAAAACCAATAGCTACTGATTGTTCTAGTCAACTACTAGAAAATACACAGGTCTATTCTAGTCGACTACAACATGAAAAATATTTAATAAAAATATTTTTATTTTCATTTAAGTTTGGTAAAGCGTTTTCCATTCCATTTGAGTTCGGTCCATTTTATACTTGAGCTTATACGATAAAATCGACACATAAAATTACCTTGTTACAGTGATCGCTCCCCGACCTATCTACCCCGAGTCTTGAGTCTTCGACTTTCGCTTATGCCGTTGAATAAATTGATTTTCCATTTGCGCTTCAATTTCTTTCACAGCTTTTCGCTATTATTCAATCTTTCTTTCCGAGCTTGTTTTCCGAGTCGTTTTCTTTCCGTGTTTGTTTTCCGAGTCGTTCACCTGTCTTTTGCTGAAAAGATGAACTTGATAATTCATTAGTATTAAACACGCTTTAAATGTTTTGTTAATATCAAAATTGGATTTATTGTCCGAGAATAAATTTCAAGGCCAACAGTCATGTCAAGAGAATTTAGATAAAGCACTAAAATCATGAAGGCCCATGAACAAAAATAAGACATAGCTACTCAAGTAATCAACCAAAATCAAGTGAAATAGCTTTGATGGTCTAGAGATGGTCATGACTATATTCTTTAAAAATCATGCATGATCAAGACTTTCTTTCATATATCCAAGTCAATTCAAAGCAAGCTACAATCAAGTATTCATCAAAATCTTAGTCAATTGTATGCACCAAGTAGCCAATCACTCTTATTACCAATCATCAAGTTTATTCCATGACATATCAATAACGATTCAACATACTTGAATGAGCATATGTATGTCATGTATAATCTCATTAATGAAAGCACATTAGTAATTGAGGATAGAAAATGTGTACCATGATGCTAGCTTTACCCATTTTACATAGAGTTGCTTGTAGATGATTTGTAATGTCCACTCATTTTGTGAGAAACCTTAATTTCATCTCCCCTTTTGAGTTATAGCATCACAATTGAAGAATCAATTGATCTTGAGTAAGGAATCAATCCACACCTACAAGACACACTCAAGTGGTTTTCTTTGGTACCCTTTTTGCTCTAGGGTCCATTTGTGTTAGCACATTTTTAGTCATAATTCATTATAAGCACATTAGCACAAAATGAATGATCTTCAACAACCATTATGCTTCAATTGAATTTATCATTTAAGAACATTATCATGAAGTGCATTTGTCAATTCAAATGGTAAGATATGATCATGGATAATTATCAAGTCAATGAACCAAATATGAAATTAGTAACGGAATGAGACTCCATTTCATATATGAATCATAGTAAACAACCATATGCATTATTCATGTTAAATCATCAAGAATTGACAAGAAAACCAATATAACTTCCCTTGATTAGCAAAAATAAATTATATGCCCTTTTTCAAGATTTGTAAAGCTATAGCACATAGGAAGATTCATTTCATTTCAAAATTCTTTGAACATAATGAAAAGATATTTCCATAAGAGTCACCCTTTTGAAATAATTTCACTCTAAATCAATGTGACATTTTTCTCATGCAATTTCAAGAAACAAAAGAATGTGGTATATGAATAATGATCATTTATCAATCAATGAAAACATTCATAAAGCAACATAGTATAAATTTTCGTTTCTTTTAGCATTTGACAATTGATTCCCATCTTTCTTAACTAAGCATGCATTGGTCTTAAAAATAACATCATAGTCATTGTCACACAATTTGACTAATGCTAAATAATTTAATGCTTCAAACCATCAACCAAAAACACGCTATCTATAAAGAGTGGAAGATATACCAATTGAGTCAATCCTTATAATTTTGCCTTTAGAGTTGTCTCCAAAAGTTACGTTTCCTACTTCATAAGTTTTTAGAGAAATGTATTTTGATTAGTCTCCCATCATATGCCTTGAGAATCCACTACCAATAAGCCATTTCCTTTAAGGCGGACTTCAAGCATACCTACAAAACAAATTTAAGTAACATTTGTTGGTACCCAATTTATCTTGGGTCCACTAGGGTTAGAGACAGATGCAATGGTTCCTTTTGGAACCCAAATCATTTTTGGTATAACATTTTCCTTTCTATGCAAGCATGCAATGGTTCCTTTTGGAACCCAAATCATTTTTGTTATCACTTTCTTCTTCCTAAGTAAACATGTATTTGCTTTATGTCCCTTTTTCTTGCAATAATAACATGTAACATGCTTAAGATCATTTGAGGATGCATGAGATGATTGTCTTGTAAATGTATGCCTTAATGATTTCCTCTTTTTCAAGATAATTGCATCTTTGTCAAAAGCATCATACCCTAGACCACATTTATCAAATGATCCTCTTTGTCTTCCCAACATAATGCTAAGGTTTTCCTTTCCTTTTGTAAATTTAGCTAAGACATTTATTTGATCATCTATAGTATTTTTTAACCGATTGTTTTCCTTTTCTAGCTCTATGTTTTTGCCATTGCATGAAACTTCTAAGTTTGAAGTAATAGAGCTACATGAAGATTTAGCTTTCTTAAGAAGAATATATTTTCTAGCTAACTTTTCAAATCCATCATGCAATTCTTCAAATGCATCTTGTAATTCATCATAAGAAGAGAGAAGTTCATCATATGATAATTTATCTTTATCTAATGAATGTGAATTTAAATGTACCTCTTCTTCATTTGCCGTGAAACAAGGGTTTGCCATTTCTTCACCATTTTCCTCCTCGTCCGAGTTACATGAGTCGTAGTCATCCCATGTGGCATTCATAGCCATCTTGCTTGGTCTTTTCTCGTTCTCCTTTTCGAGCTTGAAGCAATCACTTTTGTAGTGTCCCGGCTTTCCACAATTGAAACACGTTGGAGGTTCCCTTTTCTTAGGCTCGCCTTTTGATTCGATTCTCCTCATGAATTTTCCACTATTGGCTTTCTTTCTTTGAAGATATTTCTTGAATTCTTGAGTGAGCAAAGCAATGTCCTCATCCACTTCTTCTTCATTCGGCTCAATGGCTTCATTTTTGGTAGAGGCTTGCAAAGCTATACCTTTTCTTGGCTTGATGTCGTCTTCACGAGATTTCAATGTGATTTCCCAAGTGAGTAGAGAGCCGAAAATCTCATCAAGACTCATGTTGTTGAGATCATGAGCTTCTTTGATTGCCGTTACTTTTGCATCCCATTTAGCCGGAAGACTTCTAAGCACTTTGCGTGACGCATCGGATCTAGGAACAATTCTACCAAGATGCTTTAGTCCATTCAAAATGTTAGTGAAACGAGACATCATAGAATTAATATTTTCATCTTCCTTCATGGCAAATAATTCATATTCATGCATAAGTATATCAATTTTAGATTCTCTAACTTGAGTAGTACATTCATAAGTTACTTCAAGTTTATCCCACATTTCTTTTGCAGTGGAGCAAGTAGAGACACGATTAAATTCGTTTGGACTTAAGGCACAATTTATATTCACCTTAGCTTTAGCATTAAATGACATAAGCCTACGTTCATCATTATCCCATTCGTTGGGCAATTTGGGGATAGTTTTTCCATTTACTATTTTTGTTATAGTGAAAGGTCCATTAACAATAACTTGCCAAATATGAAAATCAATAGCTTGAAGAAAGTCTACCATTCTAGTCTTCCAATAGCTATAGTTTGAACCATCAAACCAAGGGGGTCTAATAATAGATTGTCCTTCAACGTGAGTGACTAAATGTGAGGCCATGATCGTTCTCTAAGACGGTTAAGTCCAAAAAATAGAGATTAGGCTCTGATACCAATTGTTAGTCACTAAATAACCCTAGAGGGGGGTGAATAGGGTGTTCAAAATATTTTTACTCCTTTTCGAAATTGGAACAATATATAATCAATACTCAATTTCTTCAATAGTCAAATGAATAAATTCAATTCAATTTATCTAACAACTAATCACAAGACTAATTAGCATACAAGATATTCAAGTAAATATATCATGCAAATTAATGAAATAAGGAGAGAGAGATAGAGAGATTGACACCGTGATTTTTCGAGGTTCGGTAACTCCTACTTTTCGGCTCAAGAACCCCTTCTTGAGACTTTTCCCGATCCTTTCACTATGGCCCTTCCTTCACAGGTGGAATGGCAAACCTTTACAACACAAGCCTCTCGAGCTTGTCTCTCAATCAAGAGAACAACCCTCTCTTGAACAATCGGTGGACTTCACTTGTCCGAGATTACAAATTCGTATGTAATCAATAAAATCACTCAAGAACAAAAACACTCAAAACCCAAAGGTTTTTATGGAAGATAAATCAATATAAGCTCAAGTGTTTTTGGTGATTTTATAATAGCTCTAGAAATGTATTCTCAAAGGATATAATCAATGAATGATATTTGGAGAATAAGAAGAGATACTAGAGGTTTTGATTTTCAAAGAAACTTGGAGAAAATCAGATTTTCAAAGCTTGGTTTCAATGGCTTTTGTAGAGAAAATTTCTGCAGAATTTTTGATAGCTTTCTTTCTCTTTTGTATTTCAATCTCTTAATCTTCAATATACACATCTCATTCTATATATAGCATTGCATTAGGGTTTTGAAGAGTGATTATAGTATTTGAAAGACAAGAGCCGTTTGAACACCATTAAACACAATCCACAAAACATGGGAATTGTTTTCTGAAAATCTGCAGATTTTAAGCAACTTCTAGTCGACTACTTCTCTATTGTAGTCGACTACAATGGACCATCTAGTCGACTAGATTGAGTTCTAGTCGACTACTTTTGACCATCTAGTCGACTAGAATGAGTTCTAGTCGACTACAATGAGTAGTCTAGTCGACTCAAGCTTGTTTCAGTCGACTCTTTTGATGTGGATGAAAAACCAATAGCTACTGATTGAAATAGTCGACTACTAGAAAATACACAGGGTGATTCTAGTCGACTATAACAAGAAAAACATTTAATAAAAATATTTTTCTTTCCGTTTAAGTTTGGTAAAGCGTTTTTCATTTCATTTGAGTTCGGTTCATTTTATACTTGAGCTTATACGATAAAATCGACACATAAAATTACCTTGTTACAATGATCGCTCCCCGACCTATCTACCCCGAGTCTTGAGTCTTCGACTTTCGCTTTTGCCGTTGAATTATTTGATTTTCCATTTTCGCGCTTCAATTTCTTTCACGGCTTTTCGCTTTTATTCAATCTTTCTTTCCGAGCTTGCTTTCCGAGTCGTTTTCTTTCCGTGTTTGTTTTCCGAGTCGTTCACTTGTCTTTTGCTGAAAAGATGAACTTGATAATTCATTAGTATTAAACACGCTTTAAATGTTTTGTTAATATCAAAATAGGATTTATTGTCCGAGAATAAATTTCAAGGCCAACAGTATTATCCTTAGGTACTCTATTTTTCTTGTTAAAGCAATAAGACTGTGTCTCACTTATGACACCTTTTATTTATTATAATAAAGCATCTATACCCGATGTTCGGCACCTCTGCTTCATGATTCGCAAGTTCATTTCAATAAAGATATATTCTATATTTTGCGAGTGTTCCATGTTTAAATTAAAAAAAATTCCTAAATGTTGAGTTCAAACCTGATTTAAACTAACCAGATGACAAAAACAAGCCTCAGGGGCCTTATGCCTGAAGGCTTCGTGTTCAAATTAAAAATTTTCCTAAGTGTTGAGTTTAAACCTGATTTGAACTAACCAGAGAACAAAAACAAGCCTCAGTGGGCCTTATGCCCGAAGGCTTCGTGTTCAAATTAAAAAATTTCCTAAGTGTTGATTTCAAACCTGATTTGAATTAACCAGAAGACAAAAACAAGCCTCAGGGGCCTTATGCCCGAAGGCTTTGTGTTCAAATTAAAAATTTTCCTGAATGTTGAGTTCAAACCTAATTTGAACTAACCAGAGGGCAGAAACAAACCTTAAGGGCCATATACCCAAAGGCTTAAAAATTGAAAATTTTCCTAAGTGTTGAAGTTCAAACCTAATATAAACTAGCCAGAGGACAAGAAACAAGTATCAGGGGCTGTACGCCCAAAGACTAAATATTGCAGGAAATTTTACAAGTACAACAAGAACAAAACAGATACTGAAAGGGAAAAATTCTTTTTCATTAAATAAAGAGAGAAATTACAAAAAACACCTTTATGAAAAAGGTAAATACAGAGAACTTGGAAAACTTATTCTACTCAGGAGGATGATAGTCTTCTCCCTTCAAAATAGCAGCAAAGCGCTTCTCATTTTCAGAAGCTGGGGGGTCCTTGTAAGGAAGAGACACTCCCATGAAAGCATCGAATTCCTCAGCAGTCTTGAACTCCCGAGCTGCTAAAGGAATGTGCTCAATCTCGTGCCTTTCTCACCATGCTCTAACTGATCAGACATCACAGATAGTGGTGTACCGGCTATGCATGTCCAGACCCCCCAAATGGCATACCTCTACCTTGGACCGCTTAAGAGCCAGAAGCTTATCTGACTCCACCTTTTCGGAAGCTATCTTCTGGTAGGCTGCCTTCACCTCTTCAAGCTCAGCAGCTAAAGCAATCTTTTCGGTAGCTAAAGCTCTTTTCTCCGCCTCTCCGGTCTCCAGAAGGCTTTTCTGCTCAGAAACGCTCTGGCAAAGACTATCTGCCTCTTTGACCAGAGCAACCCGATGCTCGTTATTTTGCTTGAGCTGGGCCTGCATATTGGCCATCTCCCGTACATCACACTCCACAACACTGTTGTAGGCCTGGATCCCATAAAGAAGTTACACAAAAAGAAAAAAAAACATGTTAGCACATAAGACAGTGATGATAATGAACCAAGTTACAAAAAGAAAAACAAGTTACATACCTCCATGGCCATTGTAGAGCTCTTCTTCAGAAGCTCAGTCCTGGAGATTTTTGACTGAGCAGCCCTATCGCCGGAGTCCAAATCCCTTTCGCCATAACCCGAAGAGCTTCTGGCTAGGTGATGGTGAGCTGATCGGCGCAGATCGAAGTCCCATCAGGTAGAAGGAATTTTGGCTCCCGGGGAATAGAAGTACGGGGAGCCTCCTAAGCCTGGGGAGTTATGCTTATCGAGGCATCAGTAGCTTGGGTCTCGGGCCTCTTATTGGCCTCTCCACCACCTGTACCAGATCAGGTCCTCGTGATTGAATGATTTACATGGGAAGGCTACCGGGTTGAAGTCCATCAATCCTCCAATCACGAGGACCCGATCTGGTACAGGTGGTGGAGCGGCCAATAAGAGGCCCAGGACCCGATCTGGTACAGGCGGTGGACCCTTACCTAAGTCCATCCTGTCAATAGCAGCGCCCAAGTTAGAAATCATCTCCAGGTTTGCCGGAGTCAGAAGGGTAGTGGCAAACCGGACATTGCTTCAGATTTTGACCTTCAGAAGGGCTATTCGTTCTTTTATGAGAGACAAGGGAATTTCTCTATCCTCATAACCTAGAAACCTATATGCATATTCCCCCCAGTGTAAACCACAGTACTCACAAAGACAAGAAGCCTTATGAAAGGGAAGGTAGGTAGATAAACGAATGGCTCTGAAGTTGTGTGGGATCGGGTTTGTAAGAGAAAACGAGTAAAACCAATTGCCGCTGACAATCACCATTCTCTCTTTCCACCCCTTATTAGACTTTTCGGTACCAGAGCATATACTCCTACCAGGGAAGGGAAAGAGGTTGTATCTACCCTTACTTTCTCTGGCATTTTGAAAAAAATAATAAAGAAGTAAGTCGGCTAAACCTAGGTTAAGGTCCAAATCCCTATTGTATAATAGGAACATGGACAGAATCCTAAGGTTGTTCGAGTTGAGTTGAAGGGAGTGTAAGCCTAACATGAAGAACACATAATGGAAAGAAGGGTGAAGGGGAAACCTTAAAACCTTAAGGTGAACTCCCGATATCAGAATACTACCGGGTTGAAGTCCCTCACTCTTGGTGAAATCTAAGTAACCTGGGTAAGGGTCTACATCAACATCCCCAAGTACATGGGTCTCAGCCTGAAGATGTTTTACATCTATTTCAGGACGGGTTTTCTTAAATGGGGCGACTATAAAGGGTTCAGAAGACTTGGGGTCCACAAATTCATTGGGACCCCTTGAAATGGGTGTTCCCGGATTCGTTGACGAATCCGGAAGATCGGCACTTTGGAGAACTGTGTTTGGGATAGGGGGCTCTTGGCGGGAAGAAGGAGGGTTGTCGCTGTTGGTAGGATCGGTGCTAATTACAGAGGATAGAACGACCTCCCCTACTGACCGGGTATCATCACTGTCAGACATAACTCCAGAAAGGTAGAAGAGATAAAGGGGGGTAAAGGTGAAAAAAAAAAAAAAGGAAAGACTGTCCGACTTACTCAGTTGATAATGAAGAACATGAGGAGCTTCGGGTAAAAGTAGACTTCTATTCTGAGGAGGATCTTAACTAACTAACGGAAGGAAGTACAGGAATGAAGAAGATATGAGTTCTAGAGACAAGAGTAGAGAGAGAGAGAGAAGCAGGAGCAAGAAAAATTGTGAGTGAGAATAATGAAAAAATGAAATGGCTTGGAGTGGGCTTTATAGAAGGAAAAGGCATGCCAAAGGACTGCATAAAACCCGAATGTCACACAACCCACGAGGAGCCGTCATAGTGCGAAGATTGAGGGAGTAATGGCCTTGTATTTTGACATGCCATTAATTGCTCAATAATGACATGACAACTCACTACCATCATTCCCCATGAAGAATATATATGTATATGTGAGTATATGATATTTCGGTCATGGGCTATGATGAGATTCATAAGCCCATAACCTCAGGGGCATGTGTAATAGTCAAAATAATACATGGCCTAATTAGGATGGGCCACAGGAGTGATGAGCCGACGACTGATGGGCTGAAGAAAGATGGCCGAAGAAATAAATTGGCCCATAGAATTCTCTAGAAGATAAGTGATCCATAAGTCAGGGAGTTGTCCTACTTATGGAATAAAGAGTCCAAAAAAGAAAAGAGTTTCTCAAATCCCCTGATTTAAGGGATTGATAAACTTGGGTAAATGAGATTGACCCATTTACCAGAATTTTATATAAATACATGGCTAAAGATTGAATAAAGGATCCAATTTTGAACCCCAATTATTATTATATATTTTTTTGCATCTACAAATATAATGATTTTTTTATTTAAATTCAGTGGGGGTATTTTCATAAGTTTATAATTTTGAAGGCAAAAAAAGTTACGTAAAATGAATTTTTTTTATAACAGTCTATACTAACATGAAGATGGTCTAGTAACTAATAGAATTATAAAAAAATTATATTGATACTTTTACACTACTTAATGATTAACATAAACATTTCAATGATCAAAACCAAAAGAATATATATATATATATATATATATATATATATATATATATATATATCAATTGGATTCTAGATAGAATTATTTTGGGGTTCGTAGAATAGTAAAATTTTATACTATGGTAAAAAGAAAATGTGAGCATGAAATATTGTAGTGTCCCGAATTTTTCTTTCTCTTTTACTTTTTCACATGATATTTTATTGTATTTTATGGCATGGTGTTTCATGTGAGGGGAGGTATTGGTTTGTTTTTTCAGATTTGTTGCCGACATGTAAGCTCAAGGTGTTTTATGGACCTGAAATCAATTTCAGTGGACATGGTGATGCTAGTTGGCGTCCCCTATCTCTTTTAAATTCAAGATGTCGCATTTGAAACTTATTTTAAACTTTTTAACAGGAGGAGGTCGTGTTGTGCAATTTCAAAAAAAGAACAGTATTTCTTACCCAACGGTCAAATTTCTCTCTCTCCATCCACCATATATATTTAATATTGGTGAATAGAAAAAGAAAAAAAAAAAAAAAAAAAGAATTGTAGGCAAAGAAAAAACAAGACTTATATTACAAGTATTCTTCTCTATAAAATATTATCATCAATGATACTTCAAAGTAAAATTTGATTCAAATTTTAGGAGTGACCTATAGGCACATATTTAGGTGAGTGGGGGAAGAATCATTATCCTAATTTAGGGGGGGGGGGGGGGGGGGCTTAGGGGTTTTTAATAAAATTTCAGTGGGCATAATTATTATTCTTCTAAATTTAAAGGTAGGTTAATAGGAAAAAAATAATTCAGTGGGTGCCTCGTTCCAAGGCAAGTCGGTGCCTGGTGACCGATACGTGAGGTTAGTTACTTTGTACTTTACACTATTGATACTAGGGATTACAAAATGGTCTAACCCGACAGAATTTTGACCCGGTTCGGGTGAGTTTGGGATATTAAAAAACGGATTTGGGACAAAAAACTAAAACCCGAAGCGGGTACAGGTCGGGTTCGGGTTTTGGGAAAAAACTGTTGGTAACCCGACCCGTTTATAACCCGTTGGTAATCCGCTAGTAAAATCCGTTCGTAACCCACTCCAAGTCCGACCCGGTCCGACCCGTTTATATATATATATATATATTAAAAAGAAACATGTACAACTTTGTATACCCAAATCATCCCTTTTTATATAAAAAAATCAAAGTGTGAAATACGATAAAATATATTGATAAATTTATATAAATTTTAAAATAATTATTCTAGAAGCATCTTATAAGAATAAATGTCCATAGTTCACTAAACAATATTATAGTAAAATATTTCATTAATAATCAAAAGAAGTAACAATATAATGTAACTATCGGATTTCAATTGAATTGGTATTTTACTTATTTGAATTCAATTTGACTCAGTTGTATTAGGAATTTACTTAATTTTATTAATTTGAACTCTATTTTACTCAATTAAATTGGGATTTTTTTAAATTGAACTTAATTCGACTCAATTGAATTGGTATTTTAGTTATTTTGAACTCAATTTGACTCACTTGAATTAGGAATTTATTTAATTTTATTAAATTGAACTCAATTTAACATAACTAAATTGGAATTTTTCTAAATTGAACTTAATTCGACTCAATTAAATTGGTATTTTAGTTATTTGGACTCAATTTGACCCAGTTGAATAGGGATTTACTTAATTTTAATAATTGAACTCAAATTGACTCAACTAAAATGAGATTTTTCTAAATTGAACTCAATTAAATTAGTATTTTACTTATTTGAACTCAATTGGACTCGGTTGAAATAGGAATTTATTTAATTTTATTAATTTGAACTCTATTTGACTCAGTTGAATTAGGAATTTATTTAATTTTATTAAATTGAACTCAATTTGATTCAGTTGCATTAGGAATTTACTTAATTTTATTAAATTGAACTCAACTAAATTGGGATCTTTTTATGTCTTGTTTCACATATTATTTATGTTTTTTTTTCTTGTATTCATTTATCATGAATTTTTAAATATTAAATATTAATTATATTATATTAAATTACAATAAAATATTAATTAAGAAAACCCTAAGGCCATCAAATATAAGATGCCTCATCACACGGTGTAGCCTTTAGACCCCTCTTCGCATATGCTTTTTTGCTTCTTCATCGAATCATCGTCTTCTCTACTCCTTTGTTCCAACGTCTTTGCCTGTGCTTTTTCTCTGAGATTTCTTGCTCGATTTTGCAATGGTAAGATACCAAATCTTCATTCTTAATTTGTTAATTTCACGTTTTTAAAAATATTTTTGATTTTGAATTTATGTTTTGAATCTAAATGCGCAGGTCCTAGACTCCTAGCCTCAGCCTCTCTCTGCGCTTTCTTGGTTGATTTTCCAAAGGTAAGATACCTAATCTACATTAATTTTGTTTTATATTGCAATGATCTGTGTGTATTTGTGTGTGTATATATATATATATGCATAATTTCTCCAGTGTTTATGTTTATATCTATTATATATGTTTGATCCTGTTAGTTCAAGTATGCCTGAGAAAAAGGGGATATCTATTTTGAGTATGTGATTTTAAATATTGTGTTCATAAAACCATAACAGGTTTTGCTTGTGTAGTTCCGAATATTTCTTAATATGCCACTCAATTGTTAATCTTTTTGCTTGTTTCCTACCTCCCTTCCAAAATCAATCCTTCTCTTTTTGCATAATATTTTAAAATAAAATTCCATATTAAAGAACTTCACTATCACCCATATTCGGAAAAGTGTAATACAACTGAAGATATAGAGACAGGACCCCCAACTATACAAATATATAATATCTGTACAATTCTAAGAATTCCTGAAATAAAATTCTCATTTCAGCTAAAAACAAGGATATGAGCAAGTGCCATCTATACATAGACCAAATGTCAACAAGAAAGACAATCAATACACAAATGCAACAACCAAACAAACAAGATAGAAGCTAGTAAAACTACTCAAAAGAATGCAAAAGATGATAATCTTTTTATTTACCATTTTTCACCACAATTGCATGTCACTGCACAGGGAATAAAGCCTGAACAAGGTTGTGCACGTATGTAAATTTGTTTTACTCTTTTTATTCTTTTAATTACCTTCAGCTTCTTGGTACCGGAAAGGCATAACTCTAACGCCTGGGTTCATTTATGGACTTCCCCTCGAAAAATTTACCAAGCATACGGTCAAGATCCTCCGGGGTGTATCTGATGTACTTCTGAGGGTTCTTACCATTCTCAACCAGAGACCTGTGACACATCACAACCCAATTCCAAAATCAGAATGAAGTAACAAGTACAAAAGAACTCTTATTCTCCAACTATAAAAATACCCTTCTGTTCTTACTTTGAGAAAACATTCAAAGTGCTCTATTTCGTTTATTTCAATGTATTTACACTTCGTATGGAATTAGATAAGAATTAGATTTTTTGTGTAGTGATATGTTTATTTTTATTTTATTTTTGTTGTTGCAGATTATTTTAATATGGATAATCAAAGTACATTTTCCCCTACGGGAACTCAAATTGATTCAACTCGTACACCTACTTCCACACCTGCACCTTCTTTAACACCCTCACATCTGCCTTCGTCAATGCCTTTAAGGTCATCACCTGAACCTTCTTCAACACCAACAAGAATCTCTCCGACTAAGAAGAGAAAACTTACATCAGAAGTGTGGGATCATTTTGAGAAGATTAAAATAAAAGAAATGGATTATACCATTTGTCACTATTGTAAGACTAAAATGAAGGCTCCAAGTAAAAATGGAACTTCATATTTGCATGGGCTTCTTAATAGGTGTGCAAAGCGAGGTAATAAAGTTATACGCCAACAATTGTTGGAAAGTGATACAAAAAGTGGAAAAACCAAGGTAGAAAATTAACAATTTGATCAAGAAATGTCAAGAAATGATCTTGCCAAGGCAATAGTTGTACATGAATATCCTCTTGGAATTGTTGACCATGTTGCATTTAGAGTTTTCCTTTCTCGCCTCCAACCTAACTTTAAAATTGTTAGTCGCAACACCATCAAGAATGACATATTCAAAATGTTTCAATAAAAAAGAGTGACACTTTACCATATGTTTGAGAATCTTCAAAGTCGGGTAACCATAACAGCCGATATGTTGTCTTCCAAACCAAAGAAAGGCTACATGGCTGTCACTTCCTACTTTATTGATGAGGCTTGGAAGTTACGAAACTTGCTTATTGGGTGAGTAATGCTATTATTTTTTTAATTTAATTATTTTATGTTTGCATTAAAATTAATTGATTTATTTATCTAATTATATTATTTTGGGTTTATTTCTGTGCCTGCTCCACATACAAAAGAAGTTCTTTGTAATGTTCTCCATCATTGTCTATTAAATTATAACTGAGATCGAAAAGTTTCCACCATTATTGTTGATAATAGTTCAGAAAATGATGCAATGATTGATATTATTTTGGAAAAGATGAGTTTGAGTGACTCTCTTTTATTGGATGGTAATTTTTTACATATGCGTTGCGTTGCACATGTCTTGAATTTAGTGGTGAGAGATGGTTTAGATGTAATTGGAGGAGCAATTGAAAAAGTTCATGATAGTGTTGCTTATTGGACTGCCACTCAAGGTAAGGAAGAAAATTTTGAGGAGAATGTCCATCTTTTGCGCATATCGTGCAATAAGAAGTTATCTCTTGATTGTAAAATAAGGTGGAACTCCACATATTTAATGCTTTAAACTGCTATTATTTACAATGATGTGTTTCCACGTTTAAAGCTATGTGAAAGACAGTATATATCCTTGCCATCTGAGGATGATTGGAGTCTTGTAAAAGAAATTTGTGGGAGGTTGAAGATATTTTATAATGTTACTAAATTGCTTTCTAGAACTAAGTATCCCACCACAAATCGTCTCTTGCATAAAATTTGTGAAGTGAAGTTGGCATTGCAGAGTTGGCATCAATCTGAAACTTGATATATAAAAAACATGGCAAAAAAGATGTTACTAAAATTCAACAAGTATTGGAGTGAGTTTCTTTTTGTTGGAGCATTAGCAATGATTTTAGATCCAATGTACAAAATAAAAATTTTGTGACATATTTTTGTTAAAGCTTATGGAGAGGAGGGTGCTACATCTCACCTAGATGATGTACTTAGAACTTGTCATAGTTTGCTTCATGAGTATCAAGTCAAGTATAATGTGGGTAGAAATGAGGACGTTCAAAGGGAAGGGATTTCATCTTCACATAGTTCCAAAGTTGGTGATGGGTTAGAGGAGTTTGACCCTATGAATGATTTTGATGATGAAATTGAAATTGATGGTGACATGTCAAGTAAGGTGAGTGATGTGAAGAAAGAATTAAATTATTACTTGGGTGAAACTCTCATGCCTCGTAATAATAAGGATTTTGATCTTTTGAATTAGTGGAATGCAAATGGGCTCAAGTATCCAACACTAGTGAAGATGGCTAGAGATATCTTGGCCATTTCCGTATCTACGGTTGCCTCCGAGTCCGCATTTAGCACTAGCGGTAAGGTGCTTAGCCCACATCGTTATAGATTGGGACCTACCATTTTAGAGGCATTGTTGTGTCAACGAGATTGGATTTGGAATGAATTTGAAGGTAATATGTTTATTACATATATATATATATATATATATATATATATATATATATATATATATTAATTTTTTCATTGTGACATTTATTTTCTTATATTACAAATTACTATTTTTAGTTCAACCTTCAACGGGGGTATTGATGGAAGCATGTTATGAATCCGCATCACTTTCTTTGCAAGAATCTACAATAACGTACGAAGAATCGGGATATGTTGATAAATTGGATCAGATAATACTTACTTTCTTCTTTATACACACATCTTATCTTGGACCTCATATGATTCATACATCCACAATTACTGCATTTTCTTTATGTTAATATCCTAATATATATATATATATTGATATGTATTTTAAGGAATCACAATGAACAAAGAAATAACTGCATGTTCCTGGGTTTGCTGGATTTTGTTGCTAGATTTGGCATGGATTTTGCTGCTAGTTTTGCTTGTTGCTGAATCACAAAGACAGAACTGTTTGTTGTCGGGTTGCTATTTTTTGCTAATTTTGTTGTTTTTGGGTGCATGTATCTGAATTTTATGGTTTTGTTGTTTTGGTGTGCATGTTGCTGAATTTTAGATTTTGTTTGTTTGTTTCTTTGAAAATTTATTGCTAAAACAAACAGTTCAACACAAATAAACAATACTTAAATATGTTCTTACAGACAATATATGTAATTTCACTTTTCCATTTTCCTGTGCAGTTTCGTGTTTATGTTTATACCTTTGTATTTCCTGGTGAAGCCTGGAGTGGAAGTTTTGCATATCCAGTTCAATTTTTGGATTTTCTTCTCCAATGTTGTTTGCGCCTTGGCATTGAACTTCTCTATTTTATTAGTAATTGGTAGAACTGGAGCAATTATCATTACAGTAGCTGGTGTTCTGAAAATAGGATACTGATAGCCCTTTCTACTGTTATATTTCCCGAATCTACAATCACCGGTCTGAATATCATTGGCTACGCAATAGGTAGTTTTCTGTTTGCATGAAGTCCTGCTGTAGTTCTCAGTCACTATACATGTTAAATGTGTATTTAACTGGAATGCTTAATTCTTCTGCAACACTATGTGGTGTTGTCTTATACAACTACTTGAAGGTTAAGGATGTTCGGGCATCTCAACTTCCTACTGACATTATTCCAGAATTAATTGTAAAGGTCTGATTCTGCAATAATGAGCTCAAGCTTTTTGTTGTGTGGTTTTCATCTTTCTTTCTTAGTTTATTTTTAAATTTATTTCTTATTTTACTTTTAAACAGGATTGGAAACTAGAAAAGAAGTCATCTGACATTTACAACCCTGACAGCAGTGATGATAATAGGGGAGGAAGTACCTGAGGGAATAGTAGTGCCTCTGAACATATTTAAGTAGTTTGCAAAGTGTTGAATTGCTTGTTGTCGGGTTGCTACTTCTTACTGCTTGTTTCTCTGAATTTAGGCTCCAAGACTTGTGAAGTTTAGTTGGGTTATTCTAATTTTGTTAGTTTTTGTCTAGTGAAATGATGTTTGGTTTCTGGTCATTACCAGTGTGTTGAATATATTGATAATGAATATAAATTATGTATAGTTGGTTAATAGTTAGCACCATTCCAGTCTTACCATCATTTACAACCTCGTTGGAGATTATTAAGCATTGCATTTCATCATTGACCGGCTGACATATAATAATTCTGTCATGGCTAAGTTCATGACTCCATTGAGGTACACTGTAAGATATGAATTTAGATTTCTACTTCAATGTCCATATGCTGCAATATTTGAAAATTGAAAAGGAAAAGTTTTTGGTCGACTAGACATAGAGATATTCTAGTATTGCCTAGTCAATTTGGAAGTCAGACTTCAACTTGATTACACATAATCCTTTCATCCCTCAAGTAGAGCAAGTTAATATCAGAGACATGGAATGAAGTATTGAATGGCATTTTGTTACCGATGGAACCCCTTTATACCGATGGAGTGGTAATGGTATTACCGATTACAACCTGTCGAGGGTTTGGTATGGGTTTGGTATTAGTAATTTTTAAATGGGGTGGTAATGGTATTAGCCAAATCTGTCTCAAACCCGAACCATTACCATCCCTAATTGATACAATGTTCACCAACCATGACGAATTTGATTCATTTTATAGTGTTTAGCGGGTAACATTGGTACGTTTGCTTTCAAATTTGGTACTAATTAATTGAACTCGGTTGTGTTCGGGACTTTGGGTACATCAATCGTATCAAGTACAACTTAATCACAATTTTCTTAACAAAATAAGATTATGAATAGTAATTTTCTCATTTTCAACATATGAAAGGAAATGGGGCTGGCAAAATTGGACATGACACGGTAACACGCCACGAACACGAGGCTATTTAAAAGGGTTAGGGTTGAGCATAAAAGGGTTGAGGCCTAAAAATGGTTAACCCGAACACGACACAAGAATATAAAGGTCCACCCGAACACGACACGGAAAACCCGAACACGACACGTTTGACACAATTATACTTATATTTATCTTTATTTTTATATTTTTCTCTTCTTTAATTGGTCATGGATTGAAATATATCAATAAAATAGTATTGAATTGTGTCAAAATCAATTTAATCTTGTTGATAATAGGTTAAATAGTTTATTTCGTGTTGGATTATGTCAAATTTAATTTAAAATATTATAATAAATAGGCTAAATGAATTACATGGGTCGACACGTGGGTCGACACAGACACGACATGGGTTGGGTTAGGGTTGAGGATATTTGACACGTATATTAACCAGGTCTTTTTTACATGACACGATTTTGACCCGACACGATCTCGATCCTACACGAACACAACCCGTAACCCGAAATTGCCAGCCCTAGAAATGGAGCTAGTGATAGTGGAAGGTGGCAACATTAGTGATAGGGGAGGTGGAATGCATTTACAATAACAGTGACAGAGGTGGTAGTAGTTTTTTACACTACAAAAAATCCTACATTTGGCCAAAAACAAATTTTGCCACAAAAGAATTTGTGGTTAAAACTGTTTTTTTTTTTTTGTACAATGATAAATTTTGTGGCAAAAAGTATATTAATTGGCACAAAACTAAATTTTGTTGCCAATGTATATTAAATTATCACAAAACTAAATTTTCTAGCCAAAGTTATACTAAATTGCCACAAAATTTAATAATTTTGAGGTAAAATCTATACTAAATTGTCACACGCTTTTGTTTTTCACTTCAAATTTTGGAACCCCCTTTTCTCTATTCCTTCCAAATTGTCTGAATCAATCTCCATCTACATTTCCACCTAAATTCACAATGAATAATCAAACAAATAAAATTAAAAGTATCCCAACTCTCTCTCTCTCACTCATTCACACACACAAAACACATAGTCCTCACCTCCCTCTCTACCCTCAAAATTTAACACAAGGAGATAATAACTATCAACAACAGTGGTGGAATCACTACCACCAAACCCTAACTCACCCGCGCCACCAATAACCACTGCCGATTCTCCTCCACCATCGTCGCCGCTTCCGCCAAACAGCGGTGACAGTAGATTCATACAGTTGCCTCCGCAGCCAAAGCTGCAAGTGATGCCGATGTTCGACAATGACAACTCCATCTTCTTGCATAAGCTATTGTTCAAGGTGTCGACAATCAAGCGAAGCTGAAACTGTGCTTCCAGTTATTAGAGTGGGAAGGATTGGTCCCACATCGGTTAGATTTAATAGGAATTTCAAGTTTATAAATAGCCCCATAGATTTGCAATATCATTTGGATGATTATGAGCTCCCAACTCCATCTTGGTTGTGTTTGGCATGTACATAAACCTGAATGGGTTGTTGGAAAATTGGAATGCGTTTGTGGGAACCTAAATGGGGTTGTTTATAGCAAAATATATTAATATTTATTATCATTCGACATAAAAATATATATATATTTGTGACAAAATACATAGTTATTTGTGGCAAAATTTATTGTCATTTGACAAAAAAAAAAATTTTTTGCCAAAATACAATTAAATACAGACTTATAACCAAGGACGGATTTAATGAAGGACCGGTGGGAGCCCCTGCTGAAATTTATTTATTATATTTTTTACCTTAAAATTTTTTATATTTTGTATTTAGCACCCACTGAATATTTTTTTTTTTACCTTAGATACCATAGAATTTAGATTTCTTTATAACTAAGCCCCCACTGAAAATTTATTTTAAATCCCAAGAAAATAAATATATATCACTTATACCCCAAAAACCCAAAAATAATATATTTTAACCTCCAGTGACATGGATCCCTAGATCCGTCACTGCTTATAGCCACGACCCTGCCAATAATTTATTTTTGTGCCAAAAACTCTTTTACTACAAAAAATGACCTTTTAGCCACAAAATATTTTGTGACAAAATGCCAAATTTCTTATAGTGTTGCGACCATGGTGCCCAAAGTTGGTGATATATAGCGATGGTCGTGCATGGGGATAGTGATGGAAGGTAATAAAGATGGTGACAATGGTGGAAGGCAATAATAATATTGGTGATGGTTGCAATGGTGATGTAATGGAGGGTCGCGACTCCAATACGTGACTCGAGAAAAAATGGATTTGGGAGGGTCGAGAATCCAATTTGCAGCCTAAGTTAATGTGAAAAGTAGGTTTAAGAACAGGCCCAAAAGCATCTTGATGTAAGATGATTAAGATACACGATGGAAACACTGTATAGGGGTGACCATTGGGAGGTTTGGTAAAAAAACATAACCAAACCGAAGCCCATGGCCCCATGTGTTGCTCGTGTAGGGTGGGTTGAAGGGGATCTTTAAAGGAACCCTTTAGGAGGACATGAGGAGGGTCGCGACCTCACTTGTCATTTTCTAAGGGAAGTACTTTAAAGAAGACCAACAATACTCAAAGATCATGAAAATGATATGTCGGCAAAGGGCATGATATAGGAATCAAATTTTCCACTATGTTCTAATTTTGCATATTTTGTTGTTGAGCTTTTCCACGAAAATACAACACTTCTGGTAACTGAGAAAAGAAAAAGAAAAAAGAAAAGACATGTTCAACTAAAGAAAAATGAAAGTAGAATTATGCTTTGGAAATTAGCCTTATCAGGGTATGTATACCATATCTGGAAGGAAAGAAACAATAGAGTTTTCAGGGATAAAAACCTACCTCATGCCAAGACACTTGATGCAATCATCCAATCTATGACCATTCCAGTACGAACCCATTCTTTGATTTCCCAATTGCTTATAGCCTGCAACCCCCTCCAATCATCCCACATCCACCACCGCAACCACCACCACAACCACCATAACAGTTGATAGGTGCTCAATAGTGGTCATTTTTTGCCCCTATCTTGCGTTTGTTATGTCTTTACATTCCGTTACTTGGTATTTTTATCTTATTTATGTGTGTAAGCATGTTTCAGGAGTTTAATGAAGAAACAGAGCAAATCTCGGTGAATTAACTGAGTTCGCATTCGTTTCTATCTCGAGAAAGGAATCAAGAGGTGTGTCAATGCAAAGAAGAGATACCGGAGGGCAAAATGGTCATTTATTAACATCGTTATCTCACCGAATGGCAAAAATATCATTTCCAGACATTATTACTTCAACCAAAAGCATCGGGAGTCAAAGGCAACCAGTCTAGCTCAAATATGAAAAAATAGAGTTTTACAGCAAAAATGCATGATACCCTATATTGGCAGAGGGAAAAAGAGGCAGAATGGACTACACTTACATTTTGGTCTGGGAGCCAGAAGGGGGACCCTACGCCCTAGACCTACGCTTGAGTGTAGGTCCCATTTTGTGCTCACGTGACCAATTTATACGTAATAATGGTTTCGAAGTATTTTCGGATTTTTCCAGTTTTGTCCATGTGTCGAGATTTTAAGTGATCAATGATTCTGGACCTCTGCATACAGGCTTATACACGTATTTTCATCAGATTTTAGAGATATTATTCATGTATTATGAAATTACAAAAAAGGGCAATCATTAGGGTTTCCCTCACTTGTCTATAAATATGAGAGGGTTAGGTTTAGCTGGGAGTTCTGATTTTCACGCACGTTCATTGAGTTGGTGGCTGGGTTCATTGCTTCCATAGAAGAGAATCACCATTGAAGACCTAGAGATCCAGAGAAAAAGATTATGGAGAGCATTTCTACACCGACAATGAAGTCTCTCTCCTCCATGATCAACTAACTCGGTATCTAGGATTTTCTCGCAAAACCCTAGCTAAGTAATGTAGTTCTAGTTTTATATTCAATTGTAGAGAGGGAAAACTATGACTATACTGTGATGATTGTGTTAAATAAGAGACCGATTTTTATTCTTGATACAAGTTTATATATTTGTTCTGATTCTTGTCTTAGACTGAATGAATGTATTTATCTTACTCAATCATGGTTATTCAATATGGGTTGGAACTCGGATGTTTAACACATGAATTTCTACACAATGGTGGTCATTAAACTCGAAACCCTAGGTTGACACAGGTCATGCCCTCACAAACTGATATAGACAAGCTTTAGTTTATTTTCATGCTTTAATTTACTTTTCTGCATTTACTTTCTATTAGTAGTTGGCATGCACTAATTAGTTTAGTCTTGAGATGGGTTGTCGCGATCCGGTTAAGAGTAATCATTTTTGGGGTCAAACTGCGGGCGCAGTGCGACCTAATTCACAGTCAATGGATCGCCCTCATGCAATTGATATATAATCTGAACTATATTATGTGCTTAGTGGTAGAGTGAGGAAACCCTAGTTTTCTCTCTCTCTGAATCACAATCATTATTTATTATTGTTTTCTGTTTTATTTTTGTTAGCATTAGATAATTCACAAAAACAAACTTTTTTCAGAAAAATATAATTCAGTGTTTTTAGACTATTGAAGTGAACAACTCTCGTCTCTGTGGGATCGATATTCCCCTACTCAAGCAAAATTGTCTACAACTGATCTATGCGCTTGCAGAAGGGTAAAACCTAGTGTCGTTAAGGTGTTATTTTTAATCACATATTTTGTACACACCTGATGCCCATCAAGTTTTTGGCGCCGTTACCGGGGACTTGGCATTGTTTAATAGCTTTAGTAGTTTATTTTCATTGCATTATTATAGATTAAAGCTAAAGTTGAATTTTTTTTGTGTGTGATTTTCAGATACAATTGAAAAGCATGAAAGGACAAGACAAAGCTACTGAAGTTGCGTCTGGACTCTTTGTGAGTTTCAATTTTACTTGGTTTTTGCATTTCATTTTTAGCTTTGCTTTTTGTTCATAGTTTAAATAAGTTTAGAAGTAGTTTAGTTATTTTTTTTATTTTAGAAAAAAAATTGAAAAAAAAGAGATTTTTAGTGTATGTCCGATAGATCGACGCGTTCAAATTCAAATTCTGCGTTAGTTGTATTCGACCCGGAGATCGAAATAACTTTAAGGTGTTTACGAAAATCTATTGAAGAGCATCGTTAAACAAAATAAGTCGAGATGGGTGATGAGACAGTCAAGCCGTAGAGGGGACCAAATACCTCATTGAAGGGATTCTACGCACCGGACGTGTGTGAATCGTATGCTGAATTTCCAGAAGAGCAAGGTCCAAAGCATTTCGAGATCAAGACGTGTGTGATCAACATGCTCCCAAAGTTCTCTGGTCTCAGAATAGAAGATCCGTACCAGCATGTCAATGAATTCTTAGAGGTAGCATCAACTGTTAGGTATGATGGTTTGACTAAAAATGATTTAAGAGTGCATCTGTTTCCATGGTCATTAAAAGATAAAGCAAAAATATGGTATATTAAATTGACCAAAGCAACTAAACTTGACTGGGAACCACTTAAGCAATAATTCTTAGAAAAACATTTTCCCATAGGAAAGACTTCATAAGCACAAGATGCAATTAAGTGATTCAGACAGTTGTCAAGAGAACAATTTCGTGATGCGTGGGAGAGGTACAATGAGATTTTGTAAAAATGTCCCCACTATAGGTTTTCTGATTAAGATGTTGCTAGAAATTTTTACATGGGGCTAGGTGAAAAGCATAAAAATCTGATAGATGTCTCTACATAGGGTCAATTTACTTTGAAACCCGCAAAAGAGCTGTTAGATATGTTTGATAATATCAGTGAAAATACCATTCAGTATGAATCTGATCTGAGGTCTAGAGATGGTCAGGATAGGCGATTTGAAAAAGCATTTGAGGTTAATCATGATATGAAAAACCCAGTGGCATTGATAAAGGAGAGGTTAGAGCAATTTGAAAAACTTCTTACCCAAAAAAGTCATTCTCCTAAAAGAGAAGTATATGAGGGTGAACCAGATTATTCTCAAAATGAGTGCGAGGACGTAATAGCCGTTGATGTCAATGTTGCATGGAATTACTCAAATAATGCCTTGTTCTCCAACTCATACTCTCCAAATAATAAAAATCATCCATTCCTGACCTATAAGTCCACAAATGTGGAGAATCCTCTAGAAAAAATTCAACAAGGACAATTGTCCAACTCCCAATAAAATTTTCAACCAAAGCAGCAATTTACCTCACAACCAAGGTTCCAAAAGAGCCAACAATCATTCCAATCTCAACCAACTACACTAGCTTGCAATTTTTAATCAAATTTCCAACATAGACAATCACCTAATAATTCTCTGGCTCTTCAGCCATTCAATAACAACCAGGCTATCCAACCATAACAATATCAGCTCCAGCCTCAAGGAAACCAAGCTCCTCTACCTGATTTCCAAAATAACAGGATAGAGCAGACCTTGGTGGACCTCCAAAATCAGATAGGTGTTCATACTTAAGCACTGGCCCAAATCACCATGCAGTTAAGACAAATGGAAAATCAGAGAAATACTAAAGAGCCAGGTTAGTTGCCTAGTCAGCCTATCACTAACCCAAAGATTCATCAAGTGCAAGAGCTTGGATCGTTTACCAATGATAATCTCGAGTCTGTTCAAGCAATTACGACTCTGAGAAGTGGAAGGGTAGTGGAGATCAGAGTGAAGGAAGAACATGAGGAGAGGCTACATAGAAAAAAGGAAACTGAGCAAGCTCAAAGGAAGGAAGCGGGAAAAACACAGCAGAAAGAGGTTAAGAGCAGATAGGTTAAAGTTCAGACGGATAAACTGCCAGTAGATAAGAATGTCAACAAGACATTGCTTGATGAGCCAGATAAGGTGAACTACGAGGAGGCACCGCCATTTCCTCAACGTCTTAGAGAACTGGCAAAGTATAGGAAGATGAAAGAATCTGATATGTTGGATACGTTCCGACAAGTCAAGATTAATCTGTCACTCTTAGACATGATTGCCCAAATCCCACCATATGCTAAATTTTTCAAGGATCTCTGTACGCATAAGAGGAAAATCAGAGCGAAGAATTAGAAGAAAATACTCTTGACTGAGCAAGTGAGTTCACTACTGTTAAGAAATACTCAACTAAAGAGGAAAGATCCAGGTGCCCCCACTATTTCTTGTGTTATTGGTGACCAGGAAATTGGTATAGCCCCTTCTTGATCTAGGTGTGAGTATTAACTTGCTT
This sequence comes from Cornus suecica, assembly GCA_963922005.1. Taxonomy (NCBI): domain Eukaryota; kingdom Viridiplantae; phylum Streptophyta; class Magnoliopsida; order Cornales; family Cornaceae; genus Cornus; species Cornus suecica. Next base: position 75,630,072 of record OY998238.1, read on the forward strand.
CCTTATTCAGTATATAAACAGCTAGGATTGGGAGAGCTCAGTCCCATAGAGGTTGTACTGCAGTTTGGCGATCGATCTGTCAAGCAGGCGAAAGGAATTTTGGAAGACGTCATAGTTCAAGTGGGCAAGTTTTACTTTCCGGTTGATTTTGTAATCCTGGAGACGTAATCTGTCCCGGACTCGAAAAAACACATCCCAGTGATCTTAGGCAAGCCATTTTTTGCCACTGTAAATGCGTGCATTAATTGCCTAACCAGAGCCATGGATCTGACCTTTGGGAACATGAAAGTCAGGATGAATGTGTTGGAGGGAAGCCACCAATTGTCTGAGTCTATGGACTATTTCCAAATTAATGAGTGTGATGAGCTGGATGACATTATACAAGATTTTGCCACTCAAATTCTGGAGAAAGACGAGTTGGAGGAATTTTTGGCAAATGAAGTATTGAATGAAGAAATCAAAGATTGGGATACACATATGGAATGGTAGAACAAGGAGTTGGATAGAATTGAGACTGCATTATACACGCAACCTTGGAAGCAAGAGCTAGTGGAACCACTCTCGATAGTCTCAAGTACTACCCCAGTTCCATCACTTACGACTCTGCCTGTTCTAGAGCTTAAGGAGTTGCCAGAAAAGCTGAAATATGTTTTCTTGGGACCCAACGAAACTCTTTCTGTAATTATTTCATCAAAGCTAATAACAGAACGGGAATCGAGTCTAATTGAGGTCTTGACTAAGAATAAAGAAGCGATTGGGTGGAGTGTTGCTAATTTGAAAGGTATTGATCCATGAATTTGTATGCATCGGATTTATTTGGAAGATGAGGTGAAACCGTCAAGGGAGATGCAGCGGAGATTGAATCCGAATATGATGGAGGTGGTAAGAAAAGAAGTAGTGAAGTTGCTGGATGCGGAAATCATCTACTCGATCTCTAATAGTAAGTGGGTAAGCCCAACTCAAGTGGTCCCAAAGAAGTCATAAATCACAGTGGTGCCCAATGAAAAGGGTGAGCTAATTCCTCAACGCACGACTATGGGGTGGCGTGTGTGTATCGACTACAAAAATCTCAACTCTTACACCAGGAATGATCATTTTCCATTGTCATTCATCGATCAAATCCTGGAAAGATTAGCTAGACAGAGCTACTACTACTTTTTGAATGGATATTCTGGCTATAATCAAGTGGCAATTGATCATGCAGATTAGGAGAAAACCACTTTTACTTGTCCATATGGCACATTCGCATACCGAAGGATGCCTTTTAGTTTATGTAATGCGCCAACTACATTCCAAAGGTGTATAATGTCTATCTTCTCTAATATAGTAGAAACGTTTCTGGAAGTGTTCATGGATGACTTCTCAGTGTTTGGGGCAACCTTTGAAGATTGTTTGAGGCATTTAACACTAGTACTTGAAAGGTGTAAAGAGACCAATTAAATTCTTAGTTGGGAGAACAAACATTTTATGGTTCAAGAGGGAATAGTACTTGGCCACATTATATCAAAGCAGGGGATTGAGGTTGATAAAACAAAAGTTGAACTGATTTCAAAATTACCTCCTCCCACATCTGTGAAGCAGATACGTTTTTTCTGAGTCATGTCGGATTTTACAGAAGGTTTATCAAAGATTTTAGCAAAATCGCCCAACCATTATGCAATTTTACTAGCTAAGGATGTAGTCTTTTTCTTTTACGAAGAATGTCTTCATGCCTTTGAGGAATTGCGTGCTAAACTCTCATCTACCCCAATTATCTGTCCACCGAACTGGTCTTTACCGTTCGAGCTGATGTGTGAGGCTTCAGATTATTCAATTGGAGCTGTGTTGGGGCAGAGAAAAGATAAATTGCCATATGTGATTTACTATGCCAGTAGAACTCTGAACGAAGCTCAGATAAACTACACAAGTACCAAGAAGGAGTTGTTGGCAATGGTGTTCGCCTTGGATAAATTCAGGTCATATTTGTTAGGAACCAAGGTGGTCGTGTACTTAGATCATGTCACACTAAGGCATTTGATAACCAAGAAAGACTCCAAGCCCAGAATGATTTGATGGATTTTGTTGCTACAAGAATTTGATTTAGAGATTAAAGACAATAAGGGTACAGCGAATGTTGTAGCTGATCATTTGTCAAGAATTGTCGTTCAGTCCACAAAGGACGATACTCCTCTTAAGGATGAAATCCCGGATGAACATATGTTCAGTGTGGTTGTTATGGAACAGATACTGTGGTATGTAGATATTGTCAACTATAAAGCCACTGGTAGAATTCCTAATGGATGGTCTAAGCATGAAAAGGATCGTTTCTTCAGCCAAGTAAAATTTTATATTTGGAACAATCCGCGACTTTATAAATATTGCCTGGATCAGATAATTCATAAATGTGTTCCAGAAAGTGAAGTTCAAGGCATACTGACATTATGTCATACGCTAGAGTGTGGAGGGCATTTTAGTGCTCAGAAGATAGCTCATAAAGTCCTACAGAGCGGTTTTTATTGGCCCACCATATTCAAGAATGCGTTCGAGTTTTGTAAATCTTGTTTAAGATGTCAGAAGTTGGGATCCATATCTCGACGAGACATGATGCCACTGAATCCTATTTTAGTGGTTGAGTTGTTTGACGTCTGGGGCATTGACTTCATAGGACCGTTTCCAAAAGTCAGCGATAAGCTGTACATATTAATGGGATTTGATTACGTTTCTAAATGAGTAGAGGTTGTTGCCACGTCGCATGCGAATCACATTGTGGTTAAGGATTTTGTTAAATCAAATATATTTTCTAGATTTAGTATGCGACGAGTGTTGATCAGTGACGGCGGCTGCCATTTCGACAATCAGTTTCTTCCAACCTTTTGCAAGAAGTATGGTGTCACTCATAGAATTGGAACGCCATATCACCCACAGACGAGTGGTCAAGTGGAGGTTTCGAACAGGGAGATCAAGAACATTATTGAAAAGATGGTGGATCCTGACTTGAAGAATTGGCCGAGAAGGTTAAATGATACACTGTGGGCATACATGACCGCTTATAAGACACCAATTGGTATGACACCATACAGATTGGTCTATGGTAAGGCTTGTCATCTCCTTCTGGAACTCGAGCACAAAGCATATTGGGCAATCAAAAGATTGAATTTTGATATCAAAAGATCGGATGCTCAGAGGAAACTTCAACTCGCTGAGCTTGAGAAGTTGAGGAACAACGCATATCAGAATTCTCGAATATATAAAGCCCGAACTAAAGCATTCCATGACAGACATATCAGATAGAAAAGCTTTAAAGTTGGCCAGAAAGTGTGGTTGTTCAATTCAAGAGTCAATTTTTTTCTCGGTAAGCTCCAATCAAGATGGGATAGTCCATATATAATTACTAAGGTTTACCCCCATGGAGCGGTGGAACTTGACGACCCTAACAAAGGAAATCGATTTGTTGTGAATGGTTAGTGTTTGAAGCATTATATCAAAGTTGAGCCGACATAAAGTGTTGTTGGGACAGTTGATTTAACAGAACTAGCACCAGAGCCGGATGATTTTGATCCTGAGTATTGAGAGACGGCAACATCAAGCCAACGATATTAAATATTGATACTAAGTGATAAATAGTAGCTTTTGATCTTAGTTTATAGTTGTAAAATAGTAGTTTAATTCGGTTTTTATAAATTTTAAGATCGAGTCCGAAATAGTTGTCATCATTCGGAGGGGTATTTTCGTCCACGAAGTGCCAAATTTTGACGAATCTAAGTCAATCAAGTCAATAAGCTCGTCCCTATGCGATGCTCGTAAGGGAGGCATTGAGGAGTAAAATGTACTTTAAGGAGGAAGTCGTGTTGGGGACTCATGTGCTTGATCTGAGCGATGAGATGTTGATCGCATTAGTGATGATGACACTGGGATTTTTGTCCATGATCAAAGAAGGAAAAGATGTGGCGATGACTTACAACCCTAGGAGAGTGGCCACCCAATTTGGGTATGATCAGAGGGTGCCTCATGAATACATCATGGTCAAGAATGTGGACTACCTGAAGATAAGCTATGCACGATTTCATCTGGAAAGCTTAAGTGAGCGTGTAACAGATGGGGTTGGACATTTTGTATTATGTGCAAAGAAGAGGATCGGGCAACGCTCCTCAAATTATCACAAGTACTGGGAAAAATAGCTTAAAGTGTGGGATAACTATGTAAAATAACACAATGTGATAAAGGCAAAAAGAGTGCCAATGTGGATAACAAAAATGCACTTGCATATTGTGAGTGGGGTTAAGAATGAGCACAATCGAGGGGAACTATGTCAGTGGAAGCGACAACTAGCGGCTCAAGAAGGAACGGGACCAAGTAATGCCAGTGGAGAGGAGCAAGTAGGGCCCTCAACAACCAACCTAGCCAGACAGGAAGAAGAAGTCCAAGAGGAGAATGAGGCGTCAGTGACTGTTCCACAAAAAAGAAAGAAAAACCAAGGAAGAGGGAGAAAAATGAATAAAATAAGGGTAGTTGAGCCAGAAATTATTATCATGCCGGACATGGAGCCAGCAAAGATCTTGGGACAAGTATGCGAGCAAATGACACTAACACAAGGCGTTAGTGGGATCGAGCCGAAGGTGCTGACAATGGAACCTGAAGAAATATTGGAGCAAGTACGAGAACAATTAATAGCAACAGAACTGAGGGCAATGAGTCACATTGTAAGTCAATCAAATAATGATAATAAAGCTACAGGAAGTGAACCATTGCAACCCTCGAGGGGTGAGTATGGAACAATGCAACAAGCAGGAGTGACAAAACGCTTAGGGGTAGAGAATGAACCCTCTCGCAAAGATACAAGAATGACAGGTGAACTTGTTTTTTATTTTGATTCGAGACCTAGAGTATGGATAGGACCTGTGGATTATTCCTGAGACAGGCCCTCGGGGTTGTCCAAGTTAAATTTTATTTACTTGAAAGAAATTTGTGCAAAGCCCGAGGACCCAAAACGAGCGAATGAAAGTTAAAGGGATGACTAGCATAGTGGTCCACAAAGAGAATTGGGGATGACACCAATGAGATCAACAGAAAACCCAGCAGGGGCGAGAAATGAGGAAGAGGTACGAGGGGGCATGAAGAAGAGGTTGTCAGAAGCGCAGACAGAGCGAGTGAAAAAAAAAGATGTAGTAAGAAATGTTCTGAGTGTAGCTGAAGTTAAAGAAAATGAGGTCCTTGCAAGGGGGAATACCAGGAGTGAGAGTAGGTAAGAGGAGCAAAGAAACCTATACCCCACTGCGAACGTTCCTAAGAATCTGAAAGAGGATCGCGAGAGACCAGAAGTGGGTAACGAGAGGAATGAAGACGAGCGGGTGATCTTAAACCCCAAGGCGAACGTTCCTGAGAATCCGAAAGAGGATCGCACGAGACTAGAAGTGGATAATGAAGACAAACGAGTGACCTTAAGCCCTGAGGATGAGTAGATAAATGAAGTAGATGAAACTAAAAGTGAGGAGGGAGAAAAAGTGATGCAAGTGATTGGCGAAAGAAATTTGAATATGCAGGAAGTGAACATAATTATTGCAGCTGAGAATATGGTACATGAAGAATTGAAACAAGAACCAAAATACAAGGGACCCCATGTAGGGGGTGGGTCAGAATGAGTTCGAGCATGAATTAGAAATTGGGGTAGAGAAAGCAGGCTTACTTCAGGCTTCCGCATTGCGTGGAATAAACAAATCACCAAGTTTTGTGATGGCCTCTCATGTATCTAATTGGAGTGGCATGAGAATGACAACAGAATATGTACCGTTGTTAGAGAATGTCATGGTCCAGCGCCCGGAGGTGGCATCACTAATAGCATTAAAACATGTACTAGTAAGGCGAGCTATCTATGAATGCATTGGGCGTATTGTGTAGATATTTTAATATGTGTCTTGGGGCAATGGCTCGGAAGCAAAGATCGATGAAATGGAGTTACTAATAAGTGAAATACAAAGTTTAGGAATGGGCGTGCAATGGCTACACGAGCGGCTGTTGATAGCTAAAAAAAGTTTGGGGTGTTCTCAGCTAGAAGCACAGATTGATATCATAGAGCACGAGTTGGAGGTAGCGAAGCAAAAAGTAGAGGAGTTAAAGAAAAAACATTCAGATTTGGTTTTTACGATTAATCAGTTGGATGCGAAGACCGAATCGTTGGTGCAATATGGTTAAAGCAAAATTTGTAAAAGGGCAAAAGAAAGCAGTACACATATTTTGTAAAACTAGTAAATGTACTTGTACTAAAATAACTATGTAGAAAACCAATTTTGAAAGATATGATATGAGTATTAGGTGATATTTGGAATGATAAAGATATTGTCATCATTCGGTCTACAATGTGGCAAAAAATCATCGCTTATGTACTTATGAAATTTTTTATTTATTTATTTATTTTACATAAGACAACTACATGGCATACAAAAGGGCCTCGAGAAAGGGCTTGGAGAGTTTTCTGAAGTGAACACTCAATAGAGGGCCTCGAGAGAGAGCTTGAAAGGGGAGTTGTCCAAAGTTAAAACGCAACAGAAGGTCTCAAAAGGGGGTTCGGAGGGGGAGTTTTCTGAAGTGAAAACTCAATAGAAGGCCTTGAGAGAGGCAATAAGGAGTTTTCTGAGGAAAAAACTCAATAAAGGGCCTCGAGAGAGGTATTGGGGAGTTTTCTAAAGTGAAAATTTCCATAGAGTGCGAGACCAAATTAAGATATGATATGAGAAGTACAAAACATATAACAATAACGACATAAAAAGAAAACAAATACAATAAAACCAAGCCACGAGGTTCTAAGTGCAGCAAAATACATGGACGATAACGTATTATATAAAAGGTAAGAGTTAGCAAAAGAACGGCTTGAGCCAAATGGCGTTGATGGGGCCATATGTCTCAGCATCATCAGTAAGGGTATAATACCCTTTAACATGAACAAATTTAATAACAAAAGGACCCGTCCATTTAGGAGTGAACTTGGGGGACGGTAAGTGTTGCATGATGTGTTTGGTGTTATGCATGACAAGATTACCTTGGAAAAAATGGCGAGGCTGAACATGTTTATTATGAGCATGGGTCATACTAGGTTGATAGGAAATTAGATGCACAGCAGCTCGAGCCTGCCACTCAGCTAGAGATTTGATAACTGTGGTAGGGTCAAAAGCAAGGTTGCTCCGAGCAGCCAAACCAGCCGATAGCACAACTAACTCCATTGGTAATATGGCCTCGAGGCCATAAACAAGCGAGAAAAGGGACTGCCTCGAAGAGTGTTTAATAGACGTCCTATACGCCCATAATGCAACGGGAAGATAATCGGCCGACGCAAGATGATGATCCTCGTGGTTGTGGCTGAGAATGCATAAAAGATTTTTATTTGTGGCTTCAGCCTGGCCATTGCCTTGTGGATAATACGGGGAGGAGCGATGATGCTTTGTGGCATAAGTTTGTAATAGGTGACCTACATGTCGATTGACGAATGGAGTGCCATTATTAGAAAGTATGATAGCCAAGACACCGACATAATAAATGATGTGCTCTTTGATGAAAGCGGCTACAGCGGGACTAGTAGCATGATGAAGAGGGATGGCCTCGACCCATTTAGTCAAAAAGATTCGAGGCTCTGAGGATCAAAGTATGACCCCGTGAATGAGGACAAATTGGCCCAATGAGATCAAGCCCCCAAGTGTGGAAATGCCACGACGAGGTAATTAGCCGGTTTGTGAATGAGATGTTCAAATTGCTGATAAGGCAGATAACATTAAACATGTTTTTTGTTGTCAGTCTCCATAGTGGGCCAGTAATAACCACAATGAAGCAATTGTTGAAAAAACTTACAAGCTCCTTGATGTTCAATATAGTGAGCTTCCTGTAGTGCCTCGAGGGATTCGGGATAGACATGCACCGTAAAGGAGTACCATCTGCGGTGTGTCTATATAGTTGATCCTCTTGGACAGTAAATCGAGCAACATGATGTTTGATGTACCTGGCAATGTGAGCATCCTCTGGGAGTACCTTATAGTAGAGATACGATATGTAATGCAAACACCAATCTCGCTCTTCAATAAGATTGGCGGTGTGCTCAGAGGCAGGAAATTCAGGTAATGGCAGCGATTGGCATTTAGGACAATATCATTGCAATTGATGAGCATCCCGGGCCATCAAGGGCCAATAGTAGCCTTGTCGTTCCATAAGTCGATAAATGGTTATAAATAAAAGACACTGGGTAGCATGCACCTGGTGCAGAAGGTGATGGCCATCATCGGAGGAAACCGCACGTGCCAAAGTACTACCAAGAAGGCGATAATAAAGCTGGCACTGGATTAAAAAGAAATGATGTAGCTGAACGGCATGGACAGTACCGGTACCAAACCTCATTTTATCAATGAAAGGGAGGCACCAATTAGAAGGCAATAATCGAATAGGTGGAGGAAATGTAATACGTGTTAAACATTGCTGAACATGAATCAAACTCAGTGCAGCGACTGAGGCCAACTTAGTTCCTAAAGTAGCAAAGGCATTGGGGAAACAGTTCTGAGATTAAGAGACATGAGCAAAACTGAGCATAGTAAAACGAGCAAACAAACGTTGAATAATCGTACAGTACGTAGCCAAATGAGGTCCACGTATGGTATAATGTTCAGTGACATGACGAATGACCAGTTCAGAGTCACCAATGACATGTAACCGGGAATTTCCTTGGTCCAAGGTAGTAAGAAGACCTAGAATTAGAGCTTCATACTATGTTTCATTGTTAGAACACGGAAACAACAGAGTAAATGATTGAGGAAATTCACCATCATCGGAAAAGAGAATAATGCTAGCCCTGCCTTTTGTACTAGAAAACGAACCATCAAAACCGAGGGTCCACACACTTGTACTAGTGGAGCAGATAGTAGGCAAATCATCTAAAGGCAATTCGTCAAGGATAGGCTCATGGACATCGATGGGGAACAATGCTAAGAGATCAGCAAGTGTTTGACCTTTGATCGCAGTGGGCAAGTGACAAACAAGATCAAACTCAACTAATTGTAACAACCATTTAGCGGTGCGACCTATTAAGATAGGATGGCTTAACAAATAGTGATACAGGTCACATTTAATGAAAAGGTAAATTTCATGAGCCATGAAGTAATATCTGAGCTTGTGGGTTGTGAACACAAGGGCCAAATAGTGTCTCTCAGTAATAGAGTATCTTAACTCAACATTGCGTCGGTAGCGACTAAGATAATAGATGGGACGTTCCCCATCCTCTATGTTCTTAGCCATAAGCATTCCAATCGAGACAACTGTGGAAGTAAGATAACGGCGAATGGGCAATTTAGGAATAAGTGGATGCATTGTTTGGGGGGAGATTAGTAGGCTTTTAATTTTTTTCAAAGGCCGCTTGGTGAACTAGCGTTCAACAAAATTTAGGGGTCAATTTGGCCTTAAGTAAAGAGTTAAATGGGCAAGTGAGTTCAGCAAAAACAGGGATAAAACGATGGAGGTAAGAAATCTTGTCGAGGAAGCTCTTTAGTTGTCGATGTGAAGTAAGAACAGGCATGGCGATAATCGCTTGACACTTACTCTGATCGACGTTGATACCCGTGCAATGAACGATGAACCCTAATTACTTGCCATGGTCGACACCGAATGCACATTTCAGTGGATTCATTCGAAGGCTGTATTCTCGACATTAGGTGACAACCAGGCATAGATGAGCGAGGTGGTCAGCCTCATGGCGAGATTTGATAACAAGATCATCAACATAGTCCTCGACTATAGTGTGTAGCAAATCATGGAAAATAGCCATCATGGCTCGTTGATAAGTAGCACCGGCATTCTTGAGCCCAAAGGGCATCATATTGTAACATAAATTACCCAAGGGAGTCCGAAAAGTCATTTTCTCAACATCATGAGTAGCTATATGGATCTGGTTGTAGCCACTGTAGCCATCCATGAAAGAAAACATATCATTCCCGGCCTTAGCATCTATAAGAGCATTAATGATGGGTAAAGGAAAGTCATCTTTTGGGTAAGCCTTGTTCAAATCACGGAAATCAACACAAATCCTGATCTTCCTATTCTATTTTTGAACGGGCAACACATTAGCGAGTCAATTAGGATGCATGATGAGGCGAATAAAACCTATGTTAATCAAATTTTAGATCTCTCCCTTGATCTTAAGTTCCATATCTGGCCGAATATTCCATGGCGCTTGTTTCACTAGACGAGCAGAAGGATGAACATTAAGCTGATGCGAAACAAGATTCTGGTTGAGGCCTGGCATGTTCTCGTATGTCCAACTGAAAATATCCTAAAATTCTTACAACAAGGCGATTAAATTTTCACGATAAGATAATGGTAAATTAGCGGCCACATACATGTGGCGGGCTGGATAACCATTGGGTGCTAAATTCACGAGGTGAAGATCAGGGTAGCGAGAAATCTTATCTGGAATATCCATAATGATTGGTGGTTCAGCAACAGGGGGCCCGTCAACCGATCAGGCATTTGAGCCCTCACACCGTCATAAGTGGTAAATAATTTTACCATAAGGCAGGGACACCCGTTTGCATTCTCGAGGTGGGGCGATAGTCTCGCGGCCATGAAATTGCCTTGCTGGATGAAAGATATCCTACTGTACCTTAGGCCACGTTGGGAAGGGGGTGCTAAAAATTGCCATAGAATCCCCTTTAAACATATCGTCAATGTCATCAAAGAATAGTGCTTTTACGTAGTGAGCCTCGAATTTAGAAAATGGCTTATCCGAGCATGGGAGAATAATAACCTTGTTGCCAAGGATGCCTTTGAAACACTGATGAAAAGTGGAAAGGACAATACCAAATCTATGCATCTAGGGGCAACCCAATAATATGTGGTAAAAAGTATTAGCCTCGTTGACATGGAACTTGACAGGTGCCCTGAACTTTCCTATGCTAAAGTCAATGTTTACATGCCCGATTGTTTAGTGAGACTTGTCACTAAAGCCAACAATTTCAATTGGCTCCAAAACCAGGTGTTGACGAACAAGACCTGTTTTCTTAAACGTGGCCAAAGGTAGGATATTAATGGAAGACCCATTGTCAAGAAAAGCTCTTTTGAACTCATTATGATTCAACACTCCCATAACATAAAGAGGATGATTATGTGGTGTTAAGAACTGTTGATCCGAATCAGTGAATGATATGATAGGCCGCTGTGATTTCTTAGCGATTATCATACTAGAACTTGCAATTTTGACAATTTCTGACTTGTCCGATGCCATAAGAGGCGTGATCATCGAAAGAGGATCCTGTTCACCGTAACAAGCGATACTTGCTACAACCCCTCAATGTTTAGGATAAGGATTCTTTCGAAACATCCGTCGGAGTTATGACCTCGAGGCTACCATTGGCCATCATTTCTTGGAAGATTAATTTCAGTGGTCGACAGTCGTTGGTTGGGTGATTGACCCATTGATGGTAAGGACAGAAACTTTGATCATCTTTATCTTTCACAGACGGCACCCGACGTGGCGTTGGTAGCACTACCTCTCCGTGTTGCACCCATTTTTAAAGTGTACTCAGCACTTCTTCAATGCGTACAGGGAAAGGGGGTGGTTCTGGTCGAGAAACTCCCCTATTTTCTTGGCGATTATAGATTTCAACCCGGTCTTTCTCACTGCAATTCTCGAAATATTCTTTAGCCTTCGTTAGAAAACATGCCACAAACTTTAAGGGTTCATCCCCTTCGTCTTGCATCTCTTTTGTTACAGTGAGGGTGGTAACTCATTCCTTAGCTTCACAGAACTTAGACATGAAGTGCCAGAGAGTTGATCCCAAGTAGTTATGGAATTAGCCTCGAGGCTCTTATACCATCGATAAGCAAGCCCCGTTAGAGATTTAGAGAATTCTCTCAGACGAAGGTTTTCATCAACACTGTAACCTCCCAAGGCTTCAATGAAACGGCTGACGTGCTCTTTAGAATCGCCAACTAAACCATCATACTACTGGAACTTTGGCACCAAGTACCCCGTAGGATAAGGCGTATCCATAAGGCTTTTTGGGAACAGTGGCTCCTGTCAAAAAATAAGAGCTCGGGCTGAAGTGGGTGAACTCTTAACAAAGAAATCACATTGCCTCGCCTCGGTAACATACGGTTGAGAGTTCTCCAGAGGATTTGGAGCAAGGAAATTCATTTGTGCATCAACTTGCGCTTTAGTGGTTGGTTAGAGAGGGTTCATTCTGATATTCGGGGAAAAAGGTTGTCCTCGTGGAGTGGTTATGGAATTGACATGTTGTTGTCGTTCTCTCTTCTATGCCTTGGCCTGCAAGCTTTATATCATCATGGCTTCGAGTTTAGCCAATCGATCTCCCATCACCTTCTATGATTCGTGAATTGACTGTACGGAGTGATGTGAAGACTCCTCCACGAGCGACTGCCTAGTCCTGACTATAGATCCACCAGCACATTTCGGCATAAACATTTGCCTCGCTTGACTCGGGAGGGGGGGGGGGGGGGGGGGGGGGGGGGTATTGTGTATTTCTTGTGTAAGAGAATACCTTGCTCTATCTCCTGACATGAGAGATTGCAATGGTATGATGTTTTCTCCCTCCAATGAGTTTTCCGGCACCTTGTCCCAGTTCTATCTGCTTGTGCTAAGACTATAATTTTTCCCATCAGAGTCGCCAATTGAAGAGGGTTCAACAATAAATTATATTAACACTGGGAGAAAACTAATCTTACTCACTAAATATGAAGGAAAACAGGCAAAAGTGGCAAAGAGGAAAACAATAAAGAAAAGTGATGCTTAGTTCATAGGAAAATCCAAATCTGCCATCAAACCTCGAGGAGTCCACCTTTTATAGGCAAGGAAAATATCTCGATCACGGCACTTTGATGGGACAGGCACGACAGAGAATGGCTTGAAAGTCCAAGTGATGAGTGAGCAGCATTAAATGCGCTATTTTAGCAATAAATGTTTTAGACTATCATCATTGTTTTATGAGATATTTTGGCACTCTCGATGATCATGACTACAGAAAACTTATAACATCCCTTTTGACCTCCATGGCTCGTCTTACTACTTTTTTTCCTCCAATCCAAAACTCCTTTGTCGATTCCCTAACACTAGAGGGTAATTTCCTATATCATTACCTCTAAAAGGCATCTTGAGTCTGTTCATTAATCGAGGACACCTACACATAATAAACACATGAATGATTGGAACAACATTCCAGACTATTCCATCTCCTAGTAGCAAATTGAGTATAAGCTTACGCATTAGATTTTGTTTAAAA